>CM076575.1:1011663568-1012064247 GCA_034641835.2 Pinus albicaulis | reverse complement strand
CATATGCTATGAGAGGTATTTCCATTTTTACACCAGTGCTATCAATATCATGCATGATAGATCTAACTTCTAAAGCTAAAGCAAGGGGATCATCATTTTTCATTTCAAGACTGAACAACTTAATCATCAATTGAACATTTTCTAATTCTGAATGTGAGTCATAGAGTTATTTTAGCTTGCTCAAGGCATCATAGGAATTTGAGAATGATGAAATGTGGTGGCTCACCTCTTCATTTACGGAAGCTGCAATCAAGGCATAGGCCTTGCAGTTCTTGTTTTCCCAAATGGCGAGCTCTTTGTCTGAAGTGGGCTTTGCTGGTGGATTTCATTCTTTTCCTTCACAGATTCCTCTCCACAAATCATTAAAAATGAGTGTGTGTTTAATCTTTCGAGACCATTCAAGATAGTTCTCTTTGCCAGAGAGAACCACCCCAATAATATATATTAGAGAATGCATTAGTTTGTTGGAAAAAATTATTTTGAAGAGGAAAAAATTCTGCTAGAAAACTTTCAATTCTGAAAATTTGCTCAATTAAAGGGGACAAAAACTCTTTGCTGGAAAATATACTGACAACAGAGCAGGCGCAGAGCTCTATCCAGACGTACTTGAAAGAGTGTGAAGGCCATCATTATTGGAGAACTACTGCATATAGAATATTAAGATTTGGTTATTTTTGTCCTAGTTTATTTTTTGATGTATGTACTGAAGTAAGAGCATGTGAAAAA
Source organism: Pinus albicaulis (assembly GCA_034641835.2). Taxonomy (NCBI): domain Eukaryota; kingdom Viridiplantae; phylum Streptophyta; class Pinopsida; order Pinales; family Pinaceae; genus Pinus; species Pinus albicaulis. Next base: position 1,012,063,521 of record CM076575.1, on the reverse strand, counting down.
TGTCAGAAATTTACTGGAAAAAAGAATTTAAATTATTTGCCACTTAAGCCCATAATTGTTTCTGTGATTTTTTAGTAATGGGGTTTAGATTTTACTGGAGAGATTCATCCACCTTTAAGTGGACAACGTCGTTGGATCCTTGTTGCAACTTATTACTTTACCAAATGGATTGAAGCAATACCTACCAAGAATGCTACTGATAAAATTATAATTAACTTTCTGGAGGGAATTATAACCAAATTTGGTTGTCCATTAAGGTTAGTAGTAGATAATGCGGTTGCTTTTAAGGCCATACCATTGGTGAATTTCTGTGAAGATTATGGTATTCAGCTCACTCATTCAACATCACACCATCCATAAGGGAATGGTTTAGTTGAATATTCAAACAAAATCTTGGTAAGAATAATCACCAAACTATTGGAGCAAAATAAGAAAGACTGGGATTCAAAATTGAAGTTTGATTTATGGGCTGATAGGGTGACTATTAAAAATTCCATTAATACATCACCTTTTCAAATGGTTTATGGAACTGAAGTTGTTTTTCCAGTTCAATTAGCTATTCCTGTAGCTAAATTTTTGCAAGATCATGAAGTTGAGCCAAATGACATAAACATAATATTTTATCAAATCATAGAAGTAAAGAAACAGTTAGAACAACAATATGATTTGATAAGGGAATATTAGAAAGTTGTGAAGCAAGCTTTTGATAAAGGAACTAAGAAAGAAGATTTCCATATTGGAGACTTGGTATTGAAATGGGATGCACAACATCAAGACCCAGGTAAGCATTCAAATTTTGATGCTCTATGTATTGGTCCTTTCAGAATCTCTAATATTCTGCAAAAAAATACTTTTGAGTTGCAACATATGGATGAGAGAGATTTATTTGGAGGCCCATTCAATGGGCGTCTTCTTAAGAAATTATTTTAATAAGTTTATTGGTAGCCTAAGCCCATTGTAAATATCGGTGTGTTTCATAATAAGACTCCAAAGCCCAATGAAAAGGCACTGAAACTACAAAATATTCTTAGAGCCTCGCCGGGAGATCTCTATCCCTTGTAGAGCCAATGTTAGCACAGTTCTCTGCTAAGTCACTAGTTCCTATTGTATTTAATTTTTTTTTCATCACCTCATTAGTCAAACTTTTTACTTTTTCAACTAGTTTTCAGCAATAGTTTTGGTCACTAAAAAATCTTAAATCTTGTATACTGCTCCTTCACTTCATTTCGTCATCAGCAGTTTCAAGTTCATAATTTCATCATCATCATTTAGAGGTCTAGAGTCATGTCATTCCATCTCATATAGGTCAAGTTTAGGTTCAAACTTCCCATTGGAAAATATTCAGATTTACACTAAAATAAGTCAGTTAACCATCCATTTCATTCATAAAAGTTTAGTGAAGGAAGAAAGCATGTTTCTGCAATCCAAATAAAAACCATCTTTGTTGTTGCATATAGCTCAAGTCTCAAAAATCTCAACATTGTTTTACTGTGCATTCAAGTTAAAAATGAAGGTAAATCATGACTGTCAAAGCTACAAGGAATCAATCTTCGTTCTCAGTTCAGTTGAAAGAAGAAAGTGTTGCTGAAAAAATGTAATGGTGATGCGAATTTCATTTTATGCCTTCATTCATTTAATTTATCCTCTTTTACCATTTATTTTTCCAAAATCCAAAGTCCAACGCTTCATTTTCTTTCAAAAAATTCTTTTAACCATTATAAATCCATATATATATATATATATATATAATGTACCGCAGCTCTGCCCATTCCATAGCAAGCCCTTTAAATATATATCATATATTACATATATGATATCATAAGATATAACTTTTAGCACTTAACCCCTTTACCTTTCATCACAATCAGCGTTTCACAAGTTTCAAACTTCACTTATAATATAATTGTCGAATCCTACAGAACCCCCGAAATATAATTTGTGGGATTGTTGGGACCCATCACCTTTTTTCATTGCAAGATCGCAACATATTTTCCAGTTACTTCTGCCTCCTTTCCCCGATTGCGATATAGAGTGGAACTTTTCCTTGCCACATCACCTAATATCCCATCACAATTCACAATTTGCAAATCCTTCCCGTTGTTCTTTATGCCTACTCACTTCGATCCCCGATTCGCGATAACCCTCTGGCCCAGATATGCGATAAAGCCCGATCTCTAATTGCGATTAGTAGGACCGACCTACCATGTCACTTTTCCTTTTCGCACATCACAAAATCCATATGAAAAAAACCATGTTACCCTCTCCTCTTGCACTTTTCGATTGTGACTATCCCATAGCTATTCTGCCCTGTAATCTTCCCTTTTTTGGTCAAATGGCTATTGCTTATTTTCGGCTCCCCTTCTCCATTCTGCTTAACACTATGGGGGGGTCCAAAAAAAAAAATTCTTCATCGTTCCTACTGCTATGTGTCCTCCTCTCCACATTTTGTACCCCCCTCAGTCCAAACCTCTTACCGTTGTCATATCCCTCGAAACCATTCTCCCTTTGTTTGATAATACCTGTTAGCCCCCTATAAATTTTTTGACAAGCAAAGTAAGGGACTAAATTGTTTTTGAGCCTTCAAGGAATGCATCTCCCCTGAAGACACATCATCCTTGAAGCCTCCTGTGCCTTGGCCTTGGATAAACCCCCACTGTTGTTCCTAGTTTAAAGGGCCTCACTGATTGTAAAAAACTGTGCTCCAGAAAGGCCTACATTTCCCCTTGTATCCCTGTAGAAATATCCCATTTTAACCCTTTTCCCTTTTTGTCAAAGTCCCCCTTTTACCCTCTAAATCCTCCCAAGATTCCCTTAAATCCTACATTCACCCCTTGTTTGGTCTAATTCCCCTTTTTTCTTCCTCTATCGTTACCCTTTCCCGGCCTTGGAATGCGCTAAAAGTGGGCCAAAAACCCACTTTTCCATATAATAGGGCCTAGCCCCTTTTCAGCCAGCCCCTAAACTGTATTTCCCCCCATGTGGCCTGGCGCTAGAACTTGACGCTAATCCAAAAGGCGCTTATTTAAAATTGGTATCGGGCGTATTATTAGCCATCGATATGTTTAGATCGGACGGTCTTCGCAGATCAATGCCATGCCATGGTCCCCACCCTTTTCACTGCGTTATTGCATTATCAATCGTCTGATCAACCCGCCGATCCAACGGTCCATATTTCACCCTCCACCTGGTGGTCCCTGCAATGTGCACTGTTTATAAACCACCGATTTCCATCGCACCGCGTTTGGAGGTTGGGTGGTAATTTTCATTTCAGAGCGATTCCACTCATCAAACGACGCGTGGCAGCGGCACTGTTTGAAAACCGCCCACCCATCATGCATTATCGTTTAGCAAAAAACCCAGCGCGATATGCATATCAACCTTCCGATCTGAAGCCCTCCATCTAATGGTCATCGCACCCCGAAGATGCGCGGAAATTAATCAGAGGCATCCATACCCCTGGCCCACCATCCGTCGCCCTGCGACACATTTTCAGCCGTCGATCTCCTCCTGAGATCAGATGGTCTAGATTTAACGCATGTTCGCCATTGACTCGGTCCCGCCACATCACCCGTTCCACATTTTTTCATCGTGTTTTCATCCTTTTCCTATATATTTCATTGCAGGGTCAAAATGTTAATTTTTTACAATAAAATTTTCCACCTCGCCAGCCTCCAGAGCATATCCCGCTGATCCACCGTGTTCTTCCATGAAACCCTCTGCATTCATCATGCCACGTCGCCATTCTTTTCATTCATCCATGCCACCCTCCCCATGCATGTTTTTCTTAACGTTTTTTCATGTTTTGCAGGGTTACAGGCTGCGAAAAACCGCCATGATTCATATTCACTATTGTGGTGGCACAGTGCATAGAAGAAGCTAAATTCAGAGCCTGGTATTATAGGAAAGTGTCCGGAAAAGGTGTCTAAACCATAAATTTCATTAAAGGATAGAGTTTGAACTCTACAAAACCTCTCCAGTGCCATTAAAGCTCAGTTTTTCGCTGACAGAGACAATTTGAAGTGGCGAAGAGTATCAGTGAGGGAATTAAAGGTCTAAAGCACATTGTTGAAGATCTTAAGCCTTAATCCAGTGTTTAAGAGGCAAGGTACCAGAATTGAAGACCTCGACGATCAACCAGAAATTCCAATACACAGAAATAATGGTGGCAGGGTTTTCAAATCAGCCGAATGTTTTTCCTGAGCAAGGACACGATACGCATTGCTGTTTCAATCTACATTGTCTCCAAGTGAAGCTTCCTCCCTGAAAATAGTCCTGATGCTATCAGAGCATTTGATTCACAGTATGGTAGACCTTAGCATCATTTATTTACTTTTTTTTTATTCACCAGAAGTACTACAGAGTATTGCAGCCAAAGTACATAAGAGACATGCCCGGAGTAAATGGAAGCCTGGAGAAGACCACTCTTGTATAAAAAGAGTGCCAGAGATAAATGCACAAGGTTTAAACAGAATGGGCTTCGGCCCTCTTTCTTTTCTGAGTTTAATGCTTCATTTAGTGTTTCACCTACCTTCTCTGCTCCACTTCAGCTATAAATTCATGAAGAAACTCATTTTAAAGGTTGTTGATCAGTTATCAGAGAATTGAAAGTTGTTTCTTCTGAGACATAGTCTCTGTGTAAAGTTGTAAGATAGGCTGAGGAAGATGTTTTCTAACTGAGTATCCAGCTATTAGCAATGTTGTACTTGACTGGTGTTGCTTTTTAATATGACAAGCACATTTCTTTGGATCCTGATCTAAAGCAGCGATGATGTTTTTCTATCTCTGTATTTGTGTTTAATTTACATTCTGTTTCATTTCATTTCTACTGGCTTGCATCAGAAATTTGGCATAGGATTTACCCTTGTTAGGTACCTTATGTTTCTGCTCTCCTTGCCTTTGATGTTTTCTACTAAATGTGTTGTATAAGAGTTGAATTCAGTTAACTTAACCAGTGTAGTAGATGTTATTGCCTGCTAGCTGATGTATGAATTAAATGAATATGTTCTTAGATGTTCTTGTTAGGATTTAATTGAAAGAATTGGGAACACTGGGAGGTTTAGAACCCTGTTTCTATCTCACTAGGATCCTTTTCAATTGATTGAACCTTTCTAAGATCCCTCAAGCTGGAGGCTGAAGCATTGAAATTTCAAAGTCTCTCTCTGATCTCAGGTCTTTAATTTTGTGTCCTAAATCTTTATTGTTTCCTCCTCCCTTACCATTCCATACCACACTATCATTTTTAAGATCCAATGTTTTGGATGACTAGCCCAACTGAAAGCCTGCACATTGAATAGAAAGTAAACCCTTTCCTAACTCCATTGCCCAATGGCCTCGAATGCTCCCTGGAATACTTCACCTCTTCCTAAATCCTCTTTGCTCATCCTTGTCTTAAATTGAACCCTTCTTTCCTGGTAACCAACAACCAAACAAACAATCAAACAAATAAACCCTATGCCTATAACTAGCCTAATATCTTAACCTTTTGAGCTTCAAAGACATTACATTTAACAATCATAGAGAGATCCCTCTCTGGACCCTGGAGGGCTAGATCCTGAGGTCTGAAAGTGGTTTGATGTTTTCTCATCTTTTTGTCTTGTCGATCTAGCCAAAACATGGGAACCCCAACATAATGGCGACTCCGCTGGGGAAATTCTGAGTATTTCTCACCTTACTACATCATAAGAGCCTCAGAAACCTACAATATCTGGTTAGGTTGGCATTTAAACACTCCTATTCACAGATCAACCTCTATACCATTTGTTGTGTTTTCTCCCACACTCTTAGACAGAGTCTGGAAAGGGCCAGGTAGCCTCCAGATCTCACACTCTTTCAGAGGTGACATATCTGGTAAAAGCCCTCCCATTCAATCTCTGGTTAGAGTTTGCTGTGTTTTCAGGATATCCTTGGAAAGGGAAATCTCATAAGCACTGTATTGGACAATGTACCCTCCAGAAGCATCCTAAACCTTCCACCTGGCGACTCCATAATTCCTAAATGATTTAAAGACTCCACTGGTGATCAGTAGGCTTGCTGGTTATCTTGGTTCACATTAGACTCCACGAGGAGACCAAAGCCATTACAACATTAGCCATAATAGAAATAACAAGTAGGGTTAAGCTGCTTGGCTAGAAAAAAACATTCTGGCTTTTAGAACCATTCACATAAGAGCTTACCCTAACCCAAACACACCTGAAATAGTTGATAACCCAGAGAGCATCCTCAAAAGATCTCCTACACCTAAACGACCAACTATTTCCAGCCACATCCATAGAGCTAACTCTGCACCAGAATACTTTACAGCTCTATCAGACCCATTTTTTGACCTAGGCACTCAAAACAGTTTACCAAGAACTAGGTCATTTAGTGTCCTAGACCAGCCAGATCTTTAGTTCCCTGGTTCACCACCTCAAAGTGGTAAACACCTTTGGGATAGACAGACCCTTCCATCTACACCTCCTGATATCCACTTCATTCAAAACTTGGGACTCAGTCATCCTAGATATGCCCATCAGTCTTCTGCTGGTCATAGCATCCCGGTCATCCATATACCAACTGCTCAAGCCAACCCTTTACCTCATCAAAACACCATCATGGCAGCCTCGTATGCACCTCTGGTTTTACCCCAGCCTCTAGTACCCTTACCAAATTATTATCAATCAAAGATCCCACACTTCACTGCAAAAGAGTCCACCACATCTCAGCACCATGTAGATAGGATGGAAGATTCCTTTGACTACATGGAAATAGATGATGAAACAGTCAAAATGAGAATCTTTTCCCAGAGCTTAGGAGGTGATGTGAAGAAATGGTTCAAAGGCCTACCTTCTAATAGTATCCAAGACCTCCTAACCCTATATCAGACCTTCATAAACAAATGGGAAGTTAAGGCAAATCCTCCCCAAATCCTAGCAGAATACAAGAAACTGAAAAGAAATGTAGGAGAGAGTGTCCAGGCCTACTCTACAAGATTTAACAGCATTTATAATGCTCTTCCACCACACATGAAACCTCCCCTAGGTATGATACTAGTGAAATACCCTAAAGGTTTGGATGCTGACATGGCATACCAGCCTAGGGAGAGGGATTACAACACATTGGAAGACATGCAAAATGGAGCAGTGAGTGTAGAGGAAAATCTGATTGAGAGAAAAGCAAGATTGAGAGCTGAGAAAAGGGTAACATATAGAGATGACAATGTAGCTTCCACATCTGACCCCAATAATGACCGCATATCCAAGAACGTAGAAAAGCTTCAAAAAATGGTGGAAAAAATGGTTGTCACAGTTAGTAACCTAAATAGGAATCAAAACCATAACCAGAACCAAAACTTTAGAAGAAATAATGCCACCCCCAACAGACAAAGAGAATCAGATCAGCAAGTTCTTCCCCCATTCCAAGAGAACTTTTTAGACGAAGATGAGGGAATCATAGAAGAGTCTGAGGGGAACACAATAAACATGTTTGAAACAGAAAATTCAATCCACAACTGTTACACAGAAGAGGATCAGCCCTCACCCTCATATTGGAATGAGGAATGGTTAGAATCTGAAGATTACAGGTTAGGATTTGAAAATTCCATGATGCAGGTCAGAGAACAATATGAACTTAGAAGCAAAAGGAGCCTAGAAAATACCAAACCAAAAGCTTCTGAGGTTACGATCAAGAAAATGCCTGAGAAAACTTCTAAAGTGACTGCTGAAAGTAACAAATCAGCAGCTGAGAGTTCTGGAAAGAACAAAGAAAAAGACAACCAAAACACTGATAAACAAGGTAAACCAACTAGCAGCACTAGCACTACAGCTAGTGCTCCTGATAAAACTGTCATCAATACTATACATAACGAGAATCAACACACTAATTCAACCACTAAGATAGTGGTTAACAAAACAGAGTTAAACATTCCAAAGAATCAATCCACTTTCAATTTGGAGAGTGAGATTGCAAAAATTAAAATCTCTGTCCCACTCTCTGAGTTGGCCACTCAGGATGTATATAAAGGCCAATTTTTGAAAGCTTTAAATTTAGGTGAGAACAATGACACTGTAAATCTAAGTGATGATCAACCTGCCCTTCTGTTTGGTCCAAAGATAGAAGGAAAGTTTCAGGAAGGGGTAGTGTCCCCTTTTTATATCAGTCTTAATATCCATGATAAGATTCTCCACAATGCAATGCATGATTCTGGGGCATCACACAACCTGATGCCTAAATTAGTGATGGAAAGGTTAGGCCTAGAGATAACCCATCCCTATAAAGACCTATATTCATTTGACTCTAGTAGAGTAAAGTGTCTTGGCCTGATTAAAGATTTATGTGTAATCCTTACCCAGATTCCAGCCAAGTGTATGGTCATGGATGTTGTTGTGGCAGATGTGCCACCCAAGTATGACATGTTATTATCAAGATCATGGGGAGCCAAGCTGCAAGGAAAAATGCAGATGGATGGGGCTTATGCCACAATCCCAAACTTTGGTGAACTTAGAAGACTGTACAGAGAGGCACAAATGAAATTCCTAGTTAGTAGCCCCGAAAAGCCTGAAAATTCGCCTTTATACTCTGTACATACAAACCTTGACTCCTTCATCCTTTGTAATGATGAATCCTTAGGAGGGTCAGTGTCCAGAAACAGAGATACAAACAAGGAAACAAAGCCCATGGAATTTAACATAATGGCTACTCTAGACTCGAAGGAGGATGATATAGGAAACTCGGACCAGTGCACTGAAACAAGAACTCAAAGTGAACCAGAAGCAGAATGCAGTCAACGGATTAGTCACCCTTCACGAACACATACACCACACCAAGAACGAAATGATGATAAACTCGAGAATGAAACCTTATGGGAAATGAATTTCGATGGGTCATGCACCAGGAGAATTGTTGGGGTAGGAGTGTGGATACATAACACAAAGAGTGGTTATCCAGAGAGACATGCATGTAACCTGCACTTCAAATGTACAAACAACATTGTAGAGTACGAGGCTCTTATCCTAGGCTTAAACCTATTGAGAAAATTAGGAGCCCGTAGGATAACTGTGCATGGGGACTCTGAGTTGATCATTAAACAGGTGAATGGTGAATATACAGTAAAACATCCTAGACTGAGGGCATACAGGAATGACGCTATGGATCTATTGAAAACTTTTGTGGAATACGATCTGGTGTTTGTCCCTAGAGGTCAGAACGAAATTGAAAATGGACTAGCCTGCATGGCTAGTTCATATCATAAGCCTCCCAGTGACCAACAGATCATCATTCAGGCCAAATTCAGACCTGCAGTGCCGGAAAATGAAAAATATTGGCAGGTATTTGAGGGTGATAAACAGATTGAAGATTTCCTGGTGGGAAAAATGAGTTTGAATTTTCTGATTCAGACTCTAAATCTGACAGTAGCTACCTAAGTGAAGAGTCCTTGGATGAGGAAGAAACACCCTGTAATATATAAATAAACACTTTAAACGAATAGATTGAAAATCCGAACGAAAAATGTTAAAATGCAGATAGTGAAGAAGTAGAGGTGCTTCAGACCAAAGATAAGAACATACCTCGAGGTCTGGCACCTTTAGAAGACCTTTTTGACTTCGATGATGTAGAAAAATAGCCCACTATAGAACATGCAGACTTTGATGTCGAGGAATGCAACATAGGCACTGAAGATAAACCCAAGATGATCAAATTGGCTAAGTCCCTACCTGCAAACATGAAAAATAAATACATTGACCTATTCAAGGAATTCATTGATGTGTTTTATTGGAGTTATGAGGACTTAAGGGCCTATGACACAAACATCATACAGCATAAAATACCCTTGAAAGAAAATCAGAAGCCCTTCAGACAAAAACTTTGTAGAATAAACCCAAAACAATTTCCTGCAGTGGAAAAAGAGATTAAGAAGATGTATGAGGCAGGTATAATTGTGCTTGTGAGGTTCTCTGATTGGGTATCAAACCTAGTGGCTGTGAGAAATAAAACAGGGGAGATCAGGCTGTGTATTGATTTCAGGAATCTTAATAGAGCCTCACTCAAAGACAATTACCCTTTGCAAAAAATGGAACACATCCTCTAGAGGGTAGTAGGCTAAAAAAGGATCTCCCTGCTAGATGGGTTTTCAGGTTACAACCAAGTTTTAGTACTCCCAGAAGACCAACTCAAGACCGCTTTTACCACTCCATGGGGCACATTTATGTATGTAAAGATGCCTTTTGGATTGATGAAATCTTGTGCAACCTTCCAAAAAGAAATGGACATATATTTTTCAGATGAAATAGGACACTTCATTTTCATCTATCTGGATGACATAACAGTCTATTCCAAGACTGAGGAAGAACACCTAGAACACCTGAGAAGAGTGTTTGAAAAATGTAGAAGGTTTGGTCTGTCACTGAATCCTAAAAAGACTATATTTGGGCTGCAAGAAGGTAAGTTTCTTGGCCACATCATATCTAAGAAAGGGATTAGAATAGATCCACAAAGAGTTGAGGGAATACTACAAATCACACACCCGAGAAACATCAAGGAGTTACAGTCCTTTATTGGGAAAATCAACTTCCTCAAGAGGTTTATTCCCAACTTAGCTAAACACCTTAGAAATATGACTAACATGCTGAAGAAAGGTGTAGGAGTTAAGTGGACTATTGAAGCTAAGAAATCTTTTGAATCAGTTAAACTTGCACTCACCCAAGCTCCTGTCCTAATCAACCCAGATTTCTCAAAAGATTTCCTGATTTTTTCATTTTCCTCTAAGAATACGATAGCTGCAGCTCTACTGCAGAAAAATCCAGAGGGAATGGAATAGCCCATATCTTTCTTCAGCAAAGCACTCAGAGATGCACCCTTGAAATACAACATAATGGAAAAACAGACCTATGCTCTGATTAAAGCCTTGAAAGACTTTAGGGTGTACATACTGCATTCCCACACCATAGCCTATGTGCCAAATATAGTGGTTAAAGACATATTGTCCCAAGACCCAGATGGGAAGAGGGGAAAATGGATTTTTGTGATATTAGAGTACGACCTTGAGATAAAACCCACCAAACTGATCAAAGGTCAGGGCCTAGCTCAAATAATGGCTGAATCGAACCTACAAGCCCTAGACATTAACATGGTAGATGCCTTGGATGAGCAGCGGGGATTTCCTGATCCCACTATTGAGGAGAAGTTTCAGAGCTCTCCTTGGTATTCTGACATTCTGTATGTGCTTACACACCTCAATGCCCCTCCTGAACTATCAAAGACCAAGGCTAGATTCTTAAAGCTAAATGCCAGAAGCTATTTTATTTTGAATGGATGTTTATATTGGAAAAATCCAAATGGCCTATTGCTTAAATGTTTTCCTGAGTCTGAAGCAGAAAGGATTAAACAATAATTCCATGCAAGAGAGTGTGGAGGCCACCTGAACTGGAAGGCCACTGCCAACAAAATACTCAGAGCTGGCTACTACTGGCCTACACTCTTCAATGATATCCATCAGATGATAATTACCTGCCACAAATGCGATATTTTTGAAGGCAAAAGAAAACTCCTCCCCTTACCTTTACAACCCATCACTGTTGAAGGTCCCTTTATGCAATGGGGCCTTATATATTTCATAGGAGAAATTCACCCTGCTTCTTCTGCAAAACACAAATGGATCCTAACAGCCACAGACTACTTCACTAAGTGGATAGAGGTCGTACCTGTTTGTGCTCAACCTAGTCTCCTAAATTGAGTTCATTTAATTGTCAACCAGGGTTGGTAAACTGCTGAAGTGTGGTGCACTGTATGTGCCTAGGTGTTTGCTTCTTACTGCGTTGTGTCTAGTGTTTTATGATGTTTTTGGTCTTTTTATGGTTTTATGATCACAAGGGAAAGAACTAAATGCTGGTGGAAAGAAGCTACTGGTTAAAAACAGAGTGAAGCCTAATTTGTTGATGACAAATGACAAATTCAAATACTGAGACAGAACCAAACCTAAACTATGACTTAGCAAAATACAAAGGTTGATAATGACTTCAAGAAAATAAATCACAACATGAACTTAACTTGTCCAATTCTTTCATTAAAGATATTTTGGAAGAGCTTGAGAAATGGGCAGCTAAGTGTAAAAATTCTCCTAACTAAACAATTAAACAATCAACTTATAATGATACAACATCTCATCCATGATTAAAGGTTTGTTGAAACATATTTGGAAAATAACATTTGTAACATCATAAGATCTCTACTCTAAAACTAGCTCCTAATTCTATTCTGCAACTTAGTTTAACACCACTAAACCTCACTCAAAAGTTATAGATTTCCTTTTAGAATAGTCTTTTGAGGAAAGGCTTGTTTGTGAAATGGTAAAAAGGTTGCAAAAGTACTCCAGGCCTTATACTGATACTATCTTCTGTCTAGATGATTATGAGTTAATATAGGTTTAGAACAAAAGAAGTTTTGTAAATAATGAAGACTGTGGTATTTAAGTTTAACAACTAATGCAATTTAAATGCAATGGATGGCAACTAATCTTGAAATGTAAATACAGTGAGCTAAGCTGGAACTGAACTAGGATGCTACTAGTCTACAATGATCAATGCTAAATTAAAAAGCCATTATCAAACTTGAAACGAAATAACAGAGCATGAATTAAATGCAATTTGCCTCCGGAGTGCCCTAACTAAGTTATCATGCAATTAATCTATGGGATTCTACAACCTATTTCATTCATCATGAATGGTATTTTGGAAGAGCTTGTTAGAACAATCCTGGTTGTACAATTCAATGCATTTGAATGCAAACATGAAAACTGAAAGCAAATACAATTAAAAACTAAGACATCACAGCTATTTCCTACTCATTGTTATGATGTTTTGGAAGAGCTTTTTAAGAGTAAGATTAGCTATGCTACTTAGTGTAAACAAGCAACTGAATCCTACAGTATCACAGTTATACCTTAGTCATCATAATGATATCTTGGAAGAGTTTACTAGAGTAAGTTTAACTGTGATAATGAACGAAAGGAATTGCAAATAAAATCTATAACACTACAGCCATTTCTCATTCATTATAATGATCTTTTGGAAGAGTTTCTTAGAACAAGTATAGCTATAATGACTAATGAAATTAACTATGAACGCAAACTTCAAAAAAACTTGAAAACGAACTAAGATACTTATCTAAATTGTGAAAGTAAAGCCGCTCAGGAGGCAGGGGCCCTCTACCACCAGAGTAGCATGAAATATAACTCAAGATCAACTCAACGCGTTCAGAGAAATGTTGTATTCTTCATTAAAGGAAAATAACTTAAAACAAATTATCCTCGGTCTTCAGAAATATAGCAGTCAATCCACGAAATCTAATCAAAATCTAGAACTAGTCTCTCGGTTTCCCGAGTACATTTATAACAAATATTCATAACATAACTTGAGATAATACGGGGATCGTTGTCTTTTCATATCAAAATCATACTAGAACTCTAAAGATGGAAGTGTAAAGTGACAAAGGACATCTAGACTGTCCTTGTCCTATTAGGAGTCTGCCTCCTTGTGTGAGTTCCCACGTACAAAACCACGTCCACAATTCCATTCATTCTTCATGGTGAGCAACAAACGCTGAGGACATGATGTGGAATATACCCATGTGTGGCTTTTCCTGAGAGGACACCTGGAACATGCTTGAATGTAAAGACAGCTGCAGAATTGGCAACTAGCTATGGAATGTTTGCATTCTGTAGCTAGTTTCAGTTCAAAATGCATTACAATGACAAAATCTCAAAACTTAGCAAGTTAGCCATGATATTCATTCTTAAAGTAATTTTAACTAATTTCATTGATCATTTGAGCCTGGGATAACAATGGACAAAAGAAAATGGGGTGAAGTATGATGGAAGAAAGAACAATCTTGGGGCTCAACATACCCCCACTGCTGACTTCTTGCATGTCCTCATGCAACTTATTCCATAAACTCAGAGACTTCTGCAAGAACATCCAACCCTCTTCTTCTTCTTTGCATGGAGATTAAAGGTCTTCTAGGCTTCCTGATGACTAACTTGAACCTTAGATTGGTAACTGCCCTGATTAGCTTATTGTTCCTCTTTTTGAACTTTTCATTAGCCTTTTCCACTTTGTCCATTTTTAGAGACAGGTTTGAGTTCATACTGGTTTTTAGTTTGATTTGTTCCTTCATAATATCATTCTCAGTTTTGATATGTCTATTAAGTACTTCCAGCTCGTACCTATCTTTTCTTAACACATCTATTTCGGATAGTGGAGGACTAGGGGTTCTATCTCTACTCTCTGAAGCTTTCATTTCCAATGTTTCAACATAGTCATAAATTTCTTGCTGTGCAGGGTCAATTTCAGGGGCTTCTTCATCAAAATCTTTTTCAACATCTTCTTCAATAGATGTTCTCTCATCTTCTATGTTTATCACCCCAGTTTGTTTGATTTGTGTTTTCCTTAGTTTCCATCTGAGTCTATGGCTCCTTCTCGGCTGGGATGGTCCCTCTCCTTTTTCTGTGGCAGATTTTTTGATTACCCTCTCTTCCTTAAGCTGTCTCTTAATCTGAGTCAACTTCTCAGAGATTATTTCTTCACTACTTTCCTGTATTGTTTTGTCAGTTTCAATTTTAGAGACTCTCCATTTTCTGCTTCTCTTTATAGGCTGATGTTCAGGTGAAGGCTCTTTTGGTTCCTCAAAGTGATTTCTCACCAAGAAATTATCCCAAGTATCTTTTGTTTTGGCTAAATGGTGTTCAATTAGAATCTTAACCAAACCATGATGGTATAGAGTTGTTTCTAGGAATTGGACTCTCCTTTGAACACTTGAAGCCATATTTTTTAAACTTTGAAGCAAGAAATAGGGAAAATTAAGCTCTTCTTCTAGGAAATGCATTATCAACCTAATATGGTAAACATAGAAAGTACCATATCTACCTTCACAAGTGATAAATTTTTGTAGGATAAGCAACATGTTTCTCCATTTATTCTTTAATGCAGAGCTTGGAATTCCATTTTTAAACACAGTGACATCCATACCTGGTGACTTGAGGATCTGCTTCCATGATTCATTATGAAATTCTCTGTTCTTAAACCATCTTTCTCCATGTCTAGGCAATCCTGTTGCTTTTGCAATAAAAACCTCTGTGACAGTGAATTTAATATCTCCAACTTCAACCTCGGTTCCTTTGAATGACCTTGCAAACGTTTTAGTAACTTCTTTGTGGAAGCCATTAAATTTTTCAAGGAATTGCATCCATCCTGCTTGTTGAAACATTTCTCTGCTTTGAGGGTATCCTTCCAAGTATTTTGTGCCTACTAGTTCAGTTCTCACGATGAGGCCCATAATTTCTTCTTCAATCTTCAGATTAGTACTCTTTCTGCTCACGGAGACAATGACTTCAACCTTCAAATTAATACTCCTTTGCTTCACGGTGACAGTGCTTCAATCTTCAAACTGATATACCTCTGCTTCACGGTGACAATGGCTTCAAATTTCAAATTGATATACCTCTGCTTCTTGGTGACAGTGGCTTCAACTTTCAAACTAATATACCTCTGCTCACGGTGATAGAGATACCTCTGTTTTACAGAATGAAATGATGAAGGGTTGGCTACGGGATGGAGTAATAGGGAGTGGTTACGGAATGAGTTAATGAAGTGAGGTGAAGAAAACAAATCAATGAGTGAAAAGACTGCAGAGATTTTTTTACAACGGATTCAAAAATCATCATTAAATGATTTGGCTGGGTGACGTAAGAAAATCAAACACTTCAGCCTTTTAACCGCTTAAATGATGATCGGGTATAGAATTTGAAATGAAGGATTTTTATCCAAAGTTTTGCGGAGGGTATATTTGGCATGATCAATAAAAATAATCAAAACAACTTTTCGAATGATTCATAACTAAAACTATACTAAATTTTTTTTATGATATGCCATTATAATCAGAACTTTTTACCTTTGCTTTTCATCTGCTTTTTGTGGTCTTTGTATGCTTTGTTCTCCTCTGGAAATCATTACTTTGTGAGTCTTCATAATCATTCTTGATTTTTCTTGTTCATGGATATACCGGATCATCTTTGTTGCAATTCAAATGTCTGCTGATCAGTGCCCTCAGGATCTGTAGCTGCGGAATGACTGTCTGGCTGCGGAAAGTCTGATTAGCTGCAGAATGTCTGTTTAGCTGCAGAATGTACCTGTAGAGAATTTTAATCATGGAATGGAGTGGTTTGGAATATAAATGGAATATTATATGGAATGAGTGAAGATAGATGATGAAACATGGTATAATGGGATATGTATGAAGTGAATGATGGAGTGGGATGGATTACAATTTATGAAATGGAGTGGAAAAGTATAAGAAATGGCCTGCAATTCATGACATGTGTTATTCAATTGTAGAAAGACATAAAACTTTAAATTTTGATATGGAAATGAGGTGGATGAAGTATGGAATGAGATGAATGAAATATGGAATGAAGTGAAGTAAGAATGAATGAATGAAATGGAGTATGGATGGATAAGTAAATGGAATGAAATGAAATGAGATGGATCATAAGTGAAATGGATCTGAACTTATGATTTTGTAACAGCTGCTTGCAGAAACAAAATGGAAAAGTTAGAGTGTCAGAAAGACTCTGATTTTCACCCTATCTTTTTTGTATAAACATGCCAATCAGTGATTGGTTTTCATGTTTATACTTTATTTTTATTTTTATTTTTATTTTTTATTTTTATTTTTTTAAAGAAATGACTTCAGAAAATTCAATCAAGTTGATGAAGAAGAAAGATTCTTCTTCATTAACTTCACATCACTATTTTCCTGGAACTTCTTGACAAATTCTTCTCTTGAGAGTGGTTTGTGATACAGCTTTAATCTATGACCATTCACAAGAAAAGTGACCTCTTCTTCATCTATTGTCCTGATTTTTACTGCTCCATTGTCAAAAAATTTAACAATTTCATATGGCCCAAGCCAATGTGTTTGAAATTTACCTTGAAAATCCTTGAATTTTGAATCAAACAAGAGAGCTCAGTCACCTTCTTTGAACTTCTTCTCTTTGATGTACTTGTCATGCCATCTAGTCCTTTGCTGTTGGACTAGACTTGTTTTCTGAACTGCATCTTGTCTGATCTCATCCAATTCATTAATCTGCTTCAATCTATGCTTTTGTGCCTCCGTTAAATCAAGTCCTAGCTGAACTGCCATTTTGAAGGTTTGAATCTGGAACTCTATGGGAAACAAAACTTGCTTTCCATAAACAATCTCATAAGGAGTATGGCCTGTTGTGTTTCTCCATGTAGTTCTATAGGCCCACAAGGCTTCAGGAAGCCTATCTACCCAATCTCTTCTATGTAAATGAACAGTCTTTGTTAGGATTCCTTCAATGACTTTATTAGTAGATTCCACTTGACCATTTGCTTGTGGATGATAAGGAGTAGATTTTCTATGCCTAATTTTGTACCTCTCCATCATTTGTTCCACTAGCCTCGATGTAAATTGAGCTCCCTGATCTGTAACAATTTCCCTTGGGACACCAAAACGAGTAAAAATATCCTCAAAAAGAAAATTAACTATAGATGCTTCATTAGCAAAAAGTAATGGCTTGGCCTCTACCCATTTGGTAACATAATCAGTGCAAACTAATATATATCTCTTTTGTCTTAACGGAGGACTAATAGGTCCTACAAAATCTAGAGCCCATTTTTCAAAAGGTTCAATATGTACCTGAGGCTGCAATGGCATCTCACCTGAAGGAGAAGGTTTCCCTACCCTTTGGCAACTGTCACACCTTTTGACATACTCTTTAGCATCTTTAAAAAGGGATGGCCAATAGTATCCTAAATGAAGGACCTTATAAGATGTCCTCTTATCAGCAAAGTGTCCGCCACAAGGTTCATCATGACATGCTTTGAGAATCTCAGGCATCTCATCTTCCCGAACACATCTCCTAATGATAAAATCTGGACCTGTCTTGTACAACTCATTAGCAACCCATGAATATTTTGCACTGTCATAAATGATTTTTCTTTTATCTCTTGCATTCATTATTGAAGAAAATTTTCCTGAAACTAAATAATTAGCAATGTCAGCAAACCAAGGAGTTTGAGTAGAAATTGCAAAAAGATATTCATCAGGAAATTGATCTTCAACTGGAGTGTCATCTTTGATGTTTTGGAGTCTAGACAGGAAATCAGCTACTTTGTTTTGTTTTCCAGACCTATCTAGAATGGTAATGTTGAATTCTTGTAAAATTAATAACCATCTTATGACTCTGCCATTAGTAATTAATTTGTTCATTAAGTATCTAATTGCAGAATGATCAGTGTGAACAAAAGTTTCATAGCCTGTTATATAGTGTCTGAATTTGTTTATGGCATGAACAACAGCTAAAAACTCTTTTTCAGTTACAATATAGTTTAACTCTGCAGGAGTCAAATTTTTACTGGTATAGTAGATGGCATAAGGAATTAGGTCTTTTTGTCCCAATACTGCTCCTAGAGCTGTATCTGAGGCATCTGTTGAAATATGAAAAGGTAACTTCCAGTTAGGTCCCCTTAAAATAGGTGCTTCAGAAATTTTTGTTTTCAGGGTCTCAAAAGCTAACTGGAAATCAAAATTCCATTTGAATTCACAGTCTTTGGTAAGTAATTTAAAGAGTGGAGATGCTATCTTGGTGAAGTTTTCTATAAACCTCCGATAATATCCTGTAAATCCTAGAAAACTCCTAACATCTTTTTGACAACTTGGAATAGATAAGTTAGAGATGACTTCAACTTTTGACTCATCAACTCTAATCTCATCCCCTAAAATGTGATGCCCCAAAATAATACCTTCAGTAAACATCATGAAACATTTCTCATGACTAAGTGAAAGATTTGCTTCTTGACATCTCTTTAAAACTTTTTCCAAGTTTGCTAAGGCTTCTTCAAATGTGTTTCCATAAACTATGAAATCATCCATATATACCTCTACACAATCATGTATTAGATCTGAAAAAATTCCTAATACTACCCTTTGGAATGTTGCAGGTGCATTGCATAATCCAAATGGCAATACTCGGTAAGCATAAGTACCCCAAGGATAGGTAAATGTGGTTTTGTCTTGGTCCTCAAGTGCTACTTGAATTTGATTATAACCACTAAACCCATCTAGAAATGAGAAGTACTTTTTGCCAGCTAATGTATCTAACACTTGATCTATGAAAGGTAAGGGAAAATGGTCTTTAAGAGTAGCTTTGTTTAATTCTCGGTAGTCAATACATACCATCCATTTACCATTTTTCTTTGGCACAATTACCAAAGGAGAAACCCACTGACTATCTGAAATGGGATAGATGAAGTTGACATTTAACAATTTTTGCAATTCTTCTTTAACAATCTCCCTAAGATTTGGATTCATCCGTCTTTGAGGTTGTCTGATTGGTTTACAATTTTCCTCTATATAGATGTGATGAGTGCAAGTCTTGGGGCTTATCCCTTTAATGTCAGTGTACTCCCATGCATATGCAGAAGAATGTCTCTGTAATACCTTGACTAACTCTTCTTGTTGAGATTTTTCTAGGTTCTTGTTTATGTTCAAAGTTTTGCCTGGAAATATCTCACTTGTAGAGCTGCCAAATTTATCCATAGAATGAAGAGACATATGTCTTGATGACAAAAACTCAATGTTGGATCCCTCTTGAAATGGTTCATGTTTGTATTCTGAAGAGGATTCAAAGTTTTCTAGAGTATTCAGAATTTGATTATCTTCACTAATTTCTGAAATTGTGAAGAGAGGTTGTAAGTCTTCTTCATCCTCTATCCATTGAGTATCATCTAATTCTGTAATTGTCCTAGCTGGAGGATACAAAGTGAATTTATTAGTTGAACTACCATCAGAGATGTACATATCACCAGATCTACAACTAATAAAAGCATCAGCTGTAGCTAACCAAGGTCTTCCTAATATAACACGATGTCGTCCTAGATTATTCTTAGGAGTTAGAATCATGAAATCCACAGGGTACTCCCAAGAATCTAGGGACACTGGAATGTCTTCTACTACCCCATCAGGTTTAATCACAGATCTGTCTGCTAATTGTAATAATGTGGATGTAAAGAGAATATTAGGAAGTTTCAGTTTATCCATGATTTGTCTACTCATGATATTGATTGCTGCTCCTAAATCAATGAGTGTGTTTTGGATTTCAATTCCATTTATGTGAATTTTAACAACTAGATTTCCTGGGTCTAGATACTTTGGAATAGCAATCTTACCCATCATAATGTCTGCTATTTTTCCTGCCAGTTGAATTTTCTTTGTCTCTCTTATTCTTTTTCTTGTTTTCTTCATGATCAACTCCTTTATTGTTTTGGCTAAAATTGGAATTTCCTTGATGGCTTGTAATAATGGAATCTTAATGCAAACATTTCTTAGCTCATCTAGGAAATCATAATTATGCACCATAATTTGATTTTCTACACCTCTATCAATTTGTAATCTTTCTGGAAAGGGAGGTGTAGAAGTAGATGTTGATGGTTGCTCTAATACAGGAGTTGAAATTATTGGTTCTTTTTTCTTTAATTTTTCAGTGTTTAGGTCTTGAAAAGATGTGTCTTCCTCAAGACTTTTATTCACCCGTAGAGATTCTTCCTCAGAGTTATCTTGTTCTTGTATGATCACAGAAGGTTTCCTCTTTTCAAGTATTCTTCCAGACCTAATTTGAACATTACTAAGGTCTAAATGAGTAATTAAATAAGTTGGAAACTATTGGCCTTCTATCATGTGTGTGTTCTGAGGATTTTTATTGTTGGGGTTTGGTATGGGTTGAGCAGGCAACTGATTTGATTTTTGAGGAAATGGTAATGGAAGTGGTTGATTTTGATGTGGTAGGTTCTGATGATGTTGTTGAGGATTTTGTTGAAATTTTTTTTGAGGATTTTGAGGAGAAAAATGTGGGTATGGTGGATAGGATGGTGGATACTAATAGTACTGAGAGTATCTTCCATAGGGACTTTGTGCTCCTTGTGCCCAAGCTTGAGATTGATTTTGAAATTGAGGCCAAGGTTGCTGCCAAGAATTCCAATTTGGTGGAGGTTGGTTATACATTTGATCATGGAATCCTTGTGTTTGAGGTCCTTGCCAAGGCCTTCTAGAGACAAAATTGAGAGATTCCGTGAAATTTGTAGGAGTTTCTTTCTGAAATTCTGAAAGACAAAATGGAGACATGGAGACTCGTGAAGGAAGGACACTTGGTCTCATGTTTTTCAGAACAAATGACACAGGTCTCTACAACTTTTACATCCAAAGGGCACTCTCTCAAGGCATGTTTCTTTCTACATTTGGGACAAAAGATTGCTAAGGCATCGGATTCGGCTTTTTGCTTGTTTTGTAATTTAAGGGTGTCTATTTGTTCACTAAGACTCCCTAAGATGTCAGATTTGAAATCATCAATCATATGTCCTATTTCTGACCTGCTTACTGTCCCAGAAGCAGACTTACTTGCCCTTGCAAGAGCAGGATCTCTTGGACCTTTTATAGTTTTAGATTTCCCTCTTGAAAGGTTGATACATAACTCAGATATTTCAGGTAATGTGAGCTGTGATATATCCCCTTTTCCCATCATGTTAAGGATAGCCAACCATTCATCCCTAATTGTTTTCAACAAAAGAGCTTTTAAGGTGTCTTGATCTAAGTTTTCCATTTTTGCTCTTTTGATGTTGTAATGAAATCTTTCCAACAAATCTTCCAAGTTTTCATCTTCTTTTTGTAACATCTTAAACACTTCTTCCTTATGATTGACCGGCATACAATAATCCAAATACCTCTCTAGAAATGCTTGTTTCATGTCTTCCCATGTCCTAATAGAATTGTTGATCAAACTCATAAACCACTTCAATGCTGCTCCTTTCAATGTTGAAGGAAATAGTTTAAGTTTTTGAGCATCTTGTAAGTAGTCATAAGTTCTACATAGGACTTCAAATTCAAATAGGAAGGTTTCAGGATCTTCAGGTTTAAGTCCATAGAAGTTTGGAAGGACAAAGGGTGAAATGTTTTTCATGGTTGTATTGGTTTCTTCATCTACTATAGGAAACCCAAAAGAGCTTCCCATTTCTCTTCTACCTCTTCCTCTACCTCCTTCTCCTTCTGCACCTCTACCTCCTTCTCCTCTACCTCTACCTCTACCCCCTCCAAATAATGTGTGTTCTCCATTAAAGACTCCTCCTCCTCCTTCTTCTGCCATGGTTGATTCTTCTGTGGAAGTGAAAAAGTTGGTGTCCCTAACAGGAGTCCTTGGATCTTCTTCTAAGACAGGTTCAGTGGATGAAGTGGAAGGTCTCTCTAATGGAATATCTGATCTTAGGTCTTCTAGAAGTCTAGGATCAGTAAAGGATGGAATGTGGGTCTGAGTTGAAGGTGTACTAGCTCTTGGTCTAGGTGAAACAAGTGGTGCTCTAGGAATCAAACTTCTGCTTCTGCTTCTTATGAATCTACCCCTTGAGTCTCTCTCTCTATGCATATCATTGTTTTTGGGATTTAAGAAACAAGGCTACCTAGTTACACTTCCCCGGCAACGGCGCCAAAATGTTTGTGCTCAACCTAGTCTCCTAAATTGAGTTCATTTAATTGTCAACCAGGGTTGGTAAACTGCTGAAGTGTGGTGCACTGTATGTGCCTAGGTGTTTGTTTCTTACTGCGTTGTGTCTAGTGTTTTATGATGTTTTTGGTATTTTTATGGTTTTATGTTCACAAGGGAAAGAACTAAATGCTGGTGGAAAGAAGCTACTGGTTAAAAATAGAGTGAAGCCTAATTTGTTGATGACAAATGACAAATGAAAATACTGAGACAGAACCAAACCTAAACTATGACTTAGCAAAATACAAAGCTTGATAATGACTTCAATAAAATAAATCACAACATGAACTTAACTTGTCCAATTCTTTCATTAAAGATATTTTGGAAGAGCTTGAGAAATGGGCAGCTAAGTGTAAACATTCTCCTAACTAAACAATTAAACAATCAACTTATAATGATACAACATCTCATCCATGATTAAAGGTTTGTTGAAACATATTTGGAAAAGAACATTTGTAACATCATAAGATCTCTACTCTAAAACTAGCTCCTAATTCTATTCTGCAACTTCGTTTAACACAACTAAACCTCACTCAAAAGTTATAGATTTCCTTTTAGAATAGTCTTTTGAGGAAAGGCTTGTTTGTGAAATGGTAAAAGGGTTGCAAAAGTACTCCAGGCCTTATACTGATACTATCTTCTATCTAGATGATTATGAGTTAATATAGGTTTAGAACAAAAGAAGTTTTGTAAATAACGAAGACCGTGGTATTTAATTTTAACAACTAATGCAATTTAAAATGCAATGGATGGCAGCTAATCTTGGAATGTAAATACAGTGAGCGAAGCTGGAACTAAACTAGGATGCTACTAGTCTACAGTGATCAGTGCTAAATTAAAAAGCCATTATCAAACTTGAAACGAAATATCAGAGCATGAATTAAATGCAATTTGCCTCCGGAGTGCCCTAACTAAGTTATCATGCAATAAATCTATGGGATTCTACAGCCTATTTCGTTCATCATGAATGGTATTTTGGAAGAGCTTGTTAGAACAATCTTGGCTATACAATTCAAAGCATTTGAATGTAAACATGAAAACTGAAAGCAAATACAATTAAAAACTAAGACATCACAGCTATTTCCTACTCATTGTTATGATGTTTTGGAAGAGATTTTAAGAGTAATATTAGCTATTCTACTTAGTGTAAACAAGCAACTGAATCCTACAGTATCAAAGTTATACCTTAGTCATCATAATGATATCTTGGAAGAGTTTACTAGAGTAAGTTTAACTGTGATAATGAATGAAATGAATTGCAAATAAAATCTATAACACTACAGCCATTTCTCATTCATTATAATGATCTTTTGGAAGAGTTTCTTAGAACAAGTATAGCTATAATGACTAATGAATTTAACTATGAACGCAAACTTCAAAAAAACTTGAAAACGAACTAAGATACTTATCTAAATTGT
This sequence comes from Pinus albicaulis, assembly GCA_034641835.2. Lineage (NCBI taxonomy): Eukaryota > Viridiplantae > Streptophyta > Pinopsida > Pinales > Pinaceae > Pinus > Pinus albicaulis. The sequence continues at coordinate 1,012,039,524 of CM076575.1, read as the reverse complement.
GAAAGTAAAGCTGCTCAGGAGGCAGGGGCCCTCTACCACCAGAGTAGCACGAAAGCTAACTCAAGATCAACTCAACACGTTCAGAGAAATGTTGTCTTCTTCATTAAATGAAAATAACTTAAAACAGAGTATCCTCGGTCTTCAGAAATATAGCAGTCAATCCACGAAATCTAATCAAAATCTAGGACTAGTCTCTTGGTTTCCCGAGTACATTATAACAAATGTTCATAACAGAACTTGAGATAATATGGGGATCATTGTCTTTTCATATCAAAATCGTACTAGAACTCTAAATATGGCAGCGTAAAGTGACAAAGGACATCTGGACTGTCCTTGTCCTATTAGGAGTCTGCCTCCTTGTGTGAGTTCCCACGTACAAAACCATGTCCAGAATTCCATTCATTCTTCATGGTGAGCAACAAACGCTGAGGACATGATGTGGAATATACCCATGTGTGGCTTTTCCTGAGAGGACACCTGGAACATGCTTGAATGTGAAGACAGCTACAGAATTGGCAACTAGCTATGGAATGTCTGCATTCTGTAGCTATTTTAAGTTCAAAATGCATTACAATGACAAAATCACAAAACTTAGCAAGTTAGCCATGATATTCATTCTTAAAGTAATTTTAACTAATTTCATTGATCATTTGAGCCTGGGATAACAATGGAAAAAATAAAATGGAGTGAAGTATGATGGAAGAAAGAACAATCTTGGGGCTCAACAGTACCTACTAGGAATGCCACAGATTCAGTCATCATTAGGTTCCTAGAAGGTCATATCCTCTCTCGGTTTGGCTGCCCAAGGAAAATAATCACTGATAATGCTGCTACTTTCGGATCCAAGAAAATGGTTGATTTTTGTCACAGGTATCAAATAGCACTCCATCATTCAACTTCCTATTACCCTCAAGGTAATGGATTAGCTAAATCATCGAAAAAGAGCCTATTGGCCATCATCAAAAAGATGTTATAAGAGAACAAAAAGTCATGGCATAACAAGTTAGTGCATGATTTGTGGGCTGACAGGCTTACAACGAAGAAATCCATTGGCATGTCACCATACCAGCTTGTCTATGGAACAAAAGTAGTGTTTCCTACCAGCCTTGGGATACCAGTGATCAAACTTGTTCAAGAGATACAAACAGAAGAAGACAGCATGGTGAGGAGAATAAACCAGACAATTCATCTTCAGTAGACAAGGGAAGAGGTTTATAACAGAGCTCTAAAAATTCAGGAGAACATAAAGAAGTTGTTTGAAAAAATAACTAAGGCCTCTTATTTCAAAATTGGAGATAAAGTTCTGAAGTGGGACTCAAGGAGAGAGGACAAAGGAAAGAACGGCAAGTTTGACAGTTTGTGGCAAGGTCCCTAAATCATCCAGGCCACTGGGGTCCAAATGCCTTTTTTCTAAAGAGTTAGATGGTACAGATCTGTTTGGGGGTCCTGTCAACAGCAGGATGCTCAAATACTACTTCTGCTGATTTCCAACTTCCAGTTTCCATTTCCATTGTACATACCATTGCAGTGTTTGTTTTCAAGAAAAAGAGAAAATGTTCGAAAAAAAAAAGAGAGAAAAACAGAGAAAAGGAGAGGTTCAGACATGCTCAAAACATGAACCTCTGAAGTGCAAAGATTGGCTCTAATATGATCAAAACCTAAGCCAAAGAAAGAAAAGATAGTTGGTTCAAACATGCCCAAAACCTGGACCAACAAAGAAGAAAAAGAGTCAGCTCTAACAAGCCCAAAACCATAGCTAAAATTAAAAAAAAAGTGACTCTAACAAGCTCAAAACTTGAGTCACAAAGAGAAGAAGGGTGTTTCAAACTTCAAATTTCAAGCCATAAAAGTTTTTTTTTTCATTTTTCTGCAAGTTTCTGTCCATGTGCAACTGTCTTTATGCCTTGGATCCACAACAAACTAGACTGTCTAATCCTAGTTTGACTGTTTTTAAATTTATGTTGTAGAATATAGAGAAGAAATTTGCTGGACAGTTTAATTCCAGCAGATGTTAGAATAGGTAGAGAAACATATGAGGCCAACAATTTAATATGGTCTCATGGAGTAATAAGGGTAGAAATAGAATAGGTTTATTTTCTTGTCTGTAAGAAATAAAAATATGTTAAGGGTCTGCTAGCTCAAATGCATCTTGGAAGAGAAAATGCTAGGATTGTAGGACGGGTAGGTAGATTGATTGGGAAAGTTTTTCTGCTAAATTAACGTCTTCAAAATTGTGGTAGCTGAAAATCAAAGAAGAAAGGTGGTTCAAGCAGCAGGCATCTAGCCTACACCAAATATCATTTTCTGAATTCTTGACTCCTTCAAGAAGAAGCCATCCCCATTTGGAGCCACTGTTAGCCCCCTATAAATTTTTTGACAAGCAAAGTAAGGGGCTGAATTTTTTTGAGCCTTCAAGGAATGCATCTCCCTTGAAGACACGTCATCCTTGAAGCCTCCTGTGCCTTTGCCTTGGATAAACCCCCACTACTGTTCCTAGTTTAAAGGGCCTCGCTGATTGTAAAAAATTGTGCTCCAGAAAGGCCTACATTTCCCCTTGTATCCCTGCAGAAATATTCCATTTTAACCCTTTTTCCCTTTTGTCAAAGTCCCCCTTTTACCCTCTAAATCCTCCCAAGATCCCCTTAAATCCTACATTCACCCCTTGTTTGGTCTAATTCCCCTTTTTTTCCTCTATGATTACCCTTTCCCGGCTTTGGAACGCACTAAAAATGGGCCAAAAACCCACTTTTCCATATAATAGGGCCTAGCCCCTTTTCAACCAACCCCTGAACTATATTTCCCCCCATGTAGCATGGCGCTAGAACCTAACGCTAATCCGAAAGGCGCTTATTGCAAATCGGTATCAGGCGCATTATTAGTCGTCAATATATTTAGATCGGACGATCTTCGCAGATTAGCGCTGCGCCATGGTCCCCACCCTTTTCACCGCCCTATCGCATTATCAACCGTCTGATCAACCCGCCGATCCAACGGTCCATATTTCACCCTCCACCTGGTGGTCCCCACAATGTGCACTGTTCATAAACCACCAGTTTCCATCGCACCGCATTTGAAGGTTGGGTGGTAATTTTCATTTCGGAGCGATTCCACTCATCAAACGACGTGTGGTAGTGGCACTGTTTGAAAACCGCCCACCCATCGCACGTTATCATTCAGCAAAAATCCTGGCGCGATATGCATATCAACCGTCCGATCTGAAGCCCTCCATCCAAGGGTCATCGCACTCCGAAGATGCGCGGAAATTAATCAGAGGCATCCGTAACCCTGGCCCACCATCTGTCGCCCTCCGACGCATTTTCAGCCGTCGATATCCTCCTAAGATTGGACGGTCCAGATTTAACGCACACCCGCCATTGACTCGGTCCCGCCACGTCGCCCGTTCCATGTTTTTTCGCCGTGTTTTCATCCTTTTCCTATATATTTCATTGTAGGGTCAAAATGTTAATGTTTTACATTAAAATTTTCCACCTCGCCGGCCTCCAAAGCATATACCGCTGATCCACCGTGTTCTTCTACAATACCCTCTGCAATCATCATGCCACGTTGCCATTCTTTGCAATCATCCATGCCACCCTCCCCATGCATGTTTTTATTAACGTTTTTTTATGTTTTGCAAGGTTACAGGCGGCGAAAAACCACCATGATTCATATTCACTATTGTGGTGGCACAGTGCACAGAAGAAGCTAAATTCAAAGCCTAGTATTACAGGAAAATGTCCAAAAAAGGTGTTTGCAGCATAAATTTCATTAAAGGATAGAGTTCGAACTCTGCAAAACCTCTCCGGCACCATTAAATCTCAGTTTTTCGCTGATAGAGATAGTTGAAACGGCGAAGAGTATCAGTGAGGGAATTAAAGGTCTAAAGCACATTGTTGAAGATCTTAAGCCTTAATCTAGTGTTTAAAAGCCAAGGTACCAAAATTGAAGACCCCGAGGATCAACCAGAAAGTCCAATACACGGAAATAATGGTGGCAGGGTTTTCAAATTAGCCGAATGTTTTTCCTGAGCAAGGACACGGTACGCATTGTTGTTTCAGTCTACATTGTGTCCAAGTGAAGCTTCCTCCCTGACAACAGTCCTAATGCTATCAGAGCATTTGATTCACGGTATGGCATACCCTAGCATCATTTATTTACTTTTTGTTTATTCACCAGAAGTACTACATAGTACTATTGCCAAAGTACATTAGAGACATGCCTGGAGTAAATGGAAGCCTGGAGAAGACCACTCTTGTATAAAAAGAGTGCCAAAGATAAATGCACAAGGTTTAAACAGAATGGGCTTCGGCCCTCTTTCTTTTCTGAGTTTAATGCTTCATTTAGTGTTTCACCTACCTTCTCTGCTCCACTTCAGCTATAAATTCATGAAGAAACTCATTGTAAAGGTTGTTGATCAGTTATCAGAGAATTGCAAGTTGTTTCTTCTGAGACATAGTCTCTGTGTAAAGTTGTAAGATAGGCTGAGGAAGATGTTTTCTAACTGAGTATCCAGCTATTGGCAATGTTGTACTTGACTAGTGTTGCTTTTTAATATGAAAAGCACATTTCTTTGGATCCTGATCTAAAGCAGCGGTGATGTTTTTCTATCTCTGTATTTGTGTTTAATTTACATTTTGTTTCATTTCATTTCTACTGGCTTGCATGAGAAATCTGGCATAGGGTTTACCCTTGTTAGGTACCCTATGTTTATGCTTTCCTTGCCTTTGATGCTTTCTACTAAATGTATTGTCTAAGAGTTGAATTCAGTTAATTTAACCATTGTAGTGGATGTTATTTCCTACTAGCTGATGTATGAATTAAATGAATCTGTTCTTAGATGTTCTTGTTAGGATTTAATTGAAAGAATTGGGAACACTGGGAGGTTTAGAACCCTATTTCTATCTCACTAGGATCCTTTTCAATTGATTGAACCTTTCTAAGATCCCTCAAGCTGGAGGCCGAAGCATTGAGAGTTCAAAGTCTCTCTCTGATCTCAGGTCTTTAACTTTGTGTCCTAAATCTTTATTGTTTCCTCCTCCCTTACCATTCCATACCACATTATCATCTTTAAGATCCAATGTTTTAGATGACTATCCCAACTGAAAGCCTGCACATTGAATAGCAAGTAAACCCTTTCCTGACTCCATTGCCCAATGGCCTTGAATGCTCCCTAGAATACTTGACCTCTGCCTAAATCCTCTTTGCTCATCCTTGTCTTACATTGAACCCTTCTTTCCTGGTAACCAGCAACCAAACAAACAATCAAACAAACAAACCTTGTGCCTATAACTAGCCTAATATATTAACCTTTTGAGCTTCAAAGACATTACCTTTAACAATAATAGAGAGATCCCTCTCTGAACCCAAGAGAGCTAGATCCTGAGGTCTGAAAGTGGTTTGATGTTGTCTCATCTTTTGGTCTTTCCAATCTGGCCAAAACATGGGAACCCCAACAATACCAGCAGGCCCTACCACTATTATTCCTACTATAACTCGCTCCATGTCGCCTGCCATTCTATCCAAATGGTTTCGATTTTTCTGCCATTACAAAGTGTTTTCCACCAAACATAATGGTTGCGCCATTAAAGAGAAAAGGGTTTTTTTTCTTATTAATTCCACCATTTGCCTCCATAACCTGCCAAACCATCACATTTCCTGCTCTTCCTTTGATTCCTCTCACTGACCCCACCTTCAACGTGTCTCCTTCCCATATCTTTCACGTGCGCATTCCTTCTGGTTTAAAACCTATCCATGCGAGTTTTCCACTCCAATGCTATTTCCGAAAAGCAAACCCTATCAGAACAAAGAAGAAGCCGAAAAGAATGGAAACAATATAAGAATTTTCTCCAGAAAATTTTTCCAATAAAATCGCGCCACCATTACTCTTCAGCACCAGCACACATTTTAGCAGTAAGGCAGCATTCAAGGAACAAACCATAACATTTACAGAAACTCTGACAGTAGTTACTCAATCTGTTTTTTCCAGCAAAACATGTATATGTGACCTATAGTGCAGCATAATAAAATGCCACATCCCCACGAATATTGGGTTTGATAAGCTTCAGATGAGTGCTCAGTTAAAGTTTTCTAGTGATGTAATAAATAGAAACAGATTTCCTCCTGTTTTATTGGAAATGTAATAAATTCCCTATCCTTGAAATATTCGAATGGTCTATCCTTTCTGGAGACCCATTGTAAATCTATAAATAGATAGTTGAGAGATGTAGAAGAGGTTGGATGTTGACCTTACTGAAGATTCATTATAATAAAGAAAAGTCTTTCAGAAATTCATGCTGAAGGATTTTGTGTTTCAAGAACATCTAATGTATGGTGTGTTTTCTCTTCTGTGTTAATTTCTTCTAATTACAAGTTGCAGTAGCTAGTAAAATATGAGTGAGAGATGTTAAAATATTTAACAGTAAATTATCTGCTTTTCAGTTTTCTTCAAATTATATGTATGTTGCAGAACATGTTAGTTAGGGTTGCATAAAGGATTTGTGAGATACTTTATGCATGAAATATGCTTTCTGAGTGTTTTTTACTTTACATAAACATATTTTGTGTAAAGAGTCATAATTATAGTTGTGTGACTAAGTTAGGATCCGATTGTTTCCTAGAATAGGTACCAGCTATCCATCTCCTTTCCATTGTTTCACTCTACTCCCTATACTACTCATTTACCCATACAATTTGTAATTTCCACAACTTGCCAAATGCATGAAAGTATTAAATATTAAGTAATCATTTCAAACTCATTTGAGAAGCCATCCCACCATTCAAAACCTTTTAAAAACCTTAAAAAATAAAAACTTGAAATGAAATATGATGTGTAAGGCTTACTCTTTTTTCAGTCAAGGAGTGACTCCATGCTCTAACACACTTGAGATGTGAATCATCACATAATGGAACTAATGGGTCATAAGGAAATGAAGGTGTTTTTCTCATATCTCCATGAAATGTGACATGTGCAATGCCTAATGTCCTAGGCATGCTATATACAATGGTATTCTTAGTCTCAGTACCAATCTTTAATGACTGCTCTAGCTCCATCAGCATTACCATGCTCTAAGATGTTCTTGGAAAAAATCTCAGAGGTGGTGGTACATGCGCAGGGTCCCTACAAGCCCCGATGTGATCATAGTTATGTCCCAAGCCGAGTCCATAACACTTATATCCGATAGTGGTCTAATCCAGCCTCATATGTCAATAAAAATCCACATATATATGCTTTGCAAATTAAATGGGGACCTATCCATGCCGGGGGAACTGGATCCAATCTCCAATGATTTGATCATAAACAAAAAGTATTGCATCAACATTCTCAAAATATTATAGCGAAATCATACCAACATGTCTAGCACAACGGTCTGGAGGGATCTAAAACAACTCCCCACAAACATCAATGTTCTTGGTGGTATATTTCACTACCTTCCAAGTATGTGAGCCTCTAACTGGGTATTTTTTTACGATTTAAATATTTTCCTATATATATATTATTGCAGGTGACTATTCTGGTTTGAAAATTCATCTGTATAGAAGTAGGCAAATATTTTATCAAAAACATGTAATTTACTATGAAAATTGGTACTTTTTTGGAAAATATAATGAATTTAATCATATTTATGTCAAAAATAGGTGATTTTTTTACCAAATTGGAGAATGTTTTTTTTCTTAAAATGTCCAAAAAATAGCCCATTCGTGAAATTTTACCACTAAAATTTTCCCTAGGGCCCTCTAACCTCTAGCCTCCTAATCTTATGTATGCAATATAAGAGGTGGATATGTGGACCCGCCCACTAGTATGTCACGATCAAACTATTGATGCTAGCTAGCATCAAAGAGAAACTATGCCTAGTAGGCGAACTAGCAGAGATTTTATCTAGCTCTCGTATGATCCATGTCTCCTAGGCCCTGACATCGTCAACTATGATATTGACTATAGTGTCATTTCATGGAGGGATTGACGTTGAACTATGATCCTCATTTTCGCCATACTGAGGGTCTGCAAATCATAAACACAAATTAACATATATAAAAAAACTAGAAGCATAATAACGTATACATTAAATTCAAACACGTCAATTGTAGACGATTTAAAAATTAAAGACAATTTCAAGACATAAACAGATAAATTTTAAAGAGGATTTAAAATGCAAGAGGTCATTAGGGGAATTTTGAGGTCTAAAATGGGCCTCCTAAGGAAATTATAAAATAATAGTGGAAATAGTAAAATAATATTATATTACAACATCAAATTCTAGAGGGAAAAAAGAAAAAACTACTTTCTTAACTTGTATTTTCAACTTATCTCCCTATGGGTTTACTCAAATTTCAAGCGGAACACTCATTGGATGTAGAATTTGATTCCTCGTCCAAGGATTGCCTGTGTTGCATACTTTGGAAGGACCCTGCTACACGAAAAATAAGAAATACCTGAAAAACAATCACATTTTTTCATGTATTTATAATTTTTCGTGTAGTAGGGTCTATCGAAAGTATGAAACATGAATACTCCTTGGATGAGGAATTAAATTTCGTATCCAATGAGTACTCACGCTTGAAATTTGAGTAAAACCTTAGGGAGATAAGTTAAAAAAATAGTTTATTATTTTATTTTATTTTAATCTTTTTACTTTTTTACCCCAAAAATGGTGAATCATCCCCCATGGTTGACATCATTATCTTGAATCCTATTGGTTATTATGAAGTTTATTTTGGTTGTACATTTTTCTTAGGAGGCCCATTTTATACCTCAAAATTTCACTGATGGTACCTACAACAGGTGAAGAAGGTACACTATCGGTAGCGAGATCATTAACAGGGACAGAAACATTTCTCTAACACTTCGACTAGGGTCAAAGATAGTATCTATGAGTGGAACTCACACTCTATTTGTGCTATGTGATCTATCACGAGCACAACCATTTATAGTATATCCCCCAACACTTCGGCGAGTTGTGGTTGGGGGGCGTATGGGAAATGGCTTTGCAAATTACATATAATACATATAAACTAATCTAGGAAAAAAATGTTGACACAAAAAGAATGTTAAGAAAACCATTTAAAATCTCCAGTAAAAATAATAAACATGCTACCATTGCAGACAATTTATTCAATGAAATAAAAAAAACCCTAATTATAGTTTTTTGTGGGTGGCTTTCTAGGTTGTTTTTGGTCTTCAAGGATTTTCTTGGTGGTTTTCTATGCTAATTTTTGTGGTTTTCAAGGGTTTTCTTGGTGGTTTTTTGTGGTTTTCATGGTGGTTTTTGTGGTTTTTTTTTGTATTTTTTTCATGTTAGGATTTTTTTTCCAAATTAATTTCTTTTGTTTGCAAGAAAAAATAGTTAAAAGAGACAAAAATGAAAGGAAACCTACCTTGGCTTGAACCTCTAGAACGTTGGTGGGGTTGATGGGCAGTTGAGCTTGCCTCTTGACAAAGCCTTTGTCAAAATATCTACATCTTGCTCCTCTGTGGGAATGTACTATAACATGATAATCCTCCTCTACACAAAATATCTTAGGTGAAGGTACTTGATGTCTATATGCTTGGACCTATCATAAAACACTGGATTTTCAAAGAGTTTTATTAAACTTTGATTTTCACAATAGATCAACGTAGGATCCATCCCCTAATTGAAGAGACCAACCAAGATCTTCCTCATCCAAATAGCCTCACATGTTGCTTGACTAGCAGTCATATACTCAACCTCTACTGAGCTAAGTGCTACAAATATTTGTTTCCTGTTGTACCAAGAAATTGTTGTTGACCCAACACTGAAGATAGCTCCTGATGTGCTCTTCCTATCTAATGGAATCCCTACCTAATCTACATTTGTGAAGCCTTGGAGCTTCACTCCATTTGAATTTCTATACCATAAACCAAAATCTATTGTGCCTATGAGGTATTTGAGAACATGTTTTGATACTTTCTAGTGAAGCTTGGTAGGCTCCACCATAAACTGACTAAGCTGATCAACTGCAAAACAAATATAATTTCTTGTGTTCACCAAGTACATCAAGGACCCCACCAACTATCTTAGATAGTGCCATATATTTCCTCTCATGTATAACCATCCTCTCTCCTTCAGTTAGCAGCCAAAGGAGATTCCATGGGCTTACAATCTTGCATATGGAATATATTAAGGATATAAAAGGTCTACTTTCCTTGTCCAACAAATATCTCTCCATCTCCCTGCCACACCTACAAACCAAGGAAGTAGTGCATCAATCCCATATCCTTCATATCAAACTCTCTTACAAGATCCTCCTTGCAAGACCATATCAACATCTCATCTCCTGTTAGTATCAAATCATCTACATATAGGACTAAGATGATAAAATTTCCATCTACCAAAATGTAGTAGAGATTGGAATCTACTTCACACTTAGTGAATCCCAATCCACTGAGATAGGAATATATACAAGTGTACCAAACATGAGGCTCCTGCTTAAGACCATAAAGGGCTATCCTGATTCTACACACATGTGTCTACCTGTAAAATGTCTCAAATTCCTCCAGCTACTCAATGTAGAGCTCTTCCTCAACCACTACATGGAGGAAAGAAATATTAACATCCATTTGGTGGATACTCCACCCAACATGTGCTGCCAATGCAATTATAGTCATGATAGATGAGTATCTTTCCACATGGGAAAAAATCTCCTCATAATCAACTCCCTCCACATGTGAGAAACCTTTTGCCACAAATTTGGCATTGTACTTCTCAACACTGCCATGAGTACATGTTTCACCTTATACACCAACCTGGAGCCAATAACATATTTTCCCTCATGTCTAGGCACAACATCCCAAGCATTATTCTTCATGATGGAGTCATAATCCTCCACCATGGTATCTACCTGCACCTTCTAGAAAATTTCTTCCTCAAATGAAGAAGGCTCAGAATCAATCATTTCTATCATGAGTGCTATATATCTAGTATATTTGTCTCATGATCTCCTTTGTCTATGCAAGGAGCTAGGAGCTCCAACATGCTCTTGAGAATCCTGCACCAATATGTTTGCCTCCCTGATTCTCTTCATCTCTTCTTGGGAATGCTCTATGTAAGTGAGTTCTTCCACTCAGCTTGCTCTTTTCCCCTCCACAACATCTTGTGGGTATGACTGGGGATCTTCCTTTGGAGCTAGAAGCTCCTCCTCTGGTGGAATTCTCATCTCTCACTCTAGAGAGCTTCTCATCGCATTATCCTCATCAAATCTGACATCTCTGATCATCACATTAAACCTGAGTGAAGGCATATACACCCGGTAAATATGAGGTGTCTATGTATATCCTACAAATTTTCCCCTCTTTGTAGTAGGCTCCAAATTTTTCCTGTTATCTTTGGAGACATGATAATAGACCATGGATCAAAAAATGTGAAAGTGGGATACATTTGGATTACTACTCGAGAAAGCCTCTTTAGGTGTAATCATTCCAAGAATTTTGTGAGGGCTCATGTTCTACAAATAAATATTTGTATTTTATGCTTCTTCCCACAAGTATAGTGGTAGTCCTTGATCATGCAACATTTCTCTTATATCCCATACAATGCTTCTATTTTTCCTCTCTGCCACCCCATTTTCCTGTGGTTTGTGAGGTTCAGTCAAGTCCCTTCTAATACCCTCCTTGACACATAATTCTTTAAAGGCATTAGACACATACTCTCCTCCATTATCACTTCTCAGGGATTTAATTTTCTATCCAGACTCATTTTCAGCCAAGTCTTTGAATTCAACAAGCTTTGAATAAACCTCATCTTTATTCTTCGTAAAATAGATCCAACATTTGTGGGAAAACTCATCTACAAATATCACATAATACATGTGTTTTATAACTAATACTACAGAAAATGGTCTAGACAAATTTGGATGAACTTACTCCAATATGGCTCTAGCTCTACTATATTGGCCTTGGAAGCAGGATTTGACATATTTTCCAAGAGTGCATCTGTGGAAAACATTATTTTGATCAAGGGTGCATTTTGGAAGTCCAGTGGTGATTTGTTGCATTATTTTCAAAGTTCCATGGTGCAGGTGTACCATGCGCCTATGCAAGAGCTCTCAAACATATCGACAATGAACATGTTTTGCCTCACTGCTCAATGCAGTGCATGCATCCACATCTAGCTTGTAAATATTTTTAACCCGACCACCAATTTTTTTTACTTGTCCAGTAACAACATGCTTCAGATAATCTTTCACCTCACTAAACACCACATCATATCCACGGTCTTCAATTACATTTGTAGAAAATATTTTTTTCTTCAAACCAGGCACATATATTACATTCCTTATATGAAGATGAGATCTTGACTCCCTCTTAAGGGTTTCAGTGCCAATCCCTTTGGTACTATACCTCCAAGTTCTATGTGTAATTGTAGGTCCTCTTCTAAGCTACTCAATAATTCCTTACTTCCTGTCATATGAAATGAAGCACTGGAATCTGAGTACCATACACTACCTTGTATATTACTTTCCATGCATGTAATGATGGTGAAACCAACTCGAATTGTGATGTGAGAGCATCTCCTCCTGCTGATCCTCCAGGATTCTTACTGGATTTCTTGTGTGGACACTTGGTTGCATAGCATCCATACTCATGGTAGTGAAAAAAATTAATTTTATCGAGGTCTTTCTTCTTTCCATGGTTATGAATGGATTCTACCTTACCTTGGGACTTCTTGCCCTTGGATTTCTTTCCTTTGCTTGCTATAGAAAATTTTCCTTCCTCCTCAGTTTGGATGTGACACCATCTTTATTGTTTCTTATAACCTCCTCCTACACCAAGTCAGACCAATGTTTCTCCCAATCTGGGAGCTTGTCTCTTCCATTAACTGAATATTGATAATTGTGCCAGGATTTTAGAAGACCAAAGAGTGTTAAGCTCACAAGTTTAAATGATGGCACATTCTTTCCTACTCCTCCAATTTCATATTTGACATGAATGAATATAGATAGGTACTGAACAATGGTTTCATTTTTCTTCATTCAAATGTTCCGAAGCTTATCTCTTAATGCTAATTCCTGGCATCACTGTTGCTTTGGAGTATACTTACGAGAGTTTTCCACATCACATATGGTGTCTCCTTTCCATGAAAATTTGAAACCACATTATCTCTAACTCCCTCTAAGATAATCCCCCTTGATTTTGTTGTGTCTTTCTTCCATTGGTGCAATTGTTTTTCATCTGATGTTGTTGGTTTTGGAATATCATTTTATGTTTACTCCAATACTTGATTGTCATCCAACACAAATTCCATCCTATCTTTCTAATCATAGAAATTAGAGGTGCCCTCCAATGCATACTCAAGCCTCAATCCATTGAAATACATTGTTCCTGCACTAAAGAAAATCTCCTCCAAAAATTATTATATTGAAAATTATTATGAGATAAGATTTGGAGCCTCGTTTCTATGTAGTGTTCGATATATCTAATACCATGTAGAAATTGATAGAAATTTGCAGCTACTAATGAATTCAAACTGAAAACAATAAACAAAAATTTCTTCTACTCACTCTGTGGAAAGGAAAACATACAATAGAAACACACGAAATCATTCAATCACAATGAACACAATATTTTTACTAGGGAACCCAACTTGGAAAAACCCCTCCTTTCTTTTGTATTATATCAGATGACACAATGATAAATTACAATGACAACTTCAATCCTTGGAGCTCAACCTACACTGCAATGTTAATCTCATGCTCTACCTTCTATAATCAACACTTAGCCAAAATATTCCTATAACTTCCTCTTATTACCTAGCACAATTCCTCAGGAAAATAGCTCCTAAAAGATAAGAAAAACTCCCATTTTCTTGCGCAAATCAAAGAGAAATTTCTCACCTGCTTCAATGAAAAACATGTACACTGTTGGAATCACGATTTCCGTTAGACCAAAACCCGCAGGCGTTAGTATTTGCTACAATCACTAGAGTTAGGATGAACAAGAGGCGGTTAGTCCATATCACGAAACACATGGGGATCGTTGAACCCAATGTCCAACAATCTCCCCCTCAATGCGAGCCGGGTGAGTTTCGAACTCGAGACCTGTAGCTCTAATACCACTTGTTGGAATCACGATTTCCATTAGACCAAAACCCGTAGCCATTAGTCTCCTCTACAATCGTCATAGTTAGGATGCACGAGAGGCGGTTAGTCCATGTCTTGAAACACATGGGGAGCGTTGAACCCAATGTCCAACATACACTCAATAGTATACACTTGATAGTTTCAATGTGTCTTTTTCCTCCACTCAACTAGGAAATTCAAATTGCATGCATGACTAGGGATATTTTTTGTAAATTCACAAGTTAACTGAGAGATCATTGGGTTAACAACCCTTTCAACTACTCAAGTGAACTCCTACTGGCTCTATTCATGACCAAAGCTCAAATAATTGAGTTTCACTAACTATGACTCCACTAGATTGCTAGATATTAGCAATCAACTCATGAACAACTCTACTTCTTTCCCACAAACTTGAATTGACTGACTTAGCTATGCGACTTGGCCATGTCACTCTCGCTAACTACAACTCAAGCCATCTTGCTGATATGGAAATTTGAATTTCTCCATTTGACTAAGGCACAATTCAAATGAAGTCTTTTCTTGCTACAATTTAGCATTTCCTTGTGGTCTACGCATAATGGCTTGTGTAGACTGTGCCTTGGGATTTTTAATAAGAAATAGGGTTTGATCGACCGATAGCACTCGATCGATCCATAGAGCTTTTTTGAACCATATAGCTCAATCGGCCCTAACTCTCGGTCGAGATTATAACTCAAGTTAGAAAGGAGATCGGTCAAGGGTTTTTTTAAATGCTCAATCGAGCTATTTTTAAGCTCCTAAGAAACTTGATCAAGAGCTTAAAAATGGCTTCATCTGGTGCTTAGAATTTCTCGATTGAGCATCCTTTTTTCACCAAAACATGCCCTTGCTATGCCAAAAAGTGTAGCCTAACTCCATGTGCTCACCCTAAGGCAAAATCAATCCCTTATTTGGATCTAGGGTTTTATCCCTCAACAAAATAGAGCATGAAAACTCTGAAGGAAAATGGGTTCTTGGGAAATTCTACTAGCTTGTGGCAAAGTTATGAAACCATTATAGATTGAGTTTCTGCCAATTGGGGAAAACGTGAAATGTTGAGCATTTTTTACTATGGAATGGGTATTATGCATTTCTTTCAGAAAACCAGAAAGACAGATACCATATCTATAAGTCAGGTCCTTATTTCATAGGTACTTGAGGTTTGTTTCTCACTCATTGGTCTATGGATTTAATCTCCCGATGGAAATTTCATCTACACATGTGTGGATTAAATTTCATTTCTCCCTCTTATTTGTTGGTGTAAAGACATTTTCAAAGATATAGAAGATAAGTTAAGCCAATTTATTACCAGTAACGTTGAAAATGGCAACAATTTTCCATGTGTCAAATTTTTTGTGGAAATGAATTTCTCAAAAGGTCTCCTTGAGGGGATTCAACCAAATCTAGATGGTTGGTCTCACCTCTAGGCTATGGATTATGAACATGTTCCTTTTAAGTGTAATTAGTGTCATGAGTATGGGAACTTTGCAAAAATATGCCCAAAATCTTCAGAGTCTCGAAGTTCTCTAATTACATAGCCTCCTCCTAAACAAGAGGAAGGGAAAATAAGAAAGAATTCATTCCAGTTAAAAGGAAACATAAGAAGCATGGAAATAGGAAGTAACAGGCATGTAACGATGAATCTTCGCATCATCCCCTTTCTAACAATAATTTTGAAGTTTTGAATATTTTTGAGGCAAGAGGTGAGATTCTTGAAGTTCAAGTGGATCTGCCAATACTACATCAGGTCTCTTCTCCTATTCTAAAGGTACCACCTGATTTGAAGGATGAATAAGGCCCAAATCAAGACTCTCCAAAGGAAACTTCTGCAGCAGAAAGGTTTTCTCCAAAGGTTCCTCCTCTATTGAAAGATAAAGAACCTAGTAAGCTGGCTGAGAATAATATTTATTCAGATGTGCTTAAAAATTAGCACTCTTCCCCACCGGTAACAAGAAGAAGGAAATATCATAGAAAAAGAAATTATGGCCTAAGCTCTCTCTTGCACTCTCTGGACCCAATGATGGGTCGACTTCTAGCAATTTATATAAATGTTTTGTTTCTACATTTTCTTTTGAAGCAATTTGTTACAATATATTCCATCTTCCATGAAGCATTAAGAAAAAACATTCAAAGATTTAGTTTTGGACCTTTTCCCCCTTATCCTTATTGTGGGGAGGTTGTTAAAATAAATAAATAAATAAAACAAAAAAAAATGAGTTAAGTGTAACCACTAGTTTATTTACTAACTAGTTGTTAAGCTAATTGTTAGAATTTTGCAAACATTTACTGTTATTAAATTGAAAAAGAATTTTGTGGACAGAAATATAATTTCTGAATAATGGATATTGATTATGGAATTGGTTCCATAAGTAAAAGACTGATAGTAAAAATTAAATTCAAGATCTAAGGGTTGGTTGAATAGAATTCAGTTGAAACAGTTGCCCAACCTCTGAGGATAAAAATGGAATCCCGGTGAGGTTTAGGGGTTCTCTGTTTCTGAATTGGAAAAAGGAAAATACCGGAAAGGATTCCTGTACTAGTAATAACTAGTGTAATTCTCAAATTTTCTGTGGATACTGGAATTGGAGACTGGACCGGATTGTCCCGATGTCTCTTCCAGAATTTCTGTTCACCAAAAGGCTCAGGCTTGGAGCACGAGGGAGAGTTGGAGGATGTAATAGCCTCACTCATGGATGGGAGGAAAAATATCAGTCACAGAAAAGTAGACAGATAAGTATACTCTGTTTATTGTAAATTGAGAATAGAGGTTTGTAAAAATTACAAATTTGGTTATTCAGTAGGAAACTTTCCTGTTCTTTTATTTTACAGTTAATAGAATTCTAGAAAAAGTATTATTGCTAGTTAAATATTAAAGAGAGGACCGTAAACCCAAACCCCTCTAGAGAAGGTTCTCAGTAGATCGTCCTCATTGGCTATGATATTACACGGATAGATATGGTCTGGACATATTCTCTAACTAGATGCATAAATAAATATTACTGAACTGGAAAGAAAAAGAATAGAAGTACAGAGATTTAGTGAATAATTCTAATTATGTTTCCTAAAAATTGATATATTTATTTATAACAGTGTAAAAGAGAACACTCCAGTAAAGGAATTATAATTACACAGAAATTGTTAATTCTTCTGCAAAAGGAAACTCAATAGTAAAAAAAAAAAAACTGTAAACATTACCATTTTTTATAAGGAAACAAACAGTCGTGAAGAGGGATTTTTCCCAAATAAACCATTCAGATAGAATGCGACACAATAAATAATTACAATTATATATTTCAGTATATACAAATAAATATCGGAAAATTCAATCCAATGGAAGTAGAATTTAACAACAGCAGAAGAATTAAAGTTGCATGCGGACTATTATCGTGAGCCATAGCTGAGGAACGATAATGAACATCATTACAGAATTTCAAGTAAACTCTTAAGTATTATAACCAAACTAACAACCTGAGAGAATGTAGAATACAACGATTTAACCACTAAACTATTTCCTTCTCTGTTATACCAGCCGTATCTTAAAATTGAAAGATACAAGCAAAACCCTTAAGATAGCGTAAATTCTATTATGGGAAATAACAGTTATTATTGAGAAAAGCAAGAGGAATAATTAATATTCTAACAGAAGTCTTAAAGATAAATATACATTTCCAAGTGAGGCACTGTCCATAACGCAGTGTCAAACCCTCGTTTTAAAAAAAATGAGAGTTCTCGAGGACTGAAAGGACCGAAAGGATAATTCATTTATACAAGAGTAAAAATCTCAATAAAGATCAAGCTTCGAAGTGAAGCTTCATTTTCTTTAATAGAAAGATAAGAAAAAAATTAAATTAGTCGTTGGTCGATCATCGAAGGAGAAAATCCTCGCCTGCAGGGTAAGCAGAGGCGAGAATTACAACTCGAAATTGTAAGGAAATTCCAGAGGAAGCATTCATGTTACTTACCAGTAGTGATAGTTGAAGGCGAGAGAACCTTGCTTGATAATTGAACCCATTGCAGAGCCTGCCGAGTTTTACCTACCGTAAAACCATTAAAGAGAATATAACAATAAGAACCGGATAAATATCACGGCTTGAATGTATTCAGAGGGTTCCAAAATAATAAGGAAAGACAACGCATACCATTACTCAAGAGTTCTGTTAAAATAAATAAAAATTATGTTTCTTTTAAACTCGGAGACTCTCACAATGCGAAGAGGAACCTGTGAAGGCGTTAAGTACTTGTCCATCAGAGACGCGGCCAGAAAGAAACAACAGTTTTGTGCCAGAAGAACTAAAGATGGATTTTCGAAGTTTAAACCAAAACCTTGCAAGATTTAATAGAGCCATGGTGATAAAAAAAAGTTGTGATGCCTATCTCTGTAACCATTGATAGCGTGTTGTAGCGGCAAAGGCGTAGCAGAGCTCAAGAACCTCTCTACAGCGAAAAAACACAATGAAGCCAAAACAGGAGATGGGGGAAAAACGGTTTAGTTACCCTAAAAAAAAAGCTCCTTGATCATATCACCTTTGTTGATCACGAGGAGATCGAATTGAATGGTGGATAAAGTGCCATGTAATCTTATACAGTTGTAGCTGTAACCTAAAACCCAGATTAACATAAATTCTGGAAAGTTATCGAGACTGGTTATTTAATCAATCAACTTATGAAATTAATATTCACAGGTTTGATACCTTGGGATAAGGCGTTTTGGATCGATTTTATTATAAACCAAATCGAAAGAGTATGTATAATCGAGTTGGGTTCGGTCACCAATGTTATATGTTGTACCATATGTCAGAAACATTAACGATACCAAAACATTCTAGTCACAAGAATAGAAATATGAGTAGACTAAAATACAACTGTTATATAGTATGGTAAACCTTAGAAGAAGGATAGCATAATAAGTATACATATGATTATGTATTGAATGATTGTAGAATAGTTATTTTCGATTGTATTTTTTTTTGTTTGTTTGTTAAGTTTTAACATGATATATATTATAGTAGATGTTATAAGTGGTATCAGAGCAGCATTGTGATGTTGGGACCCTATGGGTCGACTAACATTTCAGTTGTGTATTATTGATGCATAGAGTGATAGCAAGAAGTTTAAAAAATAATAATATGAGGAGGCTACCAACACATCAACCACCTCCGAATGTTGGGGAGACACAACCCCAGTCCAAAATAAATCCTGAAATGGGGATTCAACTGGGTGTAGAAAAACACTAGCAAACTAGTCGGTTGTTGGAGGAACAACAACACCAAACTAGTATTCTCTTAAATATTGTGCAAAAGATACAAGAAGAAATGGAGAAGGTAAGAGATGATAATGCACGGTTGATGCAAGAGCAGGAGAGGATATTGAAAAGTCTCTCTGACAAGAAGAATCCAAGAACTGAAAAGCCAAGTACTGATAGGTTTCAGGAAAGGAATGAACAACAAACCAGAAATCATGATACAGACATAATGGAAAGAAGTCAGTCTTAGTGTAGTAACCAGAATAAGAATTATAATGAATCTGAATCTGATAATGTATTAGACCAGAAAGAAATAAAAAGGTAGAAAGTAGAACTGTAAGGTGAATTTAGAAAAATAAAACCTCCTACGTTTGATGGAGTAGAAGAGGAAGTAGTTGAAGCATGGATGATTAATATGAATAAATATTTCCAAGTGTATGAATACAACAGTAATCTTAAGGCCAGATTGGCTATTTACTAGCTAAGGGAGAAAGCCACTTTATGGTGGGAGGAAGTGAAGAATGTTCGTAGTATAGATGACCAAGATGTAACTTGGGATGCATTTCAACAGTATTTTAAGGATAAGTACTTAATAGAACTCTTTTACGATGAGAAATCTAGGGAGTTCCATGATTTGAAGCTGGGACAAATGACAATGGATGAATATATCACTAAATTTACTTCCTTACTGCGTTATGTTCCTTACTTGAGAGATGAAAAAGCAAAAGTACAAAGGTTCCTAAGCAGTTTTCCGACTCATATGAAAGAACGTATAGAGTTTTTAAATCCTAAGACGATGGATGAAGCCATCCGAAAATCCAGAATGTGTTACCAGCAAGCAAAAGCCAAGGTGGAGCAAGGTAAAAGTTGGCAGACAAAGAAAGAACATAAAGGCAGTTCTGGATTTAAAAGAAACAAAACCAGTAATTTTAAAGGTACTGTGAGAAGTTCAGTTAGTAAACAATTTGGTAAAAATCATCAAAGAATAAGGTGGCCTGCAGATGATAAACCTACAGAAGCTTCTAGTAAGCCGGAACAAACTCAGAATCAGAAGCCACCTTTACAATGCTGGGGCTGTGGGGAGGCCCATTATTACCGAAACTTTCCATAGCGAGGTAGGAGCGACGTAGTAGCTAATTTACAGGAAGCCTCAATAGTGGGTGATGTCGCTAGAAACATACCCAGGATTAATGCCACATTGGAGGACTGACAAGCTGATTACCAGCCAACAATGATTGAACTAGAAGGTAAACTGCTATCCCAACCTGTTTCTATCTTGGTAGACCCAGGTGCAAGTTTAAGCTATATAAGTCCCAAAGTAGTAGAGTGTTGTAAATTACAAAGTCAGAAATTTAGAAATTGTGGCTAGTACAGTTAGCTACTGGAGCCAAGAGGAAAGTTAGTGCCAAAATATCAAATTGTGCACTAAAAAAAATTAATGAACAGTAGCTAACTGTGGATGAATATTTTTCCTTTGGGATCTTATGATGTGTTACTTGGCATGGATTGGTTGGAAAAGCATTGGACACTAGTATATTGCAAAGAGAAGGTCATCTACTATAGAAAACAAGATGGCACTCGCTAGGAAATTCAAGGGATAAATAAATATGTACATTTGCGTCCGATCATAGCATCCAAAATGGGTAAATGCATGAGGAAATGATACCAATTGTACACCATTCAAGTAGGTTTTACTGACTCTAAAGAAAAGGCTCCTATGTTGGAAAATATACCAATAGTGTAGGAGTTCAAGGATGTATTTCCAGAAGAAATACCCAAATTTCCACCTAGAAGGGACATAGATTTTACAATTGAATTGATATCGGGAGCGTTGCCAATTTCAAGAGCACCCTATCGGATGAGTGTACCTGAATTAACTGAGTTAAAAATGCAACTAAAGAAATTATTAGATAATGGATATATACGACCAAGTGTATCCCCTTGGGGATCACTTGTATTATTTGTGAAAAAGAAGGAAGGAACCATGCGAATGTGCATGGATTACCGTCAGCTAAATAAACTAATTGTTAATAACATGTATCCCTTACCACGAATTGATGATCTATTTGACCAAGTAAAGGGAGCCACAATATTTTCAAAGATAGATATAAGATCTGGATACCATCAAATCTGGATAAAGGACGAAGACATACATAAAACTGCATTTTGTACAAGGTACGGGCACTACAAATTTGTGGTGTTACCTTTCGGGTTGACCAATGCACCAGCAACATTCATGAGGCTGATGCATGGTATATTCCACCCTTATCTGGATAATTTTGTATTATTTTTTATTGATGACATTTTATTTTATTCTAAGAATGCAGAGGAACACAAAGAACACTTGCGGATAGTGCTAGAGATGTTAAGGAAGCATCAACTGTATGCAAAATTTAGCAAGTGTGATTTCTTCAGGGAAGAAATCCAATACCTTGGACATGTTATTATTGCTGAAGGCATTGCAGTGGACCCTGAGAAAATCATAACAATTATGGAATGGAAGGTACCTCAAAACGTGGCAGACATACGATCATTTATGGCGCTGGCCGGTTATTATCGGCGATTTATTGAGGGTTTTTCAAAAATTGCTTTTCCTATTACCTCTTTACAAAGGAAACGAAAAATATTCAAGTAGATAAGGGAATGTCAGGACAGTTTTGAAAAATTGAAACAGTTATTGACTACAGCTCCAGTGTTAAGAGTAGCTAATCCTACTAAAGAATTCAAAGTCTGCACAGATGCTTGCAAGGAGGGTATTGGAGCGATTTTGTCACAAGAAGGAAAAGTGGTTGTGTATGAGTCTCAGAAGTTAAAGGAACATGAGCAATTATATTCAACTTTTGATTTAGAATTGACCACAGTAGTACATGCGCTCTGGGTATGGAGGCATTACTTACTGGGAAAAATATTTGTGCTTAAGACTGATCATAGTAGCTTAACCAGCTATTTTAAACAAGCTGATCTCAATTCTCACCTGGCCAAATGGAATGCCTTCCTTAGCGAATTTGATATTGAGATGCAGCATGTAAAAGGTAAGGAGAACAGAGTAGCGGATGCATTAAGCATAAAATTGCATGGTATTTATTAACTGTATATTAATGAAGTTGAATGCAGATTTTCAGAACAAATAAAAGCAGAAGCAGATAAAAATCCTGAATATAAATTTATATGGCAGCAAGCAAAAGAGTTCAAGGACCAAGGTAGATCTGCAGATTATGAAATTAATAACAATGATTTGCTGATTTTCAAAAAGAGGATTTTCATTCCTAACAGAATAGATTTGAAGGAACTAATTTTGAATGAATACCATCGTAGTAATTACTCTGGACATCCTAGATATCAAAAGATGTTAACAGCAATAAGGAAAAATTATTTATGGCCAGGAATGAGAAAAGATATTGCAGAATATCTAAACAAGTGTATAGAATGTCAACAAGTAAAAGTAGAGCACCGGCACCCAGCTGGACTTATGCAGCCTATACCAATACCTGAGTGGAAGTGGGAGGTGATATCATTTGATTTTATCACCAGATGGCCCAGATCAAAAAGGCATAATGACTCAATTATGGTAGTAGTGGATCAATTAAGTAAATCCACACATTTTATACCTATTCACTCCACTTACAAGACCATGCAGATAATAAATATATTCATGCGGGAGATCTTTAGATTGCATGGTATTCCAAGGACTATCATTTCTAACATGGATATAAAATTTACATCAGCATTCTGGAAAACACTGTTCACAGGGTTGGGAACTCAAATTTATTTCAGCACTACATATCATCCGTAGATGGACGATCAGACAGAGCGAGTGAACCAAATTTTGGAGGAAATGTTACGTATGTATGTAATGCAACAGCCAACTAGGTGGGAAGAATATTTACACCTAGTGGAGTTTGCATACAACAACGGCTATCAAGAGTCACTCAAGATGAGTCCATTTGAAGCCTTGTATGGGTGACGGTGTAGAAATCCTAATAATTGGAGCAGCCCAGAAAACAAGATGATTCTTGGGCCCGACATCTTAGCTAAAATGGAGACCGAAGTAACGAAAATTCGACAAAATTTGAAGGCAGCACAGGATAGTCAAAAAGTGTATGTAGACCAAAAAAGGACCTATCATGAATTTGAAGTGGGGGACCATGTGTACATAAGGATTAAACCAAAGAAAAGCACCTTAAGATGGGCCTCATGTGCCAAGTTGGCTCCCAGATTTTGCGGTCCATTCCAAATATTGGAACGAGTAGGACCTGTGGCTTATCGATTATCTTTGCCTAGTCATATTCGAGTACATAACGTTTTTCACGTATCATTATTGAAAAGATACATACATGATTCAAAACACATAATTCACTGGTAGAATATTCAGGTAGAATATGAATACCAGATTGATTAAAAATGTTAAGATTTTTGAGTAAAACTAATTAAGGATCCTTGTTGTAGGTCGAGCCAGACGGAGAATTTCTGGTCAAACCTCAAAGTATAATCGATCGAAGGGAAATCATGCTCCGGAAATGAGCCATCACCTAGGTTAAAGTGCACTGGAAGCACTTTGGCCCAAAGGAAGCTACTCGGGAGGATGAAGGTTTTGTTCGGGAAGCCTATCCTGAACTATTTGCTGGAGCAGAACGTGAACACCAGGGACGGTGTTCACTTCCAGGGGGGAAATTGTAACCATTGGTTAATTTATTAACTAGTTGTTAAGCTAATTGTTAGAATTTTTCAAACATTTACTGTTATTATATTGAAAAAGAATTTTGTGGACATAAATTTAATTTTTGAATAATGGAAATTGATTATGGAATTGGTTCCATAAGTAAAAGACTGATAATAAAAAGTAAATTCAAGATCTGAGGGTTGGTTGAACAGAATTCAGTTGAAATAGTTGCGCAACCTCTGAGGATAAAAATGGAATCCCAGTGAGGTTTAGGGGTTCTCTGTTTCTAAACTGGAAAAAGGAAAATACTAGAAAGGATTCCTGTACTAGTAATAACTAGTGGAATTCTCAAATTTTCTGTGGATACTGGAATTAGAGACTGGACCAGACTGTCCCAAGGTCTCTTCCAAAATTTATGTTCACCACAAGGCTCAGGCTTGGAGCACGGGGGAGAGTTGGAGGACGTAATAGCCTCACTCATGGACGGGAGGAAAAATATCAGTCACAAAAAAGTAGATAGATTAATATACTCTGTTTACTGTAAATTGAGAATAGAAGTTTGTAAAAATTACAAATTTGGTTATTCAGTAGGAAAATTTCCTGTTCTTTTATGTTACAGTTAATAGAATTCTATAACAAGTATTATTTCTAGTTAAATATTAAAAAGAGGACCTTAAACCCAGACCCCTCTAGAGAAGGTTCTCGGTAGATCGTCCTTGTTGGCTATGATATTACACGAACAGATATGGTCTGGACATATTCTCTAACTAGATGCATAAAGAAATATTACTGAACTAGAAAGAAAAAGAATAGAAGTACAGATATTTAGTGAATAATTCTGATTATGTTTCCTAAAAATCAATATATTTATTTATAACAGTGTAAAAGAGAACACTCCAGTAAAGGAATTATAATTACACATAAATTGTTAATTCTTTTGCAAAAGGAAACTCAATAGTAAAAAAAAAAAAAAAAACTGTAAACATTAGCACTTTTTATAAGGAAACAAACAGTCCTGAAGAGGGATTTTTCCCAAATAAACCATTCGGATAGAATGCGGCACAATAAATAATTACAATTATATATTTCAGTATATACAAATAAATATCGGAAAATTCAATCCAATGGAAGCAGAATTTAACAACAGCAGAAGAATTAAAGTTGCATGCAGACTATTATCGTGAGCCATAGCTAAGGAACGATAATGAACACCATTACATAATTTCAAGTAAACTCTTAAGTATTATAACCAAACTAACAACCTGAGAGAATGTAGAATACAACGATTTAACCACTAAATGATTTCCTTCTCTGTTATACCAGCCGTATCTTAAAACTGAAAGATACAAGCAAAACCCTTAAGATAGCGTAAATTCTATTATGGGAAATAACAGTTATTATTGAGTAAAGCAAGAGGAATCATTAATATTCTAACAGAAGTCTTAAACTTAAATATACATTGCCAAGTGAGGCACTATCCATAATGCAGGGTCAAACCCTCGTTTTAAAAAAAATGAGAGTTCTCGAGGACCAAAAGGACCGAAAGGATAATTCATTTATACAAGAGTAAAAATCTCAATAAAGATCAAGCTTCGAAGTGAAGCTTCATTTTCTTTAATAGAAAGATAAGAAAAAATTTAAATTAGTCGTTGGTCGGTCATTGACGGAGAAAATCCTCGCCTACAGGGTAAGCAGAGGCGAGAATTACAACTCAGAATTGTAAGGAAATTCCAGAGGAACCATTCCCATTACTTACCAGTAGTGATAGTTGAAGACAAGAGAACCTTGCTTGATAATCTAACCCATTGCAGAGCCTACCGAGTTGTATCTACTGTAAAACCATTAAAGAGAATATAACAGTAAGAACCGAATAAATATCATGGCTTGAATGTATTTGAAGGGTTCCAAAATAATAAGGAAAGACAACACATACGATTACTCAAGAGTTCTGTTAAAAGAAATAAAAATTACCTGTTTGTTTTAAACTTGAAGACTCTCACAATGCGAAGAGGAAGCTGTGAAGGCGTTAAGTACTCATCCATCAGAGAGGCAACCAGAAAGAAACAACATTTCTATGCCAGAAGAACTAAATATGGATTTCCGAAGTTTAAATCAAAACCTTGCAAGATTTAACAGAGCCATGTTGATAAAAACAAGCTGTGATGCCTATCTCTGTAACCATCAATAGCGTGCTATAGCGGCGAAGGCATAGCAGAGCTCAAGAACCTCTCTATAGCAAAAAAACACAATGAAGCCAAAACAGGAGATGGGGGAAAAACAGTTTAGTTATCCTAAAAAAAAAAATTCCTCGATCATCTCACCTCTGTTGATCTCGAGGAAATCGAATCGAACGGTGGATAAAGTGCCATGTAATCTTATATAGTTGTAGTCGTAACCTAAAACCCGGATTAACATAAATGCTGGAAAGTTATTGAGACTGGTTATTTAATCAATCAACTTATGCAATTAATATTCACAGGTTTGATACCTCGGGATAAGGTGTTTTGGATCGATTTTATTATAAACCAAATCTAAAGAGTACGTATAATTGAGTTGGGTTTGGTCACCAATGTTATATGTTGTACCATATGTCAGAAACATTAATGATACCAAAACATTCTAGTCACAAGAATAGAGATATGGGTAGACTAATATACAACTGTTATATAGTATGGTAAACCTTAGAAGAAGGATAGTGTAATAAGTATACATATGATTATGTATTGAATGATTGTAGAATAGTTATTTTCGATTGTAAATTTTTTTTTATTTTGGTAAGTTTTAACATGATATATATTATAGTAGATGTTACATTAACCCATATTAAGGAAAATTTAAAATACATGAAAATGTATTTTTGAAAGAATATAAAGTGTTTTTTCATGTATTTTCATTTGTCTTGTGTGACTATACTTAAAAGCATGCAAAGTGGGTGCTAGTTGGATGCACAATATTAATTTCACATACATTGAGTGGATACACTTGATAATTGAGTAAACCTATAATTAGATAAGCCAAAAATACAATTAAAAAATTATAGTATTCTTTCATTTTCTTTAAAAAATCATAACTCCTACCAAAAGGCATTGGATCCATCGATGTAAAGTGAAGTATTTCTCCCAAATGAGCAAGGTTAAATTCCTAGTCAAATGGTGAACAATTTATTTGCGCAACTACCCAAGTTCAAATTCAAATCTCATTTGTACTGATTCTCCTTAATATAAATAAATAAAAAACAAAAATCATAACTTTTAATTTACTATTTTTAAATATCATTTTATTATTTTTCCAAAAAATTCCGTTTAATAGTTAAACTCAGTCTCTTCGTATTTTGTAATTTTTATTACAAACAAAAAAATATTTTTTCAAAATAAAAAAATTAAAATGATAATATAAGAATTTTCATTTTATTTATGTATAAAATTATATATATTTAATTATTTAAAATAATATATTTTTCCTTCGATCAGAATAATAAATATAAATCATAACCAATTAAACCTTTTAATGCAAACGAATTTACAAATTATAATTTCACATACAAATGTTAATGAGAAGGAAAACGTTCATAGTAACCTTTTAATCACATCTTCGTTGGTAAAAGAGTTAAATGTCCATCATATCTTCATCTTCACATATTCTAGGTCGTTCTCAATTTATACATTTATGCTAAAGCGGGTGTAAGTTGTTAGCTTCGATTGACTTGAGTGACTTTTTGTCTTTTCTTTTAATTAATATATGTATACGATATAATTGTATTTTAGTCTATAAAACGTAATCGAACTTATCCACATAAAAATGAGACAAATGAGAATTTAGCGTACTTTACAATATGAAATAAAATAAATATTAAATAAAAATAAGTTGATATAGACATTTTACATAAATTATATATATATATAAATCTTTAATAATATTTTTAAAAAAAATCTCAAATGTCCTTTATTTTAATATTGAAATATAAATTTAATAAAATAAATTAACATAATTTTCAAAATATTTAAAAAAATAATATATTAGTATATTTTATTCTTAACACATTTAAAATAAATAAAATCCTAAACATTAAAAATATATAAGAATTAATTTAAATATAAATCTATCTTGATTTGCTATCAATATATATAGATAGATAGATAGTTATAATTTAATGATTTTTACAAAGAAAAAAATAAAATCAAAATATAATTTTTTTTCATTTATTTTAATATTACATAAAAATTTAATAGAATAAAATAATATAAATGTATAATAATTTAATATAAATTTACTTATAACTATTTTAGCAAAATTAAAAAATTTATACCTAAATTTATTAAACAATAATAATCTTACAAATATTTTAATTTAATATATTTTAAAAACTTAACAAAGTAGAGAATAATACATTAAATATAATATTAATTCAATATATCTAAATGAGAAACATTTAAAATGATGATTACAAAAAATATTTAATCAAAAATGCATTTAAAATGATTATTACAAAAATTTGTTTATCAAAATAACAAAAGCATACACTCTATTGTGAATAATCTATATAAATATTTTTTTTTATGATCAAGAAAAATGTAAAATTATTACATTATAAATGTGAAATACATTAAGAATACACCAAACTAATAAATTTTAAAAAGATATATAAAGATATACAAAATGATCTCTCTTTTCTTAATAAAAAAAGAAAATCATAATATATATATATTGTAACATACACCCATAACTTCACATGGAAATGTAAGGAGTTAAAAAAAAAATTATACAAGTTACTCATGGGTAACTATCCATTCACTATTAAATATTCCTTACTCATCATTACATAGAATGTTTAACCATTCATAGTGTAACTTTAGAATAAGAATAGTAAGCTCCTTAACCATTAACAACCTCCATTACAATACATTAACATAATATTGTATGATGTAACCTTCCACTCATTCCATTATTCATGTAGTCATCACATATTTGGAATTATGGAACTTCACGACAAGAAAGGAATCAACATCATCATCTTGACACGATAATCAATCACATCATTGAACACCAATATACCCTGGAAACCCCGTAGGTTGAAAACCAGCAAACGTTTAATTTTATTATTGAACGCTCGTGAGGGTGATCAGCCCTCACTCAATGGCTTATAAGGGAGACCATCCCTTAACCATCGTTTATAAATCTTACAAGGAAATATAAAAATATCTAGCTTAAAGCCATTACAATAAATATGACAGCATTTACCCACTATCTTCATATCTTTATATCTTCATATATTGATGGCATGAATGTACCTACAATGGTCCATCGTACACTGGATCATCCAGTAGTTCGCACTCATCTGCATGAACCATGATCATTTACCTGCTACCAGGTTAAGCATAATATTTCCTTTATACATGTCACTATCATTCCCTACTAATGTTACCTTCAACATACATTGATGTCAAGATTCATAAAGTATAATAAATCATTTCACGTATCTTTACTATAGAAGCTTCTCCATCTACTCATGTATATTCATGACATGCAAATAAAGTACCTTGACATTCTCCCTTTAACAACACATATTTCATATGTGCTAGTTATAAGTCATCCCATTAACTAATGTTTCCGTCGCATAAGCACACATTCCTGCAAGACAATAGCTACATCTCCCAAGCATTTACTTAAAATAAACTGATACATCAATTACGATATTCGTGCATGCGATTTACATAATTTTAATCAAAATAGCTAACCCTTAAGCTATTACTTTTTAGTGCATGGAATACATAACAAATGTTGTTCCCATGCTGCAAATGCATATAGATTCCAAAAGAGTCTCCCCAAAGGAGTGCTTACACAACGAAGCACATAGCTTCCTTCACAAGTCTTCCCAAAGGAAATCTCAAAGCAAGTAAGCATGTAAACATGTGTTTTCTTTTTTGTAAAACTATGCAATTAAGCATACAAATACATGTCTTCTTTTTCAAAGATTATACTAACAATCATTTTCAATGTAGTTTAACACTACATGCTATCTTTCCCACATACAAATATGTATATTCTTTTCAATGAAATTTAATACATATATTGCATGCCTATGCATGATCTTCTTCCAAAAAGGAATTAACATCATAATCATGATAATATAAAAGTAATCACACAGTTTGTTCATCTAAAGAAATATATCTGAATAGTTCCTTTCTCCGTGGATTTATTAAATAAATAATCTTTACCAACACCATGGTAATCTATTCATAGATTTATGAAATAACTAATCTTTACAAACACCATGGTAATCTACCCATGGATTGATGAAATAATTACTATTTACAACATGGTTAATGTATACATTCATATTCATAAAACTCTTCAAGAATATTAATGTGAGAAACTTTTTTCTTTTCTTCTTCACTACACATGAAAATATTTCAAGATTTACCATCTTTAATCTATATTCATTTCCAAGAAGAGAACTTGGATTTCTTATCATTTAACACACCAGTACGAAATCCATTTTAGAATAAAACAAGCATTCTATCTTTTCTTAAATAAGATGCATGTCCTATCTTTTCTTAAATAAGATGCATATATATATTTATATATAAAGACAAGCAAATTTACTTATTTGTGTTAAGCAATCTTTGCAAGAATTCACATGGTTTCTTCTCCGCAAAACTAGCATAGTAAGTTTGTCTTTTACCATGCTATATCTCTAAGAATAATATATTTCTAAGAGATTAACATAATAACAATCTTTTCAAGAAGTTACGTCATAAGCTTGTCTTTTACCATAGTATATATCTAAGAAAAAATGTGACTATTTTTTGTGTATAAAAATTCATATGAAATATTTCATTTTCTTAACAGTAAATGGATAAAAGATTTCAAAAGCAAACTATTATTTCTTTTTTAGGAGAAAAAAAACCATTCATAAGTTTGTTTCTTCCTCCAAAGAAAAATGCATAGTTACTTATCTCAATATATTATAAACCCTTCTTGAACTTCTCACGTTGACTCTTTCCTTTTGATTCAACATTATTGTTGGCAATATTGTTGGCAATTCAACTCCAAGACAGAATTTTGGCAGAAATTTCACGCCAGTGTGACCCCCTTCACGTATCTCCCTCCTCTCAGTATTAAAAATTGAAGATTTCCTTTTGTCTTTACTACTATCTGCCAAATTGTAGCACTCGCTATCACGTTGGCAGGAGGCGGCTCAAACCATATTTCTTGCTGCAAAATTTTGCTTTTTCCATGGATTACTAAAAACTAATCCATTGAGCACCTGAAATTGACCCCACTAGAACCAAATGAGGTCAAGCTGAAACCCGTGAACTAGAATCCTCTCGCCAACATTATGCATGTTGGCATGATTCCGTATGGCTGAGTATGAAAAAAATTGATATTGATACCAACGAAAGACTCGTGAATTCTTAAGCACAATTTTCCCTCAACCCTGGAACCATGCAAAGGTCAGGCAAACCCTCCCGTAAATAGAAAATTCCCATAGGTGGTTATCAAGAATTCATTTCCAACGAATTATTGAATAAATAGTTAAATTTACATTACGTTAAATTGATTCACCATGATTTGGTTGGAGTACGTATGTTACATACTCCCCCCCTTGAAGAGAACACCATCCTCAGTGTGCTTCTCTCACTGAAACTTAAACTTATACTCATGATATAATAATATAAACAACCCAAAGGGGTCGTTCCCCTCACAATGAAACACTTTTGTTTCCTTAAATGCCATTAATTGAAACAATAATGTTTTTTATCCATATTCATAAGCATGTATAGCGCAAAGAAAATTTCATTTCTATTTCTAACTGCTTATCCCTTATTCAATTCATAAAAATATAGAAAAATCTCTATACGAACTTACCATTATTTACCAATTACTATTGGAAGAAATGATGGCTTTTATGCAAGCTCTCTGAGAATGGTTGAACACCCATCAACACTTCCTGGAAAGAGCCTGTAATGTATGACTAACAATTCAATCACATTAGTCACATAGTTTCAATCAAATGAAAATACTTGAAACTATCAAACATTCTTGCAATATCAAGGGATGTTTTAATCAAAGTACTTCCACAAGTACTTAGAGAGCATCAACCCTCTAATAAATGCATCACGTGCACACCATCTTAGCTCTTGCTAAAGACATCCACACAGTACTTCAAAAAGTACTCGGAGAGCACCTAACTCTCTAATCGTACCAATGGTCAATTAATGCACCATGGGCATACCCTAACCTCTGCTAAGACATTCAAAAAAATTAGTAATAAAATAAATGAACTTATACATTCAGTAATTCATTTTCTGAGCGCTAAGCTCCTTTCCTCTTAATATCTACATAAGATATTTACACAATCATATAAAAATTCATTTTAATATAACACATAACTTTTTACTTAACTTGTTCTGCTATGAGAACCACAATGGTAAACAAAATGCTCCTCCCAACCTATGGGAGTTGGTTTCCACAACCAAATCGAGTCATTTTCACATCCAAACAGTCATTTGACAAAAGACCATTCCAGGCCCACTATGGAATTCCACTGGAAAACTAGCTCGTGAATTTCCAATAACCACTCAAGGTCCAGTATAGGATTCCTCTTGGCCACATCATGCATATTCCTCTGACAGTGTCCCATCTATGAGGAATTTTGGACCTCATCCAACAGGCTCCAAATTCAATAGAGTTGCCTCAGGTTTTTCCCCTTCACCATCTTGGCCAACTCTCTTCCCTACTGAGATCACATATCTCTAGGGAGAGGAAATCCGAGTAGGTAGGCATCATCAACCCCTTCGGGCAGGCAACCATCGTCAACCCAAGGCCTTCTAGCCTTTCAAAATTGTTGTCAACTGTCTGGCATGTTAAATTTCTCTTTTAGCATTCTTTCCCATAGTAGATTACATAATGAACTTTATGCACATCATACATAAAGAAAAATAAACTTTGTGTACATCATACATCATACTTGCCCTTAACATGGGTCCAATGATATCTAGATTAACAGGAAACATGACTAACATACACATGACTAACACACTTGTGTTGTACATTATTATTTCCCAAATAACAAAGTCATACACATTATAACATGATGCTTTAACATTTACTGTTGCAATTCGCATTGCAATGTTTGCGATGTTTTATTTTCACAGGTTTTCTGTTGCCATTAAGCTACCCATGCTTACCATAAGCAACAATGTTAATCGTAAATATGCATTTCTTAAGTACATATTATCTTATGCAATCATTTTAATTTCCTGCATAAAATGTTGTCATGCATACAAGTATATATAAATATTCATTAATGCGTATGTGTCAGTAACGATTAGGGTATGAGTGCAAACATTTCCAATTCCTATAATATTATGTTACCAATAGACTGACACACGAAGTAATTACCATAATCACCTGTTCACAACTTTCAAATAGATTTAGTCAAAATCGATTCGTGCATTTAAATTTCATTAGTTAGTCATTCATAACTAATCAATGCTATTAATAATCTTAATGCATCCATGACACGAGTCATTCAAAAACTAGTCATTCAATGCCACTAATAATCTTAATGCATTCATGATGACTCATGCAAAAACTATTCAATCAACTAGTCATTATAGTCAAGTCTCAGTACTTGACCCATTAAGTATTTTTAACAACTAAAAGGTTTCATTCAATTTAATTTTAAAACACTCTAAGGACTTTCCTCACCTTTTTCATTCATGCATTATACACATTCATCTTTTTCAAGTAGTGCATGGTAACTTTAGAAATTTTATTGCATGCAAAAAACAATTACTTCTTTTCAAACTCAAATGAAAGGTAACTATTTTTCTTTCATGCTTTTTATACTTTCTTTCCTAAAGAAATAAAGCATAATACACATATTAATCTCATATGCATATTCTTATGCAGAAAAAGTATATTATAATAGCATGCACATTTTTAAGAATTCTTTTAAATAGAAGCTAATCTCATGCAATGCCATTTTTTTACATATATAACAATTCCTTTTTAAAGGAAATCAACATGCATATGCACAGACTTCTTAAATAAAATAAAATAAAATATTTATCTTTATTTCATTTGAAGAACTTCTCTCCCTACAGCAGTACTCATCCCCATCAGGAAATTCTCATTGCTCCTCTACAACAATGTTTTCTTTCAGCAGCATCTACAAAATTTCAAGAGGAAAGCTTCTGGAGCTCTCAGAAGATCAGATTCTTTGCCAAGATTTCATTTGACATGCCTAAATTTCAGCTAAGTCAAGCAGTAAGCTGAAACAGAAAGATTGATAGCAAGGTGCAACATGTTGAGTGTCATTAATATCCTACAACGTGTGTCTCGAAAGACAGATATCAAGCTTCAACATGTCGATGTCATTATGTTTACTAAATGTATGAGTAATATGTCATATAACCATTGTTAATAAACGACTCTCACTTTCACTAGTGAGTATTCGGGTTGTTCATAAATACAACAAAGGTTTTATTGTCTTTTCACTTTCACTAGTGACTACCTAGGTTGTTCATAAGTACAACAAATGTTTTTATTGTCCTTTATCCTCAACAGGATTCCAATGTTATGAAAACCATTTCACAACAACATTTATTACTTTTTACTCTTCAATGTAGTTATAAACATGAATCACATATATCATGTTAAGAGTAGACTACTGCATATATAAATCAATATGTATATTTCTAGAATCATACCTTAACTGATATCCATTAGTAGCATACCTCAATTTCTTTTCTCTTAACAAATCACAAAGGCGCTAGTGATGCAACCTTTAGCTCTGATACCACTTGTAACATACACCGATAACTTCACATGGAAATGTAAGGAGTTAAAAAAAAATTATACAAGTTACTCATGGGTAACTATCCATTCACTATTAAATATTCCTTACTCATCATTACTTAGAATGTTTAACAGTTCATATTGTAACTTTAGAATAAGAATAGTAAGCTCCTTAACCATTAACAACCTCCATTACAATAAATTAACATAATATTGTATGATGTAACCTTCCACTCATTCCATTATTCATGTAATCATCACATACTTGGAATTATGGAACTTCACGACAAGAAAGGAATCAACATCATCATCTTGACACAATAATCAATCACATCATTGAACACTAATATACCCTGGAAACCCCGTAGGGTGAGAACCAGCAAACGTTTAATTTAATTATTAAACGCTTGTGAGGGTGATCAACCCTCACTCAATGGCTTATAAGGGAGACCATCCCTTAACCATCGTTTATAAATCTTACAAGGAAATATAAAAATATCTAGCTTAAAGCCATTACAATAAATGTGACAGCATTTACCCACTATCTTCATATCTTGATGGCATGGATGTACCTACAATGGTCCATCATGCACTGGATCATCTGGTAGTTCGCACTCATCTGCATGAACCATGATCATTTACCTGCAACTAGGTTAAGCATAATATTTCCTTTATACATGTCACCATCATTCCCTGCTAAGGTTACCTTCAACATACATTGATGTCAAGATTCATAAAGTATAATAAATCATTTCACATATCTTTACTATAGAAGCTTCTCCATCTACTCATGTATATTCATGACATGCAAGTAAAGTACCTTGACATTCTCCCTTTAACAACATACTTCATATGTGCTAGTTATAAGTCATCACATTAACTAATGTTTTCGTCGCATAAGCACACATTCCTGCAAGACAATAGCTACATCTCCCAAGCATTTCCTTAAAATAAACTGATACATCAATTACGTTATTCATGCATGCGATTTGCATAATTTTAATCAAAATAGCTAACCCTTAAGCTATTACTTTTTAGTGCATGGAATGGAAGCTAACATAACAAATGTTGCTCCCATGCATGCAAATGCATATAGATTCCAAAAGAGTCTCCCCAAAGGAGTGCTTACACAAGGAAGCACATAGCTTCCTTCACGAGTCTTCCCAAAGGAAATCTCAAAGCAAGTGAGCATGTAAACATGTGTTTTATTTTCTGTAAAACTATGCAATGAAGCATACAAATACATGTCTTCTTTTTCAAAGATTATACTAACAATCATTTTCAATGTAGTTTAGCACTACATGCTATATTTCCCACATACAAATATGTATATTCTTTTCAATGAAAGTTAATACATATATTGCATGCCTATGCATGATCTTCTTCCAAAATGAATTAACATCATAATCATGATAATATAAAACTAATCACACAGTTTGTTCATCTAAAGAAATATAACTGAATAGTTCCTTTATCCGTGGATTTATTAAATAACTAATCTTTACCAACACCATGGTAATCTATTCATGGATTTATGAAATAACTAATCTTTACAAACACCATGGTAATCTACCCATGGATTGATGAAATAATTACTATTTACAACATGGTTAATGTATACATTTTCTTTTCTTCTTCGCTACACATGAAAATATTTCAAGATTTACCATCTTTAATCTATATTCATTTCCAAGAAAAGAACTTGGATTTCTTGTCATTTAACACACAAGAAAGACAAGCAAATTTACTTATTTATGTTAAACAATCTTTGCAAGAACTCACATGGTTTCTTCTCTGCAAAACTAGCATAGTAAGTATGTATTTTACCATGCTATATATCTAAGAATAATATATTTCTAAGAGATTAACATAATAACAATCTTTTCAAGAAGTTACGTCTTAAGCTTGTCTTTTACCATAGTATATATCTAAGAACAAATGTGACTATTTTTTGCGCATAACAATTCATATGAAATATTTCATTTTCTTTCCAGTAAATGGATAAAAGATTTCAAAAGAAAACTATTATTTTTTTTTAAAGAGGAAAAACCATTCATAAGTTTGTTTCTTCCTCCAAAGAAAAATGCATAGTTACTTATCTCAATACTATAAACCCTTCTTGAAATTCTCACGTCGACTCTTTCCTTCTAATTCAACATTATTGTTGGCAAGATTGTCGGCAAGTCAACTTCAAGACAGAATTTTGGCAGAGAATTCACTGCCAGATTGTAGCACTCGCTATCACGTTGGCAGGAGGCAACTCAAACCATATTTCTTGTCGCAACAGTTTTCTTTTTCCATGGATTAGTAAAAACTAATCCATTGAGCACCCGAAATTGACCCCACTAAAACCAAATGAGGTCAAGCTCAAACCCATGAACTAGAATCCTCTCACCAACACTGTGCTTGTTGGCATGATTCCGTATGGCTAAGTATAAAAAAATATTGATATTGATACCAACGAAAGATTCGTGAATTCTTAAGCACAATTTTTCCTCAACCCTGGAACCATGCAGAGCTCGGGCAAACCCTCTCGTAAATAGCAAATTCCTATAGGTGGTTATCAAAAATTCATTTCCAATGAATTCTTGAATAAACAGTTAAATTTACATTACGTTAAATTGATTTACCATGAGTTGGTTGGAGTACATGTGTTACATATATATATTCAAAATGAGAGATATATTTTAAATAATGATTAAAAAGAAAATTATTAATTAAAATAACAAAAATCTACACTATATTATGAATGACCTAAAATGCATTTAAAATAATTACCAGCCTAGATCCATCTAACTCCGGATCTATCATGCGCCGAGAGAGATCAAATCTCTCGAGGTGCAAACCTATTTTTTGAGTGCAAAACTTGAGGAAAGGTTTGCACCTCGAGAGATTTGATCCCTCTCAATGCATGATAGATCCAGAGTTAGATGGATCTAGGCTGGTTCCAGTCAGAGGCATCAATGTCACATTTTTCAAATTATTAAAATTTTTGTATATTTTTTAGATGTAAGATGGATCTAGGTTGGTTTTAATCATGTGTTGCCAAGGAAAATCTATCAAAGATATGATTAATTTTATCAGTAATATGTAAATATATCAAATATTAATACAATAATTTTAAATATGCTAAATATTTCAGAGATTAACTTGGTCATTTTAATTTTAAATTTTCTTAGTTACCTCAGTTTGTTGAGATGATAATTATTGTTAATAACTACAATGATGAAAAATGATGAAATATTTTTTTTAAATGCAAAGTGACAATAATAGTGTTGAAAGATAGAAAATTTGAATAATAAGAACGTACTCATGTTACAATCAATCTCAAACTATTTTCTTCTACTATTCTTATTTCCTCCCTTGTTAGTTTTGTTATCTTTTCATATCGATTATATGAAAAATAAAATTTAAATCTTAAACCATTTAAATCTTTAGCTCGATCTGTTGTAGTAAACATGATACCTTGTCTCTCTTGCTCTCCAATATTAATAGCCTAAATTACTATAACACAAAAATCAATCTACATTGTTAATAAATTTTTGTGCTTACACTAAAATCAATGCATATTGTTAATCCAATCACTTTAAATCGACATATACATTGAAATCAATGCATTTAATGCAAGCAATCAAATAAGATTAAAAATAACTTCTACATTGAAATCAATGCACCTAATGCAATCAATCAAATAAGATTAGAAACCAACATCTACACTGAAATCAATGCATTTACTCAAAGCAATCAAATAGGATTAGAAATCGCCATCTACACTGAAATCAATGCATTTAGCACAAACAATAAAATAGTATTAGGAATAATCTACATTGAAATCAATGCATCTAGTGCAAGCAATCAAATATAATTATAAATCGACGTCTAAATTGAAATCAACACATCCAGTGCAAGCAATCAAATAGTATTAGGAATCAACACCTACACTGAAATCAATGCATCTAGTACAGGTAATCATATATCATTAAAAATAAATATCTACACTAAAATCGATGCATCTAGTGAAAATAATCAAATAGGATTATAAATCACCATCTCCACTTAAATCAATCCATCTAGTGCAAGAAATATTCTTCCCTCTCTCCACCCTCCATCCATATCTATATCCCCATCCATCTCTTTTTTTGTGTCTCTATCTCAAACCCCTAAACACACATGCTCTCGCACTCCATATATAGATTCTCTTTGTCGATCACCCTGTCTCCCCATCTCTCTCTTCTTCCCTCTCTTCCCCTTCTCTCCCTCTCCCCCGCTAATATCTCTCTTTCCTCCTTTTTTCCTCTCCCTCTCTCTCTCCATCAATCTCTTTTTCAATACCCCTTCCCCATCCCTCTTCCCTCTTCACCTTCCATCTATATCTCTATCTTCCCTTCTCTCCCTCTCCCCATTACCTCTCTTTTCCTCCTTTTGTCCCCTCTCTCTCTCTATAGAAACCAACATCTACACTGAAATCAATGCATTTACTCAAATAAATCAAATAGGATTGAAAATCGCCATCTACACTGAAATCAATGCATTTGGTGAAAACAATCAAATAGGATTAGAAATCATCTACATTGAAACCAATTCATCTAGTGCAAGTAATCAAATATAATTATAAATCGACATCTAAATTGAAATCAAAAAATTCAGTGCAAGCAATCAAATTGTATTAGAAATCACCACATACACTGAAAGCAATGCAAGTAATCAAATATCATTAGAAATAAATATCTACACTAAAATCGATGCATATAGTGCAAATAATCAAATAGGATTATAAATTACCATCTCCACTTATATCAATCCATCTAGTGTGAGAAATATTCTTCCCTCTCTCCACCCTCCATCCATATCTATATCCCCCTCCATCTCTTCTTTTCTGTCTCTCTATCTCACCCCCCTAAACACACACCTCTCGCAATCCATATATATCAATCTCTTTGTCAATCCCCTCCTCTCCCCATCTCTCTCTTCTTTCCTCTCTTCACCTTCCATCTATATCTCTATCTTCCCCCTCTCTCCCTCTCTCTCCATCTTCCTTATCACTCACTCACTCTCTCTCTCTCCACCTTTCTCTCTCTATTTCTTTCTTCTTACCTCTCTTCCCCTCCCCCTCCAAGTCCATCTCTCTTTCCCTCCCTCTCTCCACTCTCTCACATCCTCTCTCTTCCTTCCTCTCTTTCCCTTTCTCTCCCATCTCTCTCTCCCCCTCTCTCTCTCTCTTCACCCACCAACTTTGTTACTATATCCCTCCCTCTCTCCTTATATCTCCTCCTTATTTGCTCTCTTTATCTCACCCAAACATACACGCCTTTGTTCTCCCTTGTCACCTTTCTCCCACTTCTCACTCCCTATATTTCTTATTTCCCCACATCTCTCCCCAATCCAACTCTTACTTCTATCGAAATTTTCCTCCTCTCTCAAGTCCCTCGCCCTCTTCCTCTCTCTCTCTCCCTAAATCCCTCTCTCTCTTCCTCTCGATCTCTCTCTCTCTCTCTCTCTCTCTCTCCAATACTTCCTCTCTTCCCCATCACTTCCTCCTCTCATCCTTCCTTTCTCTCCCACCTCTCTCTTTCTCTCTTTTCCCTCCAATCCTCTCTCTTCCCCCATATCTCTCTCTCTCTCTCTAATCCTCTCTCTTCGCCCATCCCTTTCTTTCTCTCTCTCTTTCCACCCCTCTCTCTATCCAACTACATTACTATATCCCTCCCTCTCTCCTTCTCACTTCTTCTCTCCCCCCTTCTTTCCATACATCTTACTTTGTCTCTTTATCTCACCCCTAAACATACACACTCTCTCTCCATCTCTCCCTTATCACACACTCTCTCTATTTCTTCTTAGTTATGTAAACTAATGAACATAAATATTCGTAAATATAAAGCAGATTATGGAGTAAATATGAAAAGAGGTTTTATTTACTTACCATACCTCTAGTTTATTTATATTTTTATTTATTTACCATACCCCTTTTCTTTACTATGGTATTTGGCCTATAGGCTTGTTATATAATTAGATTTTTATTTATAATCCTATTTGATATATTGTTATTTATTTACCTTACCTCTTTATGCCTCTTTTATATTTATTTATTTACTATACCTCTTTATATCTATTTTATATTTATTTATTTATTTATCATACTTGTTTATACCTATTTTATATTTATTTATTTACCCATGGTATTTGGCCCATGGTATCAATATTAATTTGTCCCATGGTATTCGTCCCATAGGCTTCATCTAAATAAAACCTCTTTTTAAAGTTTTTTAAATATAAAAAGGTTTATGGAATAAATATAAAAAGAATTTTTATTTATTTACCATACATCTAGTTTATATATATTTTTATTTATTTACCATAACTTTGGAGTAAGTATAAATTCATTTTACAAATATTTAATTAAAAGAAATATTAAAAGATTTTGGATTTTGATTGTTTGTGTTGAATTAACTCTTTTCCTTTGATTTAGGAAATGGTATTGACTTTAGTAAAGAGTAAAGATGTTTAATTTGGAAATTCATTGTGGTATTTTTTTTTGTTAAAGTTAAATTTATGATCCATTCAAATTCACGTATATAATTTACTATCCATTCAAATTATATAAATAATACATAATTGTATTAGAAATTGATATATGTTCTAGCACAATGCGATTTTTATTTTATTTTATTTTTTTAATTTAAAACTTAAGCCAGCATTTTGTATGAGGACGTGACCCACCTGACATGAGGTCATATTGGGTTGTAGATGCGCCTCTCGGCACAATGATGTAAAACCATTCAAATAACAGAAACCTGCATTATATTGCTAATGACTCTTTCTTTGATCAAAGAAAATCAATATATTTAAAATGAAAATTACATTGGAAATGATAATGAAAGAAAATTATTAATTAAAACAATAAAAACTTGCAATATATTGTGAATACCCTATACAGAAAACTAATATATTTAAAATGAAAAATGTATTTCAAATAAGGATTAATAACTCTTTTCATGATTTTAGAAAATCAATAAATTCAAAACACCAAATGTAAGTAAAATAACATAAATATGCACTATTTTGTGATTGACCTTATACCTAAATAGCTGGTTATATAAACAAAGAGAAATCAATACATTTAAAATGAATAATAGATTCAAAATGATGATAAAAAATCAATAATTAAAATAACAAAAACCTACATTATATTGTGAATACCCTAAGCAAAAAAACTAATACATTTAAAATGAAATATGCAAAATTATGTCTCTCTTTCTATTTTCATAATAAAAAAGACAAGTCATTAAAATAACAATGCCCTACATAGAAAACCAATACATTTAAAATAAAAGATACAAAAATAATCTATAACTCTTTTCATCATTTACAAAAATAATACATTCAAAATAAAAGTTATATTTTAAATGATAATTAAAAAAAAAAAAAAACTATTAATTAAAATGACAAACCTTTGACCTAAGCAAAAAAAAACTAATACACTAAAATGCATTTAAAATAATTTTCACATAAAACCATTAATAGCATTAATATTATGAGTGACCTCTACCTACACTAAATTTTGAATGACCCTCACAGAAAACTAATAAATTTAAAACAAAAAATGCATTTAAAATAATCATCAAATAAAATCATTATTCAGAATAAACCTGCACCATATTATGAATGACTTACACTATATTGTGAATGACCTGCACAGAAAACAAATGCATTTGAAATAATGATCCATTAATCATAATAAGAAAAACATGCACTATATAGTATGAATGACCTGCAAGAATGACCCACACAAATAACTCTTTGCAAGGGAACTTGCATTCTCTGTAAGAAGTAGAAAGAGTAATTCTACTTATAAATATTAGTGTTGTTGCAATAAGCATCTGGTATTTGATGGATTCCATGGCATATGATTGGTGACGTTATATTGATAATAATTGAACTGTGAATGCACAAACAAGGCTTCAACCTCCAACACAACTTGGAAAATAAGGATTGTAAATCCATTATAAATACATTGGAGAGTTCTCAACGAAATAAGGGGAACGCTTAGTTAGCAGTCGAAACACTTTACCCTTGAGGATTCAGCTCTATAATTAGCAGCCGAAGTGCTAAAGAGATGAAAGCCCTTTGTTCCTGCACTTATTCAGTGAAAACAACAAATGCGATACCAGCTATCAGATCAGGGAGCAGAAAAGGCCCAATGTACTACTTTCGCTTTAGGTAATTCTAGAAACTCGAGAGCCAACGTTGGTAGGGCTGGTATGGCTGCAAAAGGCAAAGGAGACGAGAATAGAGAAACAAATACATATACATTCTTTCTGCTTCCTTTTTTCTCTCGACCAACTATGGAAAATCTGAGTTCTTTATCTAAAAAATAAACTCTGGTTCTTCTTTTTCTTTCAACCATTGTCTCAAAGATGGATTCGAAATTCCAACAGCTTCTTTATCTAAAAAGAATAGCTCAGCTTTCTCTTTTTCTTTCGACCATTGTCTCGAAGAAGGATTCGAAAGTTCAACAGCTTTCTATACTATCTGAAAGAATAGCTCTGCTTCGATAGAATCTCTTTAAGATTCAAAACTTCAACAGCTTTCAAACATTACTGTGGAAAATCTGAATTCTTTATCTTAAAAAAAACTCTGGTTGCTCTTTTTCTTTCCACAAAGATAGATTCGAAACTCCAACAGCTTCTTTATCTGAAAGAATAACTCTGCTTTCTCTTTTTTCTTTCGACCATTGTCTCAAAGATGGATTCGAAACTTCAACAGCTT
This sequence comes from Pinus albicaulis, assembly GCA_034641835.2. Taxonomy (NCBI): domain Eukaryota; kingdom Viridiplantae; phylum Streptophyta; class Pinopsida; order Pinales; family Pinaceae; genus Pinus; species Pinus albicaulis. Next base: position 1,011,995,956 of record CM076575.1, on the reverse strand, counting down.
TCTATACTATCTAAGAGAATACCTCTGCTTTCTCTTTTTCTTTCGACCATTGTCTCAAAGATGGATTCATCTTTGAAACTTCAACAGCTTTCAAAGATTACTAGAGAAAATCCGAATTCTTTATCTAAAAGAATAGCGCTATTAGGACATTGCAACGCTGTTACCTACAGCTTGTTGACGCTAGTGATAACAAAAGAAAAAACAACTGAAATAGAGAATAGAAGTGCAAGGAACTTTCATGCACGAAGTCTTTGTATTTTGTTCACTGTAACCCCAAAACTATTTTAATAAATGAGAAAGGAGATTTGTCGTGTAAATACCTGGTTATATCATCGCTGAAATGGAAGAAAGATAGAGAATCCCATTGACAGTTAGAGATTCATGAGCCTGAATCGAAGCACGCTATCTTTTCCCCCATGTACAATAATACAGGTGCAAAACAGATATAGATCCACCAGCAGATCGCAACCGAGAAAGGTTAATAACAAAGAATGGAATTCAAAGATAGCGTGCTTCGTTCCAGGCTATGAATTTCCAGGCGCCACACGCTTGGGAAGGGGGAATCGAAACCAGGGCGATGCGATGAAAGAAGATAGCGCAGTAGCTGAGAATATGGAAAATTGCATTTACATTAAAATAGCCGAGGGGATAAGAAATCGGGGGACGGGCAAGAGGGTACGCAGTACATAATGAGTGCGGGGGCCAGCGCGGGACCAGCGGCCCAGTGAGCCACTTTCTTGCACAACTTGCAGGTTGTGGGCAAGAAAATCAAATAAAAAATTGCAGGCGGAATATTCTTGCGTCCCAATCAGATGTGGCGGTCGCCTGTCCCCTGTGCATGGTGCCTATGGGGTTGTCATGCGTGTCAGTCACAGCGCGGTTGATCCATGTGATTGAACACCCACCTCCATGCATGGCTCGTCCGTATGGTATGCGTGTACAGCTCTATAGAGACGGAGGACGGGCAGATAGGGAATAAAATGGCCATGTGCATTGGCTAGAGGCGATCGGATTTGATTCTGGGAGGCATTATTGTTAGGGGGGCAGGATTAGGGTTAGGGTTAGGGCTTTTATTATTATTTTTCCACCATTGGCTTTGACGTCTGACTCTTTCCAATGTCCAATGTTGTTCCCAATTAAGCTATAATCCTGCTGCAATAATGAGTCTCACATGGCACATGTTTCCACATCCTTTACCCTAAATGTAATGTAAATTCTTCACAGTTATCTATCCCAGAGATGCTCCATCATGACTGGATAAGGTGCACTACGTCAGCCCTCCCCACTTGTGTAGAATTCTGTTTGAATTGAATACTTAGGATAGATGGGTATTTTTGTATGAGCAATCTTGAATTTTTGGAAATTTTAAATATAAGTTTAGTTTTTTTTTGGGGTGGTTTTTGAGTTTCTTGAGATTTTTTATGCTATTGAATCTATTTTTCTTATTAAAAAAATATTTAAAGAAAAAAAACTGATCTCAATTTCTAAACCAATTTACTCAATTTGCTACTTTATTAAAAAAAATACTTCATCAACTTCATTATTGGTATACATAATTGATACTAAAATCCTATTTTTAATTCAAAGTATATATACAGTGGTGGTACTAAACATGACTCTATATATGTGGAGGAGGGCTCACAGCGTAAAGGGCTCATATTTTAACTTCCTAAAATCCAATTTTTAATTCAAGGTATATATACAGTGGTGTACTAAACAAGACGATATATATATATGTGGAGGAGGGCTCGCAGCGTAAAGGGCTCATATTTTAACCTGTCATTTCATTTTTCTAAGTCATGTCCCACATTGACCATTGATATTGATAGTGAAGTCCTGCAACATGATTACCTTGGGATTGCTGCTCTATTGTTGATGGCAATCATTTTTTAACGTTGCTGGCTTCAGTGTTAGATGTCAAGATCCCTGATGCATAAGAGAATCCTTTTTAAAGGTGGCTGTCTTCAAATTTATCTCAATGGGTATTTTTAAGGTGGTTGTTTTCAAATTTTATCTTAATGAGTATTTTTATTATTTTGATTGTAGATTAAAAAAAAAAAAAAAAAAAAAAGCCTAGTGGGCTATGTTAATTGCAGATTCTTTGTATTGAACAGAAATAGAGCAAAGTCAAAGATTAACTTTTGGCCATTACATTCAACCTTGATTTCAAGATCTCTGCTGTATAAGGGAATTACTTTTTAAGGTGACCGTTTTCAAATTTTATCATTTCATAAGGGAATTACTTTTTAAGGTGACCGTTTTCAAATTTTATCATTTCAACGAGTATTGTTATTGTTATGTAAATTGTAATTTTTTTATATCCAAAAAAAATAATTGAGTTCAAATTTTATCTCAACTTATATCTTTATCTCAATTATAGATTTCTTTATATCAAACCTAAATAAAACAAAACAAAGTCAAAAAATAACTTTGGCCACTAATTTCAATACAACCAATCTATAATTACCATAAGCTCAAAGTCAAAAAAATAACTTTGGCCACTAAATTCAATATAACCAATTTGTAATTACCATAAGCTCAACTAATCTGAAAATCTCTGCTGCATATTTTTGAAATTTTTCCAAGGAGTTCACTCTTCAGAGATTTCTATCTCTGATGTAATATGAAAGACCATTGAAAAGAAGTGAATGTGGAAGTGGATTGTAGATTCTTTGAAATAAACAGAAATAGAGCAAAGTCAACAATTAAATTTAATAGGAGAATCACAAACGTTAACATTAATATGAGAATCTCAAACATGAACTTTTGGCCGTTAAATTTATACGGGGAATCTCAAATTAACATAAGCTCAAGTCATCTCAAAATCTCTGATACATACTTCAGTACATTTACAAGGACTTCACTCTTCAGAGATTTTTTTTTTTATCTCTGACGTTATATGAAAGATCATTGGTTTGAACAAATGGGTGAAAATATTATCGAACATGCTCATACTCATCTTCTCCCTGACAGCAGGAACTAATCCTATTTCACTCATTAAGTCCTCTGACATCTTGATCCCATTTTAAAGTCTCTGAGCATCTTGCTCCCACTTTTGATTTACTCATCAAGTCTTCTGAGCATCTTGATTTTATTTTCAGTTTCTTTCAGAATCTTGATCCCACTTTTTAATATGAGGTAGATATACAGTTAGTATATATTAATATTGATGATAATTTGTCATGAAAATAGCATTTAATCTAGCAGTTATTATCATTATTATTATCTAATTTTAAGATGATAGTGAACTCAGTTTGATCTGAAAATTTTTTCAGCATCAATGAATATTTGGTTATTTTGTAAACCGGAGATTTTTGAATTTCAAATTGTCCACAGACAAATTTTGCAATATGTAGATAGGTTAATTATAGATTTGAGCTTGATGAAAGCTCACTAAACCAAACATTCTCTCAACTTATGAGATTGCACAAAGACCATTTTGCAGGGAAGTAGGTTTATGAAAAAAATAATAATAATTTGTTACATCAAATTATATGAAACACCTAATTGAACAAAATAGAGTACTCTTCTCTGACAAAACCTATATTGATGTGAAAATAAACCTATATATATATAGAGTTAATTTAAATTATAATTATAATTATAATTATATATATATATATATATATATTAATGAGTTTTATAAAATTTTAATGATAACATTGTGTACTTCATAAAATTATCTTCCATTCAAAAAAATAAATATAAAATTTTATTATATTTAAATAATAATTATATTAATATCTAATTAAATAAAAATTAATATTTCAATTCAACATTTTTTGAATTTATCTTCCTAGGGGTGCTAAAGGTGGTGGTGATGGTGAAACCTCTATCACCTCCAGCTATGAATCAGTGGAATTGGCCCAATTCCCTTCATCCATCCAAATATATATGGTATGAGCTTGTATTACTATGGCCACTATTTGATGGTCATTATGTGTGGTAATTTATTTTAATAGTGTGAGTTTGTAAAGTGATGTTTACATGTTTTTTAACATCTCATGATGGAGTTTTATGTTATCTTTGGAAGCTTTGATTTTTAGTTATTAACTTTTCTTGCACCTTGCTTTTGTCTTTGGATTTTTCAAAAAGAGAATTATATTTTTTCTTTCCATTCTTCGAGTTATATGACTAGCTCAATTGTAGATTATTCCCAAGGTCTCTTAGGCTCTCTCTTATTCCCTTGTAGGCCTTTGTTTGGGTCTTTGTCCCTGTCATTCACATCCCCCTCCCCTTGGTCCCTCCACTCCTCCCCTGTTTCAACTCCTCCTCCCTATGGCAACAATGACAAGGCACAAAGCATAGCGTTGGAGAGGAGGTGGTTTTGAGGAATCACGATGGGGTGGGGGGCAAGGCCGCGGAAAGAGGTGAGTTGCATGCTCATTTTCTTGTTGAGTGCTTTTCCCACATATATTACCATAAGACTCCTCATTAAATACATCAAAAACTCAAGGTAGCAGAAGAAGGGGCGACTCAAGAGTGGGACTCACATTTAGATATAGAGGTCTTCATTGAAGTGACAACCTAGGTCCCAAACACAGGACACACATAATGCCATCATAACTAGTATTTGCATACAATTGTTTTATATTGGTAAATGAAATCCATTGGTGCTAAGGACTAGATTTTATTCATGTTGGATGATAATTAGTTGCACTTGAAGGATTTGGATAGTAGATTGGACCATATTAAGGAAAGTTTGATAGTATGTTGCAACAAATCCACAACTGCTCCTATCGAGGTGGATGATACTGTCACTTGCTAGTTCTTAGCATGTCTAGACATCTAAGATATTTTTTATTTTTTTGGACTCTGCAATCTTGTAAATGCCCTATTTAGCTAGTCTTTTAAATGCTTGAATTGGTATAGACTAAGGAAAATTGTTTAATGTTGCAATTAAAATCCCTCTAAACAAAAGCCTCATTATGCTACCAATGGTCTAGTTTCCCTAATAATATAGGAGAAGCCAATAATGGCCTTAAGACTATATAATAAGGAGGTGATCAACCCCAATGTAGAAAACCAAAATTATATTTCTGTTTTCACTAGTGTAAAGAAGAAAATGGACATTGCTAAGATTATAACTAATTCTCATAAGCTTCATAATGAAACTCTCAGTTGGTCAATTCCCAAAATGCCATGAGATGAAAGAGTTTGTCACTAAGGTTGAAGATGAAAAACACTTTCTCTTAAATTTTCCATCTAATAATTACATTGATTCTAATTTTCTAAATATTAATCACACTACCAATTTCCTTGTCCTTTTAACTTAACATATATTTTCTTAATTTATATATTTATTTAAATAATTAATTATTAATTATATATATTAAAATTGTGTACTAATTTATTCAATTTAATTATTATATATATAATTAATCAATTATTAATTATGTAAATTTAAATACACCCACAATTTTAACTTTAATTCTTAAACAAAATATTAACTCACTTATCAAATCTTATTAAATTATCGAAAATTCATTCCTAATATGATATATCTATCTTATATTTCATCAACTTGAAGTGTCCAAATCCTACTAAACGCTCATATTTTTTGACATCGCAATCTCTTATAACCCTAACATCAATTTAAAGCACTCGACTCACATCTCAAGATTTGGAATCAATGTATTGTGTCACTTTGGAACGATGATGATTAAATGTTTTTAAAAAAATGGTTATATAATTTGGTTATGTATTTTTTTTATTAGGATTTTTCTTATTTTATTTTTTAGTACTTTAATTTTTTTAATATTTTAATTATTTTTTTTATAAAATTTAGTGAAATTTTTTAAGAATTATAAATTTAAATTGTGTAATTTACAAAAGTTTAAATGTTTTAAGATTTTTTAAAATGCTAATTAATTTATATATTTAAAAGTGTATTTTAAATAATAAGAAATCACAAATTTATTTGAAATTATATTGAGTGATTCTTATGAAATAAAACTTATTTTGTTATAATGTTTTGAAATTTATATAAAATTATAAAAAAAAATTATTAAATTTATTTATTTAAATTAGATATAATTTTTTTAAATAATATCTTATGTTATATTATAAGTATAGTTGTTTTGATTAATAAAAATTTTAAAATCCCAAATATATTCAATATTAAATATAAAAAGTTAAAGAAATAAATAAACAAACTGCAAATCTCTCTTTACATAAAATATCCCAAATTAAAGTTTATTTTAATGACATATTAATTAAATATTAAAGGTTTTGGATCTAAGAACCTCGACACCTTTCTCGTTATTTAATATTCTGGATGTTTTCAAATTACAAATTAAATAATAATATTACAAAAAAGTAAATGTCACTTTATAATACTGGATTGGATAAGCATCATTTGAATTTTTTTCCTTACAAAGTAAATATCAAATCAAAGTCTTTTAAAAACTCTTAACACTTGAATATGGTCATATTTATATAAATAAAACAATTATAATAATGATTTAAAAAACAGCCATCGACATCAGTTCAGATTTCTACTTAAAAAGCAAATGTTAAATCATGATCCGTATATCTTTCATGTTTCTAAATTAAATATTTATTCAAAATATTTGAAATTATTAATATAATAATATTTAAAATATAATTATAAGATAATGTAAATTTTTACATTAATTAAATTTATTAATTATAACATATTAAACCTAAAATTATATATATTTTATTTATAATGTAAAAATCTATGGTAATTTATTTGTAAATCAACCATAGACAATATTCACTAATTGTTATTCCTTAATATATGCTAACTCATCATCATTATTTAAGTAAGAAATATTATAATAATCTATAAGACTGGCTTTCACTCTTGCCAAATACTTCATAGACTTAAATCATTAACTATATCATTTATAATAAATATTTAATATTCAAATTACATATTTTTATATATTTTAATTAATTTTTAATTAAAATTATATTTTAATCTAACAAAAATATAAAAACCATGTGCTACTAACTCTCTTCATTCTTATCAATTTATTATATTATTTTTTGTATTGTAATGTAGCTCTTGTATATATATGAAATCATTTTCTCCACACTTAATTATGTTGAGTATATTTATGTTTTATTTTTAGTAAAAAAAATTAAATGACTAAGTAATTAAAAAATTTATATATTTTAATTATAATTTTAGATTTTTTTGGTGTTTTTTTTGGAGTTATATGACAATTGGTAGTAATATAATGAAAATATGTATAATTATCGTTATTTACAATAAACTAGCAATTACACCACATGTTTAAAAGGAAACATCTTAAGGTTGTGGTATAGGAAAGAACATCATATAAGAAAGAAGAGGTAAATAAGGGGTGGAGAATTATGTTTACTGGACCTCAAATCAAAATATCCATATTTGGTAATTGATGTGGAACAACTTCTTTGTTATTAATTGCATGTAAGATGTGTTTTTTCATAATGGATGAGACATTTTGGCCAAAGTACTCAAGACCTCTAAATGACAAAATCTGCATGTTTATTTTATTTTGTGCATGAAGGATGCACTTGGTTTTTATGACTAAGTTGGGCCAAGTTGGGCAGACTACACTTATTTTTTATGACCAAGTTGGGCAGACTTCACCCTTCCACGAAATTATTTGCTTCTATCACATTCCCAATGTTGAATTCCTTTGATACTACTCCTAGGTCTCTTGACTCTGCTCTATAGCTATAATTATTTAATGGAATGAAAAATTATCACTATGACATGTTGTACTTCATAAGAGACTACTAATAAGCTTAAGTATGGTAAATCCACCTTCACCTGTCATTTGAACATAGAGCATAGAGTTATCTTAATCATCAATTTTATGGATAAGAGACATTTGGGCCCTTTTTAACCCTTGGGGATGATTAATTAATCTGAGTTCAAAAAATTTATATTAATAAATTATCTACAATCATATTTCCATATTTCCTCTTTGAACGACCAATATTCCACTTCTTTGGAACTTTTCACCTCAGTCAGAGTAACAAACATCATGAAGACCCAAAATTAAGAAGAAAAAGTCAACTCATAATGAGACTTCCTTAAGGATCATAATTCAAGACTTTAGTGCCTTTTATAGATCATTTACTTTCCCATCAAATAAAAAGCAACAATCAAATTTTGTAGTGACAAGAATGGGAACGAATTTTAAATGTAACAACTCCCTTCCCTAGTGATAATACATTTTTGTTTTGAAATGAAATTATTTTCTGGATCTTTTAAATAATACATTCCTCCCCAATTGACCCTTTAGAGATACCTTCATTTTTGTTTTGAAATGAAATTATTTTTCGGATCTTTTAAATAATACATTCCTCCCAAATTGACCCTTTAGAGATACCTTTTTTCAACTGATTGCAATAGGTAAGTGTCTTTTGTCAAGTATTTTCTAAGTCATTGAATTTAAGGGCAACAATAGGTAAGTGTCTTTTGTCAAGTATTTTCTGAGTCATTGAATTTAAGGGCAGAGGTAAAGAGAGTACTAGACAAAAAAGAGTAGAGTGACTGAATGTCAAATGAAAATAAGATTAAGGAATCTCTTCTGATTTTCTCATGTGGGCCTTCTTCAATTGATGAGGTAGTAGGAACTCTCTCCTCCAGAATAAGCTGTGGAGAATTATGTTGAGTGAACTACTACTCATGTAACTTTGATGACTCCTTACAATTGGAATGTGTCTCTTCCCATAACTCTATCTCAGGTTATAAATATAGCTTTCTCTTGTTTATGAATAAATTGTCTCTATATCACTATTGTCTATCTCTTTTTGAGTGCTTGCTTGAATCAGTGAGATAATGTAGCTCATATGGATTCCAAAATCCTTGAGTAACCCATTTTCTGAAGAGTCCTCTTCTATTTTTACTTATGCTATTTGGTCCTCCATAGCCTTGTCAACGTCATTTCCTTCTAAAGAATCATACATTCTTGATAAGTATCAATTGTCCTGCTTTTCTTCTTCCATATACTTCAGATCTAAATGAATGGGACATGAGATAAACTTCATGACATTTTCCAAATTCCAAGATTTTTCATTGCACTTCTCATGTGTATAAAGGGAAAATGGATTCCATACATTCAAAGTTATGCCTTATTAGGGCTTGTTGTAAGGTCGGAAGCTTCTCTTTGAAAGCTTCTCTTCACCATGTCTCCTTTCTTCTGTATCCTTGACTTTGATACAAACAATTGTTATTTAAAGGTAAATTTAGTGTTAAGAAATGAGAATTATGAACACTCATCATTATTTCTCAAGATAAATCATGTCCTCTGAAATAATTTGGAAATTTAAAAAAGATCACATAAAAAAATTTCATTATTAATTTAATTTTTTATATAATAAGAAATAATACTCATGGATTATAAACCAGTTGTAACATAAATAATATATAACAAAAAAACTCATGTATTTTTTGAATAATAAAATAGTTGTAACAAAAATAGTACAAAACAAGAAAAACAGTGTATATTTGGATGTATGAAAATTTAGATACATTTTATTAAGTAAAATTTTAAAAGAATAATGGCTATAAACATTTAAAAATAATTTTATTAAATAATTAGTTTATATCGAGAGTTAAGATTGATTTAGGCCATCTTAGTTCCCCCTATAAAGAAACTAAATTCTACATGAATACCATGGGTCAATACCATACGCTGTATTTATAATTTATCATTATTTTATTTTATTTTATTATTTTATTATTTTTTTATTGTATTTTGACCTAGTTAAAATGTTCATTACATTATGTCAATATTTTTATTTAATTTACTTTTATTTTTAATTTTTTGTAATTTAAGGTAATCAAAATGTTAAAGATGACATTACAAACTTTCTATCATACTTTGTTGGAGAGCATAGTAGCACAAAAATGTAATTTTTAAATAGTTATTTTCCTTTTTTATATTGTTTTTTATCCATGTATTATAAATTAATTGATTTTTGTGGAGTTTAATTATGATATAAATTTTATTATAAATAAAAAATTTAAAATACAAAATAAGAAAAAAAATAAAATATATATATATATATATATATATATATATATATATATATATATATATATATATATATATATATATATAATTTTATTACTAAATTACAAAAAAAAAAAAAATATTAAAATGCCAACAACAATACACAAATTAGAGAAATCCAAGAGACTTTGGAGTGTTTGTGAGAAGTAGATCCTAAAAGAAATAGAGGCATAAAGTGAAGGAAAATAGTTCTTCTTAGAACAAAATCAGGTTAATGGTATTTTTTTCTTTCAAAACTGCATAATTATAGACTTTTGGTAGTTCTGTTAAGGTGTTGTTTATATATCATAAACTATTTAAAGTTGTTTTTTATATATCATAACCTATTTAAAGTAGAATAATTAAGAAGCAGTCAATGTTTATAAGAGATAAAATATATGTGAAGGATTTAATTTTCACAAATAACACCAAAGTGGAGCTTCTGCTGCTGTTTATCTCTGTGTGTTGAAATAAGCAACAACAACAAGAAAACCAAGTCCATTCTTTTGTGCAAACTGCGTGGTGTTGAAATGGTGATGCGACGGAGGAGGGAGCACTCTTTACCGACATTTTTTCTCTAATAGAGAGAATACATAGCCATCGATTTCATAAGGTTTTGGAAGCTCATAAATGATGATTTCTTTACCTGAACATAAATATCCAATTCCGTTAATCAACCTTTCCACAATAATCCTAGAGATTACAACAACAGAGATACCATTGTGAAAAAAATAGCAAACTTTCACAGTCCTAGTAAATATGTCGAAAGTTTTATTCTTACAAATCAAAACAAGCTTGCTCAGGCTCGTCCCATGAAGCTTTACAGAGGAGCCAGGTAGAGGGTGCATGGGCTGCGGAGATTTTCCTCCCAGAAAACTCACCTCTAGCTTGCAGTTCTAGCATATGATCAGGAAGCTTAGAACTGAAAAAAATTACATTAATGAAACTATGGGAAAATGCATTTACCTTACCCAAAGATTTTCATAATCCTAATTAATTTACATGAACCACCCTAATAATTCTCCATTGAATTGAAAAGCACCTTCAAGCATGTTCAGAATGCCGAACATCCATTGGACCTCAGTCTTCGGTGCTTCCGGTGCCTCCGAGTCCCTGGCGACCTGAGTGCCATTTAACATAACAAAGTTCAAGCAGAAAATGCATTCAATTAAGGCGATACATCCTACACAGGTAATGAATTTTAATAACTATATTGTAAACTTAATATTTCCAATTACTTAATTACTTTGGCTTTTCATCCAACGGCTCAATATATTTTAATCGTCTAACATATAATCGAATGGTTTCAAGTTATGACACGATGCACAAAGGAAAGTTGTTTTCAAATAGCGACGCCTTACAACGTAATTATCATCATAAAGATAGTAGCATATTAAATCATTTGTTTTCTCATTTAAATTGGGATGGTTTAATTAAAAAAATAAACATTCTAACATAACTATTTGTTGAAAAATGTAGCAAGAAAGACTCAATTCGACTTTAGCTTTAGTCAAATTGAGTAATCGAATTTCCATATGAACAGGACAATTTGGAGGCAGTTAACTAGTGTGACATGGATCTTGTCACTCACTTAACTCAGTAAATTTGAGTTAGAAGGCTTAGAATTAAGTTATGCATGTGTCATTGCTAAATTTTAGTAATCCAGTTTAGTTATTTTCAGTTGTGTTCAATTCACTAACCTCTAACTATTGATAGAGTCAATTGAAGGTCAGTTGTGCAGTGAGACAATAGTCTAACTCAGAGATCCGCCAGTTAACTGATCAATCAACCGAAAATAGATAGTGTATGAATGAAATCTAAGCTCCTCATGTAACCTCAGTTGGAGACTAGTTTTGAGTGTACAAGTGTTGCATGAGTCGGGAGATAATCCTTGGGAATTGTGCAATCGGTTATGAGGAAAATCCTAAATAACATGGGCTAATTTCCTTAGGATTTGCGCAAGGAAATAGGAGGCTTGGTGAGAAAATAATTCGCTAAGTTTTGGCCAAATTTTGCAATAGATCAGAGAGAACATTTATTCTTTTGTGGGTTAATCTCAGAGTTGGAGCTAGCAATTGCAATAGTTTCTCTATTCAACTGATTAATGCAGAGAGGCTTGAGGGGTTTTTCCCATTTGGGTTCCTCTAGAAATCACTGAGTATTTTTGGTCTATGCATGTTGTTTTGAATTGTGATTTACATTCCGAGGATCAGTAGAATAGAATTGTGTCTCTGGTTTTCAATGTGAAATCTTGAGCAATTGCAATTTCTATCAAATTTATTAATGGTATCAGAACCCTGAAATCACACTAGAATTAGTATTTCGAACTTTTCTCTCAGGAATTTCAAACTTGCAGCTTCTGTGCAACAACTTTTCTTCAGGATCTGGAGAATGTGTTTCAATGGATTGAGATTGGAGTATTCCCTGGAGGGTAGCTTAAGAATCATATCCTGAAAGGATCAAATGGAAGCAGTCCTCACTTCTCGATGATAATGGTGTGTTAGAATATGTTAAAATTGACATTACCATACCCCAGCAGTCAGATGCACAACAATTAGCCCAATGGAAGAAGGATATTGCAAAGGCCAAGAGAATTCGAGACCACGTGGTCTCAAATCTCCATGGAAAAGAGACACCATTTTCTATGTGGAAGACACTGACTGAGCTATTCAAAATTAACAGTGACCATAGAAAATTGGTCCTGAAATACAAACTTTGAAACATAAGAATGTAGAAGAATGATATTATTCCACAATATCTCTCCATATTTACACAAGTTCGATATGAGCTTGGAGAGGTTGAGGTGAATGTTGCAGAAGATGACATGATAAGCCTAGCTCCTCTAGGCCTTCCAAAATCTCGGAAAAGTTACCAAGACTCTATAAATGGAAGGAAAAAATTACCAAATTAGGAAAGGTTGTGGTCTTATTTGGTTCAAGAAGAGTTCAGGAGAAATAACAAAGATGGGACATCATCCAAAGCTGAGGATGAAGAGAATTTTTCCTTGGTTGGAAAGGGGAAAAATGGAAAAGGAAAGAAGACCTATAGCAAACCCAAATCCAGCCAAAATAATGACAAGAAGAAAGACTTGATCAAGATAAAATGCTTCCACTACCACGAATTTGGGCACTATGGAACAAAATGTTTGCACAAGAAATATACAAAGAATCCTTCAGGAGGAGAAACAGGTGAGGCATTAGCTTCAAAATTCAAATTATATTTCACTCTAATAGCATGCATGGCCAACAATATTATGGGGAGTGTGTGGTGCCTTCATTTTCGTGCCTTGTTCTGTATGACAGGGTGCAAGGAGTTTTTCAGTAACCTAGAGGAGAAGGATCTCCATATGCATATTGAAATGGGATGTACAATGCTACAAGAATTGGTACTGTCACCTTTGAGAGGGAGAAAGCCTCTCCTCTTTGCCTCAAATATGTTATGTTTGTACTAGGGCTGAAGAAGAACTTGGTCTTTGTAGCGGTATTGGAGGATCATGGCTATCATGTTATTTTCAATAAAGGGAAACCCTTTCTAAGACACATAGCTACCAGAGAAGTGAAGCAGATTGGGGTTTGAGTGAAGAACCTATACAAACTTGAGGTGGGAGATTACATTACATTGAGCAGTAAGGTTGAAAAGTGTAGAATCGATATGTTGGAGAACTGTGGCATAGGAGATTGGTTCATCTACACCATGGTGCCTTAAAAATCATGAAGAAAATTATCACCAGTGTCACTAAAGGCTCTCTTGCCTAGCAGGATGTCTGCAAGGGTTGCACATTGAGTAAAAATGTCAAATCCACTTTTCGTGACCGAGATAACAAAGTAGATGAAACTTTAGAGTGAGTCCACTCTAATTTTTATGGACCCTTTTCTACAACCTCCACAAAAAAACATAAGTACTATGTTATTTTTATTGATGATTTCTCTAGAAACATGTTGGATCTTCTTCATGTAGAATAAGGATGAAGTTTTCTAAAAAAAATTTGAATTCAAGGCATTGGTTGAGAAAGAGATTGGGAAGAAGGTGAAGGCTCTCATGAGTGACAATGGAGGTGAATTTGTTTCACATACCTTCATTAAGGGAATTTTGAGGTCTAAAATGGGACTTCTCAGGAAATTGTATAATAATAGTGGAAATAATAAAATAAGATTAAATTACATCATCAAATTTTAGAGGGAAAAAAGAAAAAAACTATTTTTCAACTCGTATTTTCAACTTATCTCCCTACGGGTTTACTCAAATTTCGAGTGGAAACGCTCGTTGGATGAAAAATTTGATTCCTAATCCAAGGAGTACCCATGTTGCATACTTTCGATGGACCCTGATATAGGAAAAAATAAAAACACATGAAAAACATGATTGCAATCACATTTTTTCATGTATTTCTCATTTTTCGTGCAGCAGGGTCCATCAAAAGTATGCAACATGGGTACTCATTGGATGAGGAATTAAATTTTTCATCCAACGAGCACTCCCATTAGAAAATTAAGTAAAACCTTAGGGAGATAAGTTGAAAATACGAGTTGAAAAAATTGTTTTATTGTTTTATTATTATTTAATATTTTTATTTTTTTACTCCAAAAATGGTGAATCATCCTCCATGGTTGACATCATCATCTTGAATCCTATTGGTTCTTATAAAGTTTATTTTGGTTGTACATGGAAGGCCCATTTAAGACCTCAAAATTTCTCTAATGTAATGATTTCTATTCCAAATAAGGTATTCGAATAGAACTGATAGCACCCCATAACCCACAACAAAATAGGGTTGTTGAAAGGAATAATAGAATCTTAGTGGGAGAATCAAGGGCCATGTTGCATGATGAGGGATTTCCATTGAATCTATGGGAAGAAGCATGCAACACAACAATCTACTTACAAAACCGGATTCCTCATAGAATACTTGGCATGATCACACCAGTGGAAGTTTTCTATGGGAGAAACCTTGATGTGTCTCATTTTATAATTTTTGCAGCCTTAGTTTATTGTCATGTCTCCAAGGATATAACAAGGAAGAAAATTGATTCTACAATAGAGTTGGGATTTTTTTTAGGAAACACCAAAACTCCACACAATTACCGGGTGTATTTACCTTCAGTGAGGATGACATTTGTGAGGAGAGATGTCAAGTTCGATGAGGAGAAGGCTATGAGATGCTCTCTGGAATGAGAGATAAGTAACCCACCAGAGTAGGAGCTTTTGGCTCCAAAGGAGGAGCCTCAAGATGAGCTTCATGATCTGAAATTACAAAATTGAAGGTTTCTTGAAAAAAATTGCAAGCTAGTTTATGTCTTGTGGGAAATGGATCAATTTGCAAAAGCACATAAACTTAGCACTTTTTTGTGTCCTCATTTTTGGGAACTAAATTATGAAATGTTTTGAAGATTGACCACATTTTAAGTAGAGGAAATCATTGGTAGGTTGTAGAGAAAACAATTGGAGAAGGAGAAGGGACCTGCCAAAGACTAGAAGTTATGGAGATCTGACCAGAGAAATTGAGACTCAAGAAGTTGCAACTGAGTTTAAATGAACAATCACACCCGAGGACACAGACACAATCGAGAAACAAAGGCAATCGAAAGAGGGAAAATGTAGAGTATAGGGAGAAGCAGTAGCAAGTGTAGGGTTTAAGAAGTCCGAGGGGAAAATCCAGCGAAGGAGGAAGGAAAATGCACCGAAATGTTGTCATGGAGCCTATTGAGTCCACATTGTTACGTCTTGTCTTGTTTACATATTATCTTGGTATTTTGGTTTTTTGTTTTATCATCAAGGCCTTCGAGCCCAATCTATTGTTGTAATGTTTTTGAATTTAATGGAAAAAGGAGTTAAAAGGTTATATGAGAATCTTTGTGTGTGATTTTATATAGCCTTTTAAAAAAAAAATTATGATTGTGCGTACACAATATACTTTCTTATTCAATGCTTGATCCAACTTGATTGCACCTTTGATGTTCTATTTCTAGGTTTTTTTGGGTGTTGATAGCCTTCATGGGGTTTCTCTTGATCCCAGATTCCAGCCCTAACTAAGTAAGGCCGTGACACGCCTCAGGTGCAATGCCTTATTCTTCTTGAATAGGGTGAAAATGTTGGTGTTACACTAAAATACAATGGAGATTTTTATTGGCCTATGTACTTGAACCCTGGGTCTCAACCTATTCATCATTTTTCTGCCAACAAATGGTTGCATTGTTGGGACTTGAAATGTTGAATTTTGCAACAAGAAACAATGAAATTGGGATCCGAAAACAACATCCTTGATCCTAGTGAAAATTAAGCACTTACACTAGGTGGGGCCCACATAGGCTATTTTTAGGTGGATGTTTATTTATAAATGCATGAGAAAATTCTGTTTATAGATGAGGTCTATTTATAGATGTATGTGCAAGTTCTATTTATAGATGCATGTCGATTATTATTATCTCTTAATAATAATTGGACAACAACATTAATCTATTCTCAATCAGCACTTGGAAATAGTTAACTGAAGTGTAAAATCAGTTAGCTAAGTGAATTTCGAGTTGAGTGGTTGGTTGATGGGACATGCAAGTGCACTTAGTTGTAACTGAGTGATTCGAAGTTGTAACAGAGTTGGATGTGTAGTTATGTGAGTTGTAAAGTAGCTTAACTCAGTTAAGTGAGTTAAACTCAGTTGTGCTTGTTGTAACTACAGATACACTAATGAGAGATCAAGTGAATTAATTATTAATTAATTCACAATTAATGGCCTCACATGCAAATAAATATTTACTACTGTTAACTACATGCATGTCAGATCTAGTGGAGACCCAGTTGAGATGTAGGTGAAAGGGACAGTTTGATTATCAGTTGTGACATTAGTGGGTGCACTCATGAAACCAAACACACATTGGAGATTCCTATAAGGATTGTGCAGTCAAAGCAGGAAAGAATTGATTCATTTAGAGGTTCTTGACCATCAGGGATTGCGCAGTGGAGGCGGGCTATCAGGAGGCAATTTATTGGCGCATGTATTTGCCAATTTTTGTATGACAGTGTAAGACGATTGTATATTGTATAGAGAGCTCTTGGATTAGAGTTTTGTATGAGATTGTTTCATGATCCATGATATATACATAATATATGATAGTGGGGTTTTTAGCTTTATGCTTTCCAGGTAAAATTATTTGTGTTTTGTGTGATTGATATTTCTTCATGTGTTTGCAATTGGCGATCGTGTTTTAAATTTCCACAAGATTTTTTTGTAGAAGCAATTATTTATTTAACAGTGGCATATAATTGTTATATTAGGAGAATCCAGGAAATACATAATTTTATTAAAATTTCTACATGGTATCGGAGCACAAAATATTGCAATTTTGAAGCAGTAGTTGAGTTTGTTGGTGGAAACAATTCGAATTTGCTGCAAGAATTTCTTGGTGCGACAGTTGAGTAAATATCAAGATGGATTTAAATGGCTTGTGGCTAGAGTATGCACTCAAGGGCAGCTCGAACTACATTTCTTGGAAGGACAGGATGGAGGCAGTGCTGGAAGATAATGGCTTGAAGTAATTCATTGACAGTGATGTTCCTAAGCCCACTTCGACGGATGCTACAGTACTTGATGCATGGAAAAATAAAGTAGCAAGGGCAAGGAGGATTCTATTGGAAGGTGTACGAGACCACATTGTCTCAAGCCTTCATGGGAAATCCATGCCATATGCTATGTTGAAGGATTTGACAGATCTATTCCAAAGCAACAGCGACCATAGGAAATTGGCACTGAAAGATAAACTCAGGAAGATCAAGATGGAAAATAACGACATTATTCTGGTATACTTAAAATTTTTTGTCCAATGTAGGGATGAGCTTTTGAGTGTAGGATTAAGTGTTGCTGATGATGATTTGGTGAGTTTGGCTCTCTTGGGGCTTCCTTAGAGTTGGCATAGTTATGAAGACTCTGTCAAAAGACGGGAAAAACTGTCAGATTGGGATGACTATGGTCTGATCTAGTTGTAGGAGTTCAGGCAGAACACCAGAGATGGCTCTTCATCAAAGCACAGTGATGAGGAGGATTTTGCTTTGGCTGCCAAGGAGAACAAGGGGAAGGGGAATAAATTCCATTCTAAATATGAGGCCAGTGAAGATGGCAAGGAGCACAACATGTCCAAAGTGAAGTGTTTTCACTGTCATGAGTATGGACATATTGCCACAAATTGTCCACAAAAGAAGAAGAACAAGATGGCTGCTGGAGCTGTAGCTGGTGAGGCTCTTGCCTCACAATTTGAGCTTGAATTCTCATTGATCGCATCCATTGTGTCAAGTGCATTAGGATCAGGGTGGTACTTGGATAGTGGTGCTTCCTTTCACATGATGGGAGAAGAAACTTTTCAGTGACTTGGAGGAGAAAGACCTACAGATGCATATTGAGTTCGGCGAAGATGGATGATAAAATGCGACTAGAATTGGTACCATTACCTTTAAGAGGGCGTTAGGTAAACTCTTTCATTTAAAAGATGTAATGCATGTACCAGGTTTGAAGAAAAATTTAGTCTCAGTCGCAATGTTAGAGGATAGAGGCTATGATGTTGTCTTTAGTGAAGGAAACGTTTTCCTACGAAACAAAGAAACAGGGCAAGCCAAGAAGGTTGGGGTTCGAGTTAAGAATCTCTATAGACTTGATGTAGATGGGATTTATACAAAGCTTCATACTATCGGGAAGTGTGAGAAAGCCATGCAATTGACGCTTGAGAGGGAGTTGGATTTGCATGCAGGTAAGAGTGAACCTCGGGATGTGGAGAAGCCACAAGATGAGGATCATGGAGTGGAAGAAACCACTTTTGCAGAGAAATTTCGTGCCAGATGGGTAGGGGGAGTGCATGCAGCTATACCACCAGGTGAGAGCTGGGGCGACATGCATGAATAATCCCAAGAATAAATTTCTGGGCAGGATTCATTGAGATGGTGTGGATCTCATGATTTGAACCTGGCTACAAGGAGCCCACAGAGCAGCAGTTGCAGGATCAATTGGATTGATGCAGTCAGATGTTGTGAGGACATGAAATCAAAGTGACAGTGTCAGATACTGGAGCATGGATCAGAGTTGACAGCAAGTGAAAAGTGCATAGATGCAGAGGTCAACAACGCAGTGGATCTAGGAGACATGTGCAGTTGGTACCAATAGAAGTCAGAAGACTTTGATGACAAATGCATTATAATGATTTATTTTTTTGGAGGCTATTTAGTTTCAGAAATGTTGCATGCAAAGGGTGGATGGTTCATGCAAAGGTTGTAGGGCGAATGCATAGAGTTTCATGTCGCCTGCAAAGACATTCCTTTCTTGATGAGAGGGAGTGTTGAAGTTTGCAACAAGAAACAGTGAAATTGGCATCTAGAAACAACATCCTTGATCCTAGTGAAAATTAAGCACTTACACTAGGTGGGGCCCACACAGGCTATTTTTAGGTGGATGTCTATTTATAGATGCATGAGAAAATTCTATTTATAGATGAGGTCTATTTATAGATGTATGTGCAAGTTCTATTTATAAACTACATGTCTATTTATAGATGCATGTCGATTATTATTATCTTTTAATAATAATTGGAAAATAAACATTAATATATTCTTGATGAGCACTTGGAAATAGTTATATGAAGTGTCAAATCAGTTAGCTAAGTGAATTTACAGTTGATTTGTTGGTTGGTGGGACATTCAAGTGGACTTAGTTGTAACTGAGTGATTCGAAGTTGTAACAGAGTTGGATGTGTAGTTATGTGAGTTGTAAAGTATCTTAACTTAGTTAAGTGAGTTAAACTCAGTTGTGCTAGTTGTAATTGAAGATACACTAGTGAGAGATCAAGTGAATTATTTGTTAATTAATTCACAATTAGTGGCCTCACATGCAACTGAAGATTTACTATTGTTAACTATGTGCATATCAGATCCAGTGGAGACCCAGTTGAGATGTAGGTGAAAGGGATAGTTTGACTATCAGTTGTGACATTAGTGGGTACACTCATGAAACCACAAACACATTGGAGATGCCTATGAGGATTGCACAGTCAACGCAGGCAAGCATTGATTCATTCAGAGGTTCTTGACCATCAGGGATTGCACAGTGGAGGCAGGCTGTCAGGAGGCAGTTTATTGGCGCATGTATTTGCCATTTTTTGTATGACAGTGTGAGACGATTATATATTGTACTGAGAGCTCTTGGATTAGAGTTTTGTATGAGATTGTTTTGTGATCCATGATATATACATAATATATGATAGTAGGGTGTTTAGCTTTATTCTTTCCTAGTAAAAACATATGTGTTATGTGTGATTGAGCTTTCTTCATGTGTTTGCAATTGGCGATCGTGTTTTAAATTTTTGCAAGAATTTTTTGTAGAAATGATTCTATATTTAATAGTGGCATAGCATTCTTAGATCGGGAAAATATAGGCAATACATAATTGTATTAAAATTTCTACATGAAAATTTCCAACTGAGTATGAATATGGTGTGGAAAATATTTATGAAGGAGCTGCAAGATTGGTGGCATAAGCAAGTTGATCGGTTTGCTTCTCAACAAGCTAAACTTTGTTGTTGAACTGTGGAGAAATTAAAGGAAGAAATCCTATACGCAGAACTTGCAAGAAATAAATACAAGATCTTCTAGTGCAAGTTCTCAGAATATATCTACAATTGGGTGTAGATATTACAAATAAAATAAAATAATAGTGGACAAAGAAAATCCTTATGTACTTGGACTCAAGTAGATCTTGTTGAACTACATCAGCTTGACACGGATCTGACGCGAGTTGCTGATTTATGGTTGAAGACCACATTATAGGGGTATATCATTGTGTTTGTTGTGGAGGGTAATCAATAATTCTCTAAGGCTGAGGCCATGTTAAAGTCGGGGTTGCAGGGAAGATTACTGAAGGAAATTCCACTATGGGTTAAGGTTTTGATGGTAGAAGAAACCTGGTTGGTATTCCAAAACACTCCCATGGAAGCTTAAAGCCTTGGTACTGGGGGAAGGACTTAAGGGGAGGGATGATACCTAACTGGGAGCTATGAAAATATTGAATAAATGAATGCGGATGACTTCCATAAGGCTAGAGATTTTAGGGCACAAAGGAGAGCATAGATAGATGAAGAATGGCAGGAGTGAGCTCCATAGGAGATCGATATAATACAAAGGGATATACACCAAGCAAGAGATGTGTTATGTAGTTAAGAGGAAGATGAGAAAGAAGTCAATTAAAGTTGTAGAGTGGCAGGGATAACACTAAAGTGGAAGTTGGTCCACCGGGAGAGGCTAAGACAACCATACTGACAAAGGGTCAGAGAAGCAGTAAAGGCTCCACCTTGGTGGAAGAGATGGGAATGCCAAATGGAATGGGCTTCATAGGTCGTGAGGAAAGCACGGATGATGACATGAAATTCACTATGAAGAGGTTGTTTCTCGAGAATTATGTGTCCCTCGTGAGTAACGATTCGCTAGCAAGCAACTCAGGTAGTATCTCTCCCAACCTTCCCTTGGTCCTTTATCAAAACAAAATCAAATTTTTTCTAACTTAATCATAGTCATAAAGGCTCACAGTGTGCGTGCCACCTACAAAGATGATACCATTAATAGTAGTACAAAACTACAAGTGTTACACCATTTTTTGTTCATCTAACTTGTTATTATTAGATGGACCTAAGTACACCATGTAAGACCAATTTTACCCTAAGTAAAATTTCTTTCACTATGAAAAATAACTTAGTAAACCACCTTTATTAAGTTGTTTATGGTCTAAGCAGGAAACCCCATGAGGAAATATTAAATAAATCCACATTTGTTTGATTTTCCTCAAGGAATAATTAGTTAAACAACAGTTTAATTAATATTCCTGGTCATATTTAACCCAAAACAGGAAAATTAATTAGATAAATTATTATTTATCTTATTATTTTCTAGAAATAATTATTTAAACCTTATTTAAATAATATTCCTTGTTAAATTTGACTAAATCACTCATAAATAGTTAAATAAATCATTATTTATTTAATTATTACTCAACCACATCCTTAAAATAATAAATAAACCATTTATTTATTTATTATTTACAAATAAAGGGATTTGACCAAAGTCAAATTCTTTTTTCCCTCCAACAAATATAATAAAATATTCCATAAAAGTTGGATCTTGATTTGGTTAATAATATTTTAATTATGCACCAATATCTAGACTAACTCAATATTTTGTTATAAATAGAAGGGTTTTTCCATTCATTCACTACTTTTTGTTGCCTAAAGATCACTCTGGATCTATACTTTTGGTCTGACTTTGATCCACCATCATTGTCATATTTTTCTATCTTTTTGCTTGTGAGCTCCCTTTGAGTTCCATTTTTGTCTGGGTTTTCTACACCATCAAGAGAGAGGAATTTTAGATCTGAAGTGCTGAGGACTTATAAGAACCCATCCCATTGAGGAGAACTGGTAACATCCTTCTATGTTTTCCTCCCAGGTGCCCTTAATATAAAATTCATTCAACATATTCTTGTCTTGTATATTGGATGCATGGAGTAAATCTCGTTAGTAAATCTCATTTTTATTTACTGCTTAATGTATTTTGATGCATAGATCTAGATTTTTGCAGCATTTATCTTGATCACCTAATTGCAGATCTGAAGATATTGGTAGCCATATTTGATGTTAGGGTTGCTTTTTATGCACAACTAAAGTGGTTTTTTTTTCATACACTTGCAATTAAGATTCATACTAACAACTGGCGACTCCACACGGGTTTACGATTACGATCGTTGTCGTTTTTCAGATCCCTGCATATCCAACTACTTCAAACCCTAGGATTTCTCTTTAGCTTCTTGTATTTATTTTATTGATGTTGTTTTTAATATATAAAAACCTAAAATATTAAAAATTCTAACTTTCGTGTGTTTTCGTACCTATTGCGCAGGTGACAGACATCAGTCGTAGCTGAGATGAAACATTCTGCTGAAACCTGCTCCCAAGAGTGCCGAAAGTGCAAGTTGCACTTTTTGGCCCTAAACCTACAACCTGGTGCTTCAGGACATGGATATCTACCCAAAAATTGCGACCTTGGCAAGAAATAGGTCAGAAACTGCGACCTAGACTTTTTGCGGGAGTTTTTCTGAAAGTTTTCTGGGTTTGTCTGGGCCTCTGTTTAGGGTTGTCTGACCTCTGTCTCCGCCCGTTTTGGACCTGTACTTCTTCTGTTTTACTCATCTAAGTGGGAACCTAGCACCCTAGGGCTTCAGTACCCTCCACACTTTGTGGAAGAGTTTTAGCTACTGCAGGTTGTCTAAAATTTTCAAAGTGTTCAACCATTTTTTCAGATCTGATACCTCACCTTTAGATCCGCTTTATATTGGCTATTTATCCATCCAAATCACCTCCTTTAGCTTTGTTTGGGTTTTCCTCTAGGGCCCCTCCACTTCCCTCCAGGAGATAGCCTTTCGCCACCTCATTTACAATAATTTTTCCTCTGATTTTTTGCTGATTATATACACCTATTTCCAGCATATCTCACCTTTAGATCCCTGTCCCTCCTGACCTTAGATCTATGGGCTATTTTGGTGTGTTTTGACTAGTTTTTTTCCCACCTATAGACTACTTGTTAGAGGCCCACCTCCTTGGGTTTAGATTATTGCATCATTAGCTATTTATTGGCTGTTATTTCAGTTTCATATACTGTTATATGTAGGTTTATTTATAGTTATACAACACACTTTTTATTTTTCTCTACAAACGTTTGGGTTTAAAAATTAAAATTTACACACTTTACACACACACCCTAAGTGAAGAAGAGCTTGGTTAACACCACCAAGAAACGACTTTAAAACATTGAAATCAATTGATCCTGCACCTCTCTGCCCTTGTTTCGACATTGTAATCAGTTGATCCTACACCTCTCCACCCTTTTTGGTCTCTCTTCTCCTTATACTGTGTTTGTGTCGTCATCATTGCGCCACCAAGGTGTTTATCCTGGAGACTTCTTGGCCTTCATCCTCAGTTTCCAGTAGGAAGACTTACTCCTCCGCGTAGGATTTGAGTTAGTCCTCCACCGAGTCTGCACTCCAACTCCAATTCTGGTTCTTTGGGTTCTCCTTCTGTTTCCACTCCTAATTCTCCTCCTATCACCTTCACCATGTCTGCTTCAAGACCTAACGCTGGTGGTAACCTTAGCCCTAATGCTGGGAATACTACTAGTGGGACCACAATAGGAACTACTCCGGCTGCTCCCTTGCTCCCCTATATGGGAGGCCTCAGTCTTCCTGATTTTAACCAGTTGATCAATGACCCTATACACTATGATGCTAGTTGGCCTACTATGCCAACCAAGCTCCCTTCCGACATCCCCAAGTTTGAAGGCCTTACTGGAGAAGATCCTACAAATCATGTTCGATCTTTCCACATGTGGTGTTCGTCTAACTCCATTACTGATGACTCTGTTCATCATTGGTTGTTCCAACGTACACTTATAGGCGAAGCTTCTAAGTGGTATGTTGATCAGGCCTCATCCTCTCATACCACCTTTGTGACTCTTTCTCGGGCTTTTTAGTCTTATTTCCAGCTCCCCCTTCATTATGAAACTGGTACCAAACTCTTGACTTCTTTCCTTCAATCGTCTGTGACCTGCCTATCCGATCATGTCCAGGAGTGGTGGAGAAGAAAGAGCGTATGTCGAGCCCCTATGTTTGAAGACCGTGTCTACATGGACTGGTTCCTTAGATCTCTCTTTCCCGCTATCGGCAAAGATGTCGCATCGTATTTCCCTCAAACTGAAGAAGCCACTCTCCAAATTGCATTAAAATATGACCTGATCTACGCTCAGTCGGGTTATGTTTATACCGTTCTACCTGATCTTCCTAGGCCTGGTGGTGCCAATGCACCGGGGGCATCTCATGCCACCGATGGTATTGTTGGAGCTCTCTCTCATCCATACGCTCAGCCTCCCATGGGCTATGGTTTTCCTCAAGGGGGGGCCAGCACCTCCTGCACTTATCCCCCTCCCGGTAGCATGTATCCAGGACACGGCATGCCTCCTCCTTTTTCCCAACCTCCTTATTATCCGTATCCATAGCCTGGTGTTCCAGCTCCTCCAGCATTAGCATCTCCACCTCCCTTGCCTTCTCAACCCCCGCAACAGTAGCCACCGCCCCCTCATGGGCAGGTGTATGCATAGAAGGGTGCGACTAGTCCTCCTCCTTCCAAAAAGAAGAGGAAAGGCACTCAAAATCAATCTACTCCCGGTAATCCTGGACCTAATCCGAAAAATAATGCTCTTAACACTGCTAACGAAAAACAGGGCACTTAGCCCAAGCAGGACAGGCCTGTTCGCATGAATAAGCCTTATTCTTGTTGTGGTGTTTATGGACATTACACACATGATTGTCCTCTTTTACCACAAATGAAGAAGATGTGGGAGTCTCAAGCAACATTGCGAGGACAAAAAGCCTCCTCTTCCGTCCCTCCCAGTGTTGCGCCTAGTCAGCTGGCTGTGTTTACTAATCCTTTCCCTCCGCAAGGATTTGTGGCTACCCAACCACCTAAAGGTTAGGTGGCCACTCAACATCTTCCATCTGGTACCCCCGATTACCATATTCTCATGATGAATTCTAACCAACCTATAACTGTAGACCTCAACCTTCAGACTCGGTCCCGTTAGTACAACAAGCCTCATGTTATGTCTGTCCCCGAGCCCCCTTCTTTAGGTTCTATATAGCCTCTTTCGACACCTAACGGTCCTTTACAGATCCCTCAGCCTAAGGTGGAGGTTCATACCAAGATCCCTAAGGGACCACTACGCCAAAATGATTCTTCTGGAAAAGTTTCCCATTCGTGTAGCATAGTAAATGATTTGGCGCAATCTCCTGTTGCCATCTCAACGCTGGAACTCCTCCAGTCATGCCCTTCACAATGAAAAGCTCTACTATCTGCCATGGGCATTGTAGATCCTTCAGATGATCGATTGATCATCTTCGATGTTGACCGGTCATAACATCCTCCTCTCCCTGCTTCCATCACCTTCCAAATCCCAGTCAAGATCAAGAATGCCAATGTTTCCCGATGCATCATTGATGAGGGGGCATCCACCTGTGTGATGTCTGCTTCTGTTTGGAAGCAAATTATATCACATGAGTTGGCTCCTTCCATGATCACTCTCCGAGCATGGGATTCCCATGCCTCCCAACCCATTGGCCTATTCTGAAACTATCCTATTACTCTTGCAGGAAAGACTGTTTGCGTTGAAATAGAAGTCATAGATGCCCCCTTAGATTACAACATTATATTGAGTCATAGCTACACCTATGCGATGTCTGCTGTCCCATCTGTGGTTCACCACAAGACGTCCTTCCCTCATAATGGAAAGATAGTCATCACTGACCAGTTGACATATTACAGACCGAAGTCTGAGACCTCCCCTGAGTCCATCATCTCTTCAGTGGCCAATAAGAAAACCGTCGATCCTTTGACCAGTGTCTCACCTGGAGTCTACAAAGACTCCTCTTTGATTGGTACATTCCCTAGTCTTCCCCCCCCCTTCTCTGATCCCAACTCATCGAATTTTTTCATGATGCAATCATCTCGAGCCGCCCTCAAGCGACCCACTTCGGCTAGTCAGCAACCTCCTCGCCCTCTACAGCCTACTCCTAGCCCTTCAATTCAGCCTTCTGGACCTCCTCTTCCTGGCCCTTTACCTAAAAATGGTGTTCATGAGCCCATCTACCCTCTTGGAATGGTTCCTCTAGGCGTTAACCATCTTGGAACCGTCCCACCTGGCCATTACCCCTCTGATCAGATACCATTCCTAGCTCCCCCTCTTGGAGTGTATTCGGTACCTGTCATGGCTACCCTCTCTCTTCCTAACATGACCCTTGGGATTCTCGTCTGGTACCTCGATACTCCAGCCACTACCTCGCCTGGTCAACCCAAACTTTATCTTGCTTTGACCTTGGTTCAACCAGTCCCTATGACTTCTCCCGCTACTACCGTGCCTCAGTCACCTCAACAGGAACCTCCTCCTGTTGCAATAGCTTTGGGTAATGGGGACAAAGCCAGCAAGAAGGCAACCAATGAAAAGGCCACCCCGACAAACCTTGCCCCTCCTCGGCCGCCAAAACGTACTATCCAGTGTGCTTTGTGTGATGTCGTCGGTCATGCCACCCATATTTGTCTGGAGTTGCCTCATCTCAAACCCATGGTTAATGTCGCGTTCCCTGAGTCTATGGTCCCAGAACCTTTGTTCCTTCCTCGACTGTAGCCAAGAAACCCAAGACTATTCACACCAACCACCCCTATGCTTTGTGTGATTTCCATGGCCATTATACCCACCTTTTTCCCCGCCTTGAAGAGTATTGCTCCTCTTTGGAAGCAGTCCGCCAATTTGAGGCCAAGTGCAATGAGTCCACCGCTCCCTTGTTTGGATGTTTTGCTTCAGCAAAACCAGAGGACACATCCAATCCTATTGACATTCCCCCTCTGGATGTCGAAATGACAGAGTCTTCGGCCACTATCCACTACCTGTCATCATCTATGAGATCCTCAATGGACGACCTCCCTGGGCCTTCCCCTTTTGTTGCGCTTGACCTCCCTTCAGCGATCACCTCGGGCTCAACATCAGTGGATCTTGTTGGGGTTACTATGTTTTGGTAGATTTGGCAATACCAAAAGATAAGACAACATCAAACCACTTTGGGGCCCTAGGATCTATCCCTCCTGGACCCGGAGAGGGATCTCTCCATAAAACAAAGAATGATATATATCTCTGAATCTCAAATGAGATATTAGGCTAGGTATGAAGCACAAAGGGGGTTCTAAAATGATTTGGTTGGTTGGTTGCTGGGTTGGTCATGAGATCATAGACTAGGAAGGTAATGGGAAGAAAGGAGAAAAATAGCTGGATGTTTCAGCAAAAAGGATAGGTCAAGAAAGTGCCATCCATTGGGCTATGGAGTCATGAAAGGTAATTACATGCAACAACTAGCTAAGGCTTTCAGAGGGAAAGTCATCTATTCTAAAGGATATTTTAGATAGATGATGGAATGGAACATTAAGGATTGAAAGTGAGAGAAGGAAAGACACCCAATTTCTGTCTATATATCAGGTCAGAGGTCATTTAACTCCAGACCTGCTTGGACATACTCAAAGGTAGCTCTCAATGGAGAGACAAAGGGGCAGCTTGTAGATCGGACCAGAGGTCATTTAACTCCAAGTCAACTTTAGCATGCTCCAAGGGAAAATAGAGATAAGTTTTAACAAAGCCAGGGTCTATGGATCAGAGAAGGACTTTGAACCTTCAATGCTTTGACACCAGCAAGAATATCCAAGCAGCAAACCCCCAATTCATACATCAGCTAGCAGCATATGGAACCGCTACACTGGTTAAATTAGCTGAACTTACTCTTAGATAACACATACAACAGAAAACATTGAAGGCAAGGAGAGCAGAGACATAGG
Source organism: Pinus albicaulis (assembly GCA_034641835.2). Taxonomy (NCBI): domain Eukaryota; kingdom Viridiplantae; phylum Streptophyta; class Pinopsida; order Pinales; family Pinaceae; genus Pinus; species Pinus albicaulis. Next base: position 1,011,967,497 of record CM076575.1, on the reverse strand, counting down.
GTACCTAACAAGGGTAAATCCTATGCCATATTTCTGATGCAAGCCAGCAGCAATGAACAGCATGAAAGTGTAATAAAACAATAAGACAAGAGAAACATCACCCACAGTAATAGGCTAGGATCCAAAGAAATGTGCTTGATCAATTGATGCAAAACCAATCACCTACTCTAAGCTCAAGGGCTGAATACAATCCAAACTTCTCCTCCCAGCCTACTACATAACAACTACTCTGCTAATCCCTCCCAAGACTATTCTAACAGTCCAATGAATCCCTCTAATAGTAATCGGCAACAACCGAACAACAACCTTTACAATATGTTCTTAGGAATTATTATAGGAGAATGAATAATAACATGATTAGATACAAATTAAATCGGTCCATTAAGACATAGTGGTGGAAGAGTCTGAGCCCACTCTGCTTAATAGCTCTGCACCATACTCTATAGACTGGTTCAGAGATCTTTGTCGGGTCGGATTTGACCTCGGATGTGTTCTTGAATGTCCTTCTGGTGTTTGGTACTCTGCATTGCCTTCTAGAATTGGTGAACTGGGTGGAAAATCTACAAGGTCTCCATGCTTCATAACTGCTGTCTGACAGTCGTAGAAGCTTCTGTTAGTGAAATACGTTTAAGGGCTTGAGGAGACATGTATACTTCTGTAAGAAGGTGTCCTTTTGGAGAAACGGTGCTCTGCTAATGTATACACAAATATGTCTTGTTTCGTGTACACTTGGTCTTCAAACTGCGCCTCTTCCTTTGAATGCGGGGTTAAGCATTAATTACATCAATAATAAGCATTAACCCCTGTAATCCCTACAGCTGACATGCTGGCCAATGCTAAAAATGGCCTCTCTGTGATCTCTGCATAATAAAATAAACCTACCACAAACTCGGGCAGTGGTTGAGAAATGGTGCGGAGGCCCGTGGAGTGGTGGTGCAATAGTGGAGGAATGGTGAAAAATGCAGTGGAAGAAGAGAAATAATGCATTATAAAAAACCCAAAGTCTTAGGTTTGGGAAATTTACAAAGAGAAATGATGAAAACAAGCGAGGCGGAGCCTTTGGAAGGTGGGACCCGGCTAGGGCGATTAAACTTAGACCGTTGGATCTTAGGAGGAGATCAACGGTGGAGGTTAAAAGATGAACATTTGGGAAGGTCCGATGGAAGAGACATGGGGGAAGACGTAATGCAATATGGGCCGTTGATCTCAGATGAATGGACAGCTACGATCAGATCGAGGGATCACAATTGGGGGAGGCAGCGAGGTGACACAGTGAAAGTTTCTATTGCGATCGGAAGTGGGAACACAATTGAGCGCTGGCCGTTGGATCCGGGGACCAGATTCAATCGGAGGGAGATGGAGAGGGGTGACGGGGCACACAGCGATTAGTGTAGGGCCATTGGATCTGCATCGGATGGACGGTTGGGATCAAATTGGGGGATCGCAATCAGAAGGGATGGAGGGATGGCACGACTAGAAGTTCCGATTTGCGATTGGAGTGGTGGTGCGATGGAGCGACAGTCATCCGATCTGGAGGCAAATAAATGACTCCGATATAATCAGAGGAGTGAATGAATCGGGGCGATGGGCGCAATGTAGAACTAGCACGGACCATCAGATCGGTGAAGATCGACAGTGGAGATCACCCCATGGTTCGTTAGAACAAATACACTATCGAAATCAGAGTTTTTTGTTTACAAAGTAATACACTCCGCTCCAACTCTCCAATTGCGATAAGCGCTTTACGACTAGCGCTTGGTTTTAGCGCCCGGGTCACGTGGGGAAGTGGTTAGGGCTTAGCCAAGGGGCTAAAGCCTATTATAAGGTAGAAAGTGGGTTTTTGGCCCTTTTAATGTAATTTGAGGGTGGGAAAAGATAACGATAGAGGGAATAAGGGGAAAAAGGCCAAACAAGGGGAAATTGTAGGATTTGAAGGGAATTTTGGGAGGATTTAGAGGGTAAGTGGGGAATTTAGAAGGGGGAGACAAAGATGAAAAAAAAGGCTTAGAAGGGATGATATAAGGGGAGAAAGGAGGCCTTTTGGGCATTTCTTCACAAACAGAGAGGCTTTATAGTGGGAATCAACAGAGGGGATTTATCAAAGGACAAGGGCATAAGGAGGCTTCAAGGATGATGTGTTTTCAGAGGAAATTCATTCCTTGAAGGCTCAAAAACATTTTGGCCCCCTATTTTCTTGTCAAAAAATTTATAGTGGGCTAACAGATCCTTCATGTACTTGTTCTTCAGTCACCCTCCGTGACGATGCACATGTGAACCTTTCTTCTCATTATTATGAGTCAGGTAGCTTTTCCGCACTATGGAAGCCATCACCACCCCTAACTTTATCCATCCCCCCTTACATCAAACCCTTACAGTTGAACCACATACACCTTGTGGCCATTACATTAACACCCAATGTTTGGGTAAACGGTCACCCATATTTGAGAGGCCAAGAGAATCAATTCTCCACAACTCTCCTAGTGCATCTGGTCATGTCAAATTTAGTACCATCATTCTTCCCTATTTAGTAGAACCTCTAGAGTCTCATATCACTTCCGATCACTCTAAGGATGATACCCCTCATCATTCCTTCATCTTCCATCAACATCCCAGTCCCTTCGACATTGCTGTTGACCAACCTGCAAGCTTTCTAGGAGAGCACTAGTTCACTATCTCCAAATCCACTCTTTGGGATAGTGACACCATGTATGCCAACCCAGAAACTTATTCCATTTTCTTCATATATGCAGTACCAAAAGAGATTGGTAATCCTCCATTCCCTTTCTCTAACTGCATAACCATAACAAAAACAAATGGTGCACCACATCATTAAATATGTGTTTAGATTCCCCTTTTCTAAATACATTTGGCATGACCATAGCATGCTTGGGGGCACCTATGCCCCTCAACCATAAAAATCCCAGATCTCAGCCAAAAACAACACTGAAACCCCCTTTCTTTGACAAGTCGCACTTTTCAGGTCATTTCTTGGGACAGGTCGCAGTTTTATGCCCAGTACCTGCTACTTAGGTCGCAGAACAGACCCCAAAATGTGTGACTTGGCCTGTTCATGAGCTCTGGGTACGTAACTGAAATTTTGATCCACTGAAATGAAAGAGTAGGGTTAGGCCTCTTACTTGCAATTGACGGATCTCGATTCCAATGGTCGGTTTGTCCGCTACACTCACCGTAAGATTTAGGGCCTTCTCTCCTCTCTATATTCACGACAGCTACACTTGCAAATGAGTGAATTTGGAGGGAAAATGCCTTATTAAAAGAGAAACCCCTGAATTTTCTTTCGCCTGTTGTGGCCAAACTGTAGCTCAATTTGAAAAACCGGCTATATCGTTGGAAAGCTCTCACCAAGCCCTCAAATTTCGTCCAAGAAGGGTCACTTCACCACTCCTCAAAATAAAATTTCTTCACCTGCAACAATTGTACTTGGGGCACCACTTTGCCTCCACACTTGTCCATGCTCATGTTGATTTTCTTCGTGAGTAACCATCATGTACTCACATTTTTATGGTCCCCATTGGACCTTTTCTATGTGGCAACATCATCGAGTCACCCTTGTTTAGAGCATCCGAGTTGAGTCATCATCGCATTCATGAAGTCTATCCCGAATCCCTTTGTATCTCACTATAGTCCTCCATCCTTCATTTCTTGGTTCCTCTCTCGTGTCACACATTATAGCCTTCAGTCCCACTGTCCCCTATCCCTCATGATATTGTGTCAGACGTTGCCAGGTGATCCATGCCCTTTATTCTCTAACAAGGGAATTCATATGTCCACTACTCAGTACCCCCCATTTCATCATCATCCCTAGTGTCAATCTGTCAGTCGCTCTACTATTTTCTCTCATGCCTTAGTTGAGGATCCCTTATTGCCTCACCTATGGCGGACCTCCTTCTGTCGACATCAGGTCATTCATTCCAGAAGATAGGTCTAGAGGGAAGTGTACCTTGGTTCCAGCTTCCACTCTTGTTCGGTGCCTCAGATCAGGAAAAGGGACTCCTTATTGCCCTTTGAATTGATTGTTTCTCATCTCCAGCTCCTTTTAGCATGATCGAGATCCGTATACTTGATGGTTTAGTGATGTAGTAGATGATACCGGCAATGCCCGGGTATGTGTGAGATGTTTCAGCCCTCATGAGGGGGTGGCCCTACAGGTAGCCCCCCACATGCCCGGATGCCCTCTTCATTACAGCCTTTGATGCAGCTCCATATATTTGATGGTGTCAGCCTCAGCCAATTGCAGCACCTTTTAGTTTGCATGTATCAGTCAGATTTTCAGAGCCCTTTCCTGTTTATAGGGGCATGTGGGTTGTATTTGTATCTCATGTACTCAGATATTATTGTATAAGTCCTGGTTGTTATCTCGGGCACAACATGTATGTGGGATGCATTATCATGGTTTTACCTGGCTCATGTTTATGCCAGCATGTACTATATTTTTCAGTCCCTTGTTTACTGGATGCATTATTATTTGTACTTTATCTTGGCAGGGATAGGCATGCCTCCCCTGCCACCTATAGCATAGGTACTCACTCATAAAAGAGACTTGTCATACCTGTAAGCCTGGCCTCCTCAGGGTCTAGTCCTTTAGCACTTCGGTCTACCTTATATTTATCTCTATTTGACTTCCCCTTCGGTGTCTAGTGATTGAGTTCTTACAACGTACTTCAGTCATACGATTAGCTCCTAATGCTCACATGCTGGGGGGCAATCTATTACACCATTTTTTGGTCATCTAACCTATTATTATTAGATGGCCCTACGTACACCATGTAAGACCAATTTTACCCTAAGTTAAATTGCTTTCACTATGAAAAATAACTTAGTAAACCACCTTTATTAAGTTGTTTATGGTCTAAACAGGAAACCCCATGAGGAAATATTAAATAAATCTACATTTTTTTTATTTTCCTCAAGGAATAATTATTTAAACAGTATTTTAATTAATATTCTTGGTCATATTTAACCTAAAACAGGAAAATTAATCAGATAAATCATTATTTATCTTATGATTTTCTAGGAATAATTATTTAAACCTTATTTAAATAATATTCCTTGTCAAATTTGACTAAATCACCCTTAAATAAGTAAATAAATCATTATTTATTTGATTATTACTCAACCACATCCTTAAAATAATAAATAAATCATTTATTTGTTTATTATTTACAAATAAAGGGATTTGACCCAAGTCAAATTCCTTTTCCCTCCAACAAAAATAATAAAATATTCCATAAAAGTTGGATCTTGATTTCGTTAATAATATTTTAATTATGCACCAATATCTAGAATAACTCAATATTTTGTTATAAATAGAAGGGCTTTCCATTCATTCATCACCTTTTGTTGCGTAAAGATCACTCTGGATCTATACCTTTGGTTTGACTTTGATCCACCATCATTGTCATATTTTTCCATAATTTTTCTTGTGATCTCCCTTTGAGTTCCATTTTTGTCTGGGTTTTCTACACCATCAAGAGAGAGGAATTTTAGATCTAAAGTGCTGAGGACTTACAAGAACCCATCCCATTGAGGAGAACTGGTAACATCCTTCTATGTTTTCCTTCCAGGTGCCCTTAATATAAAATTCATTCAAAATATTCTTGTCTTGTTTATTGGATGAATGGAGTAAATCTCGTTTTTATTAACTGCTTAATGTCTTTTGATGCATAGATATAGATTTTTGCAGCATTTATCTTGATCACCTAATTTCAGATCTAAAGATATTGGTAGCCATCTTTGTTGTTAGGGTTGTTTGTTATGCGTAGTTAAAGTGGTTTTTTTTCGTACACTTGCAATTAATATTCATACTTCCAACAAGGATCATCACAACCCGGTTCTCAAGGATTTATACTCCTCCTACAAGGTCAATCAAACATGAAGGATCCTTCACCTAATATCCCAAGTTCTCTGGTAGGGGGGATGATGATGTAGAGAAACATTGGTACCCATGTGAATCTATCTAGAGGGACCACTAGACTCTAGATGCTACAAAGATGATTGAATTCCAAACCACTCTTAAAGAGAGAGAATTGATATGGTTTATAAAATAGTCTGAATTACAACATAATCCAATGATAGATGAGGTCAAATGAGAGTTTTTCTGGGAATTTAATCTTCCCTAGACCAACCAGTAGGGGTTTTCCAATTTATGGGCAATCAAGCAGCGGGAGGGAGAAAATTCATGGGAGCTAATGTAGATGTTGAAATATGTGATTGGTAAGGTGAGCTACTCGATTGACCCCAATAATCAACGAGATTGATTCATTAAAGCATTGTTGTGACTTACTCACACGTCGTTGACTCAACAAAATATTGATACCCTACAAGACGCCTTGGAGAAATAAAATCGAATTAAGGCTATGGCTGGATACCCACATTAGTACCTTGGGGGGGAGGGCTTCACACAACCCCTCTATCCTAGGACTTCAACACTAGATCGTGGATCTGACAGAGAAGTTAAGGGACCTCCAACCAGTGCAACCTTCTTGACCGCATATATGGTGTACCAACTTCCATATCAACATGCATCATGCCACGAAGTGCCCAAGGTTGCAGGGCCTGAGCACTACCTTCGTACTGGTGGGGCCGTCCACATATTTACCCACTGCTGGAGTTGTGAAAATTGGTATGCAAGGTCTATTCATAGGGTGCATCTAGTTCCCTGCAATTTTGAGCCAGCAGAGTGCAACACTGACCGAGTACTATGAAATATGCAGAACGTATGGAAATCTCCCATTTTCTCTGTCCAATTATTAATAAATATTCCAATGTTCCAAACAACACTTTTTGTGACATCTATGGCTCGAAAACTCACCATACTAATCAGTGTCAAGGGATAGATTCCATAGATGATTGATTGGATCGATCTTCCTATTGGATCAATGAGACTCGTCAAGGAAGGGGAGGTGGAGGAACAAGGGTGGGAAGAACATGAGGCAGAGGTTTAATCTATTGCTACAAATGTGATCAAGAGGGGCATGTCACAAGAGACTGGCCACTACCTAGAAGAACTCGGTACTCTTAATGCAGGGTTAAAACACATGAAACATAAGACTATCTAGATTTTATTTCTAGATAGGAAGAGCACAACCGCCAAAGGGGAGAAAATCTAATCAATGTTGAACAAAGGATACCTAAGACAACTCCCCTCTCGAACATTAATGTATTCATTCGGGGAGGTAAGAAGACCGAAGTTGAATTTGGAGCCACTGAACAACTCAGATCCATAAAACATGCCTTAAAAAAGTGCTCATACAATTTTGAACAACAAATTTATTACTACAAAGAATTCGTAGATATTTTTAAAAAATTGACTCTAAGTGGTGAGCCCCAAGGAGAAAAGTGAGGTTTACAATATCTAGGAGCTCGAACCTATCACAAATGAAGACTTAACCCATAATGAAGTGGGTCAAATTGTTTATGCATATTGTGAATGATGATCAGATGCTCGAATAGTTGTGGGAAAGTCTTAAGATGGCTTTCAAGGATCAGGTAGCTCAGGAAGGATTAATTTAAGCCAACTTACCCGAAAGACACTCTAGGAGGGTGCACAGAAACAAGGAGAGAACATGGAGGGAGTTCCCGATTGTTGCTCAAATTGTGGAGTTTCAGGTCAAGGATACAATGTTAGACTTGGGCTCAAATGTGAATATCCTACTAAGGAAAACATTGGAAGCCTTGGGAAGGATGAAGTTGATGTTCTCTCCAATTCAACTATGCATGGAAAGTCAATATTTTATACTCCCAATTGGAAGTATATAAGATGTAGAAGTTGACATAGAAGGGGTGAAAAATTATTTCGACTTTGAAGTAATAGATATTATCGGGGAAAATACCCCTATACAATATTGCTTGGAATAGACCAATATTTTGAGAATTACATGGTAATCAATCTAAAGAAGGAGTTGGTGACCTTTGAACTAGAGGGAGTTAGAGTGATCCAACCTATAGACCCATACCAAGGACCAAGGTTCATTGAGCTGACATATGATAGGGAAGAACCTGATTTGTTGGACCAACTATATTGGTTGATGGTGGGTAGATAGGAGGACTATACTAATTCGATGACAGAAGGATCAATCGGTTGGAATAGCATTCAAATCTCAGAGGTTGTCTTTGAGAATGCGTAGGATAAATGGAAGTAGGGTGGAAACAAGATCAACACCAAGCGTTGCACCATGATTTATCGCATCAACTGGGTTGGTACTGAGGTATGAGAATTCCCTATTTTCAATGGCATGAGCTCTATTAATGATTGTTGGGTGTGTGTTATATTATTTCCATAACTAGTTGCACGTGCAGGGGGGGTGACAGGGGGGTCCATAGCCCCCCTCTTCTATAGGAATTTATAGGGTAAGTTCCTTAGATCAAAAAACAAAGGTCACTATTCACAAATAGATCACAAATCCGTACACTAGTATATCACGTGGTTAAATCCCTTGAAGAGGGAAACAATCCACAGCTTGAGCCAATGTGGCCACTTCAGGCAATTTATTAATATAAAAGGAAAAGTTACATATGTTTCTCTCATAAACGATTTTAACCACGTGATATACTGGTGTACTGATTTGTGATCTATTTGTGAGCGGTGTGTTAGGTCCCTATATTACTGGTGTAAACCCTTATTTTTGTTAGTGTAGCCTCCTTATTGTTATTGTTATACCCCTGTAACCCCAATATTGTTATTATTATGCCCTTACATTATTATTGTTAGGTCGGCTAGGATTATATTGTGACCCCATGGAGTCCTATATATAGAATGAGATTTTTTCATTTGTATCATCCAATAATTGATCATTTATGTAATGTATCGAAGGTTTCCCCCTCGAAGTGGCTTATTTATAAGGTGTTGATCTCTCTTTTCTTCTATTTTTGGAGCTGGTTTCATAACATTTGGTATCAGAGCTTTGGATTCTAGGGTTTCGTTGCTCCAAACAGGTCGTCGTGGAATTTTTGCTATAATTTTTTTTCTACGAAGTTTCATAAGCTGAAATTTTTACAGAGAGAAGCTGAAATCCTGCAGAACTTCGTGTAGAAATTTGAGATCTTGGTTCGCAATATGTTCGGAGATATGATTTGTGGAAGTTAGGATTTTTTCAGGCTCCCGAATTTCACCTAAACAGGTTATCATGGCCTTTTCGGTATAACTTTTATTTTAAAAAGGTTTAGAAACTGAAATTTTTGAGTGAAGCCAAAATATTGAGGAACGTCTTATACAAATTTCAGATCTTGTTTCACAATATTTTTAGAGATATGGTCTGTGGAAGTTAGGGTTTGTTCAGGCTCCCGAATTTCATCTTAAAGAGGTGACCATGGGAAAATCGTCACAACTCTCTGTCTGAGCATTGGATTGGAATTCTGTAAAAAAATTTTGAAACTACATAGACTATAGCTTTCGTTTTATTAATTTCAGAGCCTAAGAACTAAATAGTGACACGTGGAACTCCGTACAAGTTCGCTCTACTGAACCAGTCCATAATTAGGTCATTGTGGGAGATTGGGCATAACCTTGCCTTGAAGAATCCAAATCAGGTCAGATCTCTGGCATTTGAAAGAATATTCAGAGGGCTTCTACAGGATGAAATTTCAAATATTGAAGATCCTAAATCACAAAGATAATTCAGTTTCAATATTGAGCTCCTCAAAAGCAAGAAAAAGGTGTGTATTTTTTTTCTAATTACATAAGTCTTGTTTGAAAAATTAGTTTGAATTTATTTCAAGGGAATATTGAAGAATATATATTGGGTTCTAAAATGACCCCTAAAAAGAATTCAACACCCATTAAGCCTTTAGAAGGCTCTATTATGACTCGTGAAGACGAAGAAATGCAACATGAGATATCAAAATTACAAGAGCAAGTGCACCAAATTTTGCTATCGCAAAGAACAACAAAAAATGAAATGGAAGTTTTAAAGAAAGGCGTGGAAACTAATATGGATGGTTTGAAGAAAGGCGTGGAAGATAATATGGATGGTTTGGAAGCTAAGATGGATGGCATGGAAGCTAAGATCAATGAAAAAATGAAAATCAACATGGAAAACATGAAGAATGATATAAAAGTAGACATCAAAGATTTGGAAAAGTTGATACAAGAAATGTTTCTTGATGGCGAAAAGATAGTAGAGGAAACTCATGATGAGAAAAAAATAAATGTTAATCATGATTTCATAAACTCTAATGTTGGATGGAAGAACCACCATATTCCAAAGATGGATATGAGGAATTTTGATGGCAAGGATCACATAACATGGATACTACAGATGGAGCAATATTTTGATCTCAATAATGTGCAAAACACACAAAAGGTACGCATTGCAACTTTACATCTAGAACAAAATACATTTGTATGGTATCGTTGGCTTTGCTCCCATAAAAAAATTGTCACTTGGTAATTTTTTATGCAGGAAATGATAACACATTATGAGGATACAAAGAGCAACACCTTCTTTAGCCAATTGATAAATCTAAAAAAAAAGGGTTCAGTGGTGGAGAACATTGACTTCCAAAAATTGAATATAAGGGTAACTAATATTCCAGAGGAACACAGGATTGATGTCTTCATAGGGACTTTAAAGGATAACATCCAACATGAGGTTCGCACTAGGGAACCTGATTCATTGGAGAAGGCTTTCAGGTTGGCAAGAACAATTGAATGTAAAATTATGGCGACAAGGAAGCCTACCACTCACATCTATAAATATGGAAGTGTTGTTAATCCTAGACTTCCACAATCTACAAGGTTGACACCACAATGATTGGATAAAAAAAGAGCAAAAGGGCTTTGCTACATTTGTGATAGCAAATACATTAAAGGTCATAAGTGTGCTAAGAAGAAATTATTTTACATATATTGTGAAGAGGAATAAAATGAACAAGAAACTTCAAAAGAAGAGGATGTACACTAGGAACCAACCCTACAAGAAGAAGAAGAAATAAGTCCGACCATATCGTGTAATGCATTGGCGGGAATTACCACTCCTAAAACTCTCAAGATAGAAGGACATATCAAGAAGAAAAAGGTAATAGTGTTGATTGATTCGGGTAGTACCCATAATTTTATTCATTGTAAGGTAGTCAAGGAATTGAATTGCTTCTTATACCTAGCACCAAAATGTCAAGTGATGGTTACAAATGGAGGGACTATAAATTTCTCTAGAAAATTCCATAATATCAAGCTAACCATGGGGGAATATGTATTGAATAGTCCAATTCTTTCCATTCCAATGGGAGGTGTTGATGTTGTACTAGGAGTACAATGGTTACAATATTTGGGGATAGTAGCTTTTAATTTTCAAGAACTTTTCTTGAAATTTTTTCAAAAGGAAAGGAATTTGAATTACGGGGTTTCACAGGGAAGTCGGGAAAGATAATACGCTCTAATGTTATGACAAAGCTTCTGAAGAAAGAATAATGAGGCATAATTGCACAATTATGCTCACTAGAAGTTCCAGCATCAGAATCTTCTATTTCTCTAGATCTGCAAAAAGCCTTGGATAATCATTCCAAGGTGTTTGAAACTCCCAAAGGACTCTTGCCTATTCGTGATCATGATCATGCTATTCATTTAATTCTAGGAAGTGTTCCTCCAAACATTAGGCCTTATAGATATCCTTATGTCCAAACGAGCGAAATTGAACGTATGATTGCAGAAATGTTAGAGGCTGGTATAATTCAACCTAGTCAAAGTTCTTTCTCTGCTCTAGTAGTATTGGTGCACAAGAAGGATGGATCATGGCGCATGTGTTCAGATTATAGGGAGATCAATAAGCTCACTATTAAATATAAATTTCCCATTCTTGTGATTGATGAATTATTGGATGAATTAAATGGAGAAATTTATTTTACCAATTTGGATCTTCGTTTAGGATATCATCAAATTAGAATGAAGACTGAAGATATTCCGAAAACAACATTTTGAACTCATGAAGGTCATTATGAATTTTTTGTCATGCCTTTTGGCCTTACCAATGCACCTTCTACATTTCAAGGGTTGATGAATTCCATTTTCAAACCCTTCCTTAGAAAATTTGTGCTAGTATATTTTGATGATATACTAATCTACAACAAGCCTTGGAAGGATCATGTTCAACATGTTGACAAGGTGCTCAAACTGTTGGAGGAGAAACAATTATATGCAAAAACATCCAAATATTTATTTGGAGTACAAGAGGTGGAATATTTGGGTCATATTGTATCTCATGAGGGTGTTAAGGTAGACCCTAGAAAAATTAAAGCCATTAAGGAATGGAAAGTCCCCACAACAATAAAGTATTTGCGAAGATTTCTTGGGTTAGCAGGGTATTATCACAAGTTTGTTAAGAATTATGGGAGAATAGCAGCACCTCTAACAACATTATTGAAGAAAGATGCATTTTCATGGACTCCTTAATCAACTAAGGCCTTTGAACATCTTAAAGAGGCAATGTGCCTAGCACCGGTCTTAGCTATGCCAAACTTCACAAAAACCTTTATTGTGGAATGTGATGCCTCATGAAATAGAATTGGTGTTGTTTTAATGCAAGAAGGAAGACCCATTTATTTTGAAAGTCGTCCAATAAAAGGAAAGTACTTACAGAGAGCTATTTATGAGAAGGAAATGTTAGCAATACTACATGCCCTAAAGAAATGGCGACCTTACCTAATGGTTAGACACTTCAAGGTAAAAACTAATCATGATAGTCTTAAACACTTTTTGGAGCAGAGACTATCTTCAGAAGAGCAACAAAAATGGGTCACAAAGATGTTGGGTTATGAATTTGAAATCATCTATAAGAAAGGGAAGATAAATGTTGTTGCAGATGCACTCTCAAGAAATAAAGAAGATGTGGAAGCATTTCTTTGTGGCGTTTCTGTTATCCAACTAGATTGGACAACCGAAGCAAGGGATGAATGGAAGAAGGATGAAGAAGTGTGGACGCTCATTCTAAAGTTGCAGCAAGATCCTAGTACATCTGATAAATTTAGCTAGAAAAATGATTCCTTATGGTACAAATATTGCTTATATCTTTGTAAGAATTCCCAACTAAAAAAAAATATTCTTTTGGAATTTTGCACTTCTCCTTTAGGAGGAAACTCAGGGATTTTAAAAACGTACCACAGGGTGAAGAAAGAATTCTTTTGGGATGGCCTTAAATCTGATATTCAAAAGGTTGTGGCAGAATGTTTGGTTTTCGAGAAAAACAAAGTTGAGACAACTAAGACCACGGGTCTTCTACAACCTTTATCCATTCCAAGTCAACATTGGGAGGAGATTTCGATGGATTTTATCACAGGTTTACCTAAGTCCGAAGGAAATATTGTCATCATGGTGGTAGTTGATAAACTTACCAAGTATGCACACTTTTGTGCATTATCTCATCCATTTAAAGAAAGTACAGTTTCTACTACATTTATGGAAACAATTCAAAAGCTACATGGAAACCCAAATATTATTGTAAGCAACCGAGATCCCATTTTTACTGGAAATTTTTGGATAGAATTATTTTCTTGTTTGGGTACTCAATGTAATATCCCAAAAGGGAAATAGCAGCAATACAAGACATAATAATGTAAAACACATAAAATCTGAACATGACATAAGAGGGATCAATATGCAGCCATAATTTTATTAAGATATCAACAACAATATACAAAAATATCACGAGGAACAAGCCACTCAAGCAATAAGAATAAGCCTCCAATGATCGGAAAAATCAACACATGAGTTGTTGCAACTGTATAGAATGCGGGAGAGCAGTGATAGTCCTATATATAGCAGTGTAGCTTCTGCTGTAAACATATATGAATGAAATATGGATGATAGAAACAAAAGAAATGCCTAGAAAAGAAGATGTGGGCTCTAATACATGATTTCTAGCCAACTGAGAAAAGATTGCTAGAAATACCAAGAAATGTACAATGTGACAAATAACCCTAGGGTTGATATGTCACTGCAAACTAGATCTGAATACAATGAGGCTACGAAAGATCTGAAATGATGATGTACTCCTCCATATGTATTTCTAAATAGAAGGCTGATTCCTCTACTCAGAAATAGACCCTCCTGATGTGCTCAATGAACCCTCCCAACAACTGCCTCCAAAAATGATGTAGTTCAGAATTGTGACTACGATGTGAGGTATGGTAGATGGTTGGATTAATGCAAAAGATGTGGAAATATGCCTAGGAGCCCTCCTTTCTGATCCTCCAATGGATAGGCTACCTCTCCATTGAAAAACAAGCCCAGAAAAGGCTCAATGTGATCCTCCTTTGCTGCACCCTACAACACAACCTAGCTCTAAACAGAAACTGCGCTGTAGCTGAAGGAGGTAGCTTGGCCAGAATAATGAAATGAGGAAATTCAGCCCAAATAACCTCTCCTTCCCTGAGGATGAGGTAGGGATTCACGATCAGGAACACCCTTGTGCTAAACAGCACAACAACCTTGCTAAACAGCCAAAGGATGCAAATTCTAAAGAGACCAATATCAAATGATAATCTAAAACATGAATAACAATGGCTTCCCTCCCCTCCATATATATTATGTGAGCCTTATCAAATTGGGTTCCATCCTTACCTGCCACTAAGCTCATGCAAGATGTCCTCCACTAAAATTGCGCTGTCTCATCATGAATGCCACTCCTCCATGACAACGTTGTTGACTTGGTCAAAGTGACTGAATCAACATGATCCAACCCCTGTTCATACTTGGAGGTTCTTAATCCAGCTACTTATTCTTCCTCCTTTCACATTAGGAGTGTTATTATTCCTCCTAAACAACTTTATGGGCCTCCCCACCCACTTATTCACCTACCTAGTGACAAAACAAACTATAATATTCCATTTAGATGAAGGCTGAATTTTTGGAATATTATAGTCCTCCCCTCCAAAATGTTGCTTGTCCTCAAAAAACTATAAAGGTGGAGAAAAATTCCTCCCTTCCTCTTCTTGTGGCCTCCTCATAAATAGTTCCCACCACAACTCAACATAATCTGTAATAAATCTACCCTCCAATGGTTCCTCCCAAGTATGCAAACCCAAATGGCTCACATCATGAAAAAGTGGAAGGTGTAGCTGGAAACCTTCTTGTTTTCCAATGGCCTCCTCAAGGTAGGAGTGATGATAAACATCGGGAATCTCATCCCCAATGATATTCTCCCATGCCCATGCTATCATCCAAATTAAATGAGCCATTCTAGGTAGCTCATCAAAGAAATTCTCAACCCCTAGTTTATGCAATGTATTGGGGCTGCATGGAAATACTAGATTTTTCCACCCAAGTTGTTTCTCTCTCCATTTATGGTAAGTATGGGGCTGCAGTTGATCTTGGGCTGAAATTTCATGGCCTCCAAGAATGGCCCAAGCTACCCCACCAAACAAATTAGCCATGAAGTGCCTCCTCCAAGAACTCAGGTTCTCCAAATGACTCCTCCCACATGAAGAAAATGGATGTAGTGTGGCAATCATGGTTTGCCCATTGTTTCTCCTAAAACATGCAACATGTAAAGTATGGAGAATCATACTCCCAATGGGCACCTCCAACTCTTGTGCCACTCTCCCAACAAAGCTTCCCATAAACATAAGGACATCACCAACATGTGGAAGAAAAAGCCAATGAAAACAAGTTGTCATATGAAAACTACGAGGTGGATCATAGTTCCTCATATGGAACCAATATAGTGAATCCCTTGCCTACCTCAAAAAAATTAATAACAAGTGTCTTTTTAACCACTTGTTTGCTACCACAGTCATCGTACAAGATAGGATCATAAAAGTAAAATGTGGTGCCAATGGTGCACACCAAGAATCATGTAGCCTCCCCCACAAACCACTGATAGCATGGAAAAAATCGATGCTAAAAATGGCCTTAAGTACATCAAAGTACACTATACAAGAAGGGATAATCCTCCTTGGTGCAACATGCAGCTCATATAAAGTAAAGAAGTACAAATCATAATGCAAAAATGTACCTTCTTTACTATGTACTTTGGAAATTGAGCTGAAATGGCTCAACTGAAAGTTATCCCTCACTCTCAATGAGTATGTAAGTGGTTGTGACAACCTCTCCATCATCATAGAGGATATGCACCTCTCTTCATGCTGATATACATCCTGCTGAATTCCCTCCGAAGTGAACTCCTCCATTGTAATGTTATTTTTTGGGGATTCTCAAGATTCTATGTCAGAGATGGACTACAGAGGCACTTCCTGGTTATTTCACCTCTAAAAAGAGAGTGAGAACAAGAGGCTTCTTGGCCAATTGTAGACTTTGCCTATAGAATTTGGAATAATCCCTTTGGGGAATCTCAACAAGGTCTTCAATGAAAACGCTGTATAAGAAAATATGAGCAAGAATAATGCAGATCAAGGCTGGGATCCCCTCATTTATAATGTATGTGATTTATATACATAATTTTAGCTGAAAAAAATAAGTTTAAGCACATTAAACATATCTCCTAAAATGAAGACTAGTTAGAAATCAACCAAAGAGAGAGACTGCTGAAACACAAAAAACCCCAGCAACTAGAATTGCACAGTTTTGAATGAAACTCAAGGGAGGACATAAAAATATATGATACTTCAGAGATATAACATTAAATCAGACTTATATTTGATATTATAGCTTCTACGACAGATTACAAAAGAAACTAGGGCAAAATCCCTTCAGAAATTAGAGCTGCAACTAGGAATAAACTGCAAAAATACATAGACAACGTTATTTTTCAGATGGTTCAGCTACTGTACATTACATCTCAGATATATTCCACATATATGGATGAAACATCAGATCTAATACATTTCTAGAAACTACAAGACTTGAAGAACAAGATCCAATTGGAATTACGTCAAAATATTGCATAATAAGTTCTAGATCTGAATTACAATTTACAGTGTCGCAGAAAACCCAGAAATTTCTGCAGATAACTTTTATTACTGAAATAGATCAGATATATAGAGACATGGATCAGAAACCCAATCCACATATCACCAAGGGATGGCAAGACTAATACCAAGAGATCTTCCTCCAAACTGATAGCAAACTGAAATAAGCAAGCCCTCTCACAAAATAATGCAGTATTGAGCAGGAACTGCGCATAGGGTGAAGGAGACTGAATAACTGGAATGAAATTATAGATATGATACAAAGGATGGATCAGCTAGCTCTTTTGAGGCTAAATAACACTCTCCAATAGAGAAAGCTTCTAAAAAACAACTAGATCTAAGCAGATCTAAAATGCCACTTGCTGCAAAAGATAGCAGCTGCAAAACCCTCAATGGGCTAGCGCTGCTCATGAAAGATAGAGCTTGGTCTCAAACTAGATAGTGGCCAATTTAAGCAAATAACTCCTCCAATGATCCTCAAGGGAAGAGATGAAACCCCTAAACAGGAATTCCAATCACAATCCTCCACTAAGCAGCAGAGAATGGTATTTGTCTAAGCAGACAAATACTTCAGAAATATGATCTATCAACAACCCCCTTCATGTTTCTCTCCTTCTTCTTTTATAACATGAGAAGGCCCTTTCAAACCATAAACCACTTTGATGAGTTACCCCTCTTCACATTAGAGGCTCCCTTCTAGAATTGCACAGTCCCTCTTGGAGATGCATTGAACCTAGACAGCGTAGTTGATTTGGTCAAGGTGGACCCAGTCTTTGGCTCAAACCTCTTTCACACCTGCAAGTGATTATTTACATAGCCCAAATTTGTCTTTTTTCACATGGTAATTGATTTTTTAGGAGTTTTACATGTCCTCATTTATTTATTTATTCATAAAACATAAATTAAAGAAAAATTGAATGTCTCCTCTTAGCTAAGGCTAAGTAGGAACATTACAGTCCTCCCCCTCAAAATGTTTCTTGTCCTCAAGCAACCGGTAGGGTAAGAGATATATTTCTTCTCCTTCTTCATTGATGACACCATCAAGAATCAATTTTTAATCATAGATTAGGTGTTCACCAAGGCAATACATCAAAAACTGCTCCTCCAATGCTAACATGATAAGTGCATAGTCTGCCCCTTCAGGAGTGTAAAACTCAACAGAAATAAACATGGGTGAGCCAATGTCACATTTGAAACATGTATCATGGAGTGCAGGATATAGCTTCATTCCATGTGGTAAATGTACACTACTTACTCTTTTCCCATACATACCGATAAACAAAACCAATATGTCATCTATGTATGGTAGCAAAATCACATAGAGGCAAACTGAAATTTGCACATGAGGAGGTGGGTCACAATATCACAAAAGGTACCAGCGCAGTACACTCCTTGTTTTGAGTAGATATGAATGTGATAGGTGGTACTCCCACCACATATTTTCTACATGGGTCACTTTAACATGGATGAAAGTGAAACCCTCATTAGGTGCCTTTGGGAAGCACCCATCATGATTAACAATCTCCCTTTGCACCTCAAGGGAGTGGCCAGCTTTGGAATATTTATTGGCCCTATCTTTGCCATGAGATCTGCATGTGATATTAATCCTTGTATGAGCCATGGCCTGCATACATATGGTAAGAGAATGTGCCAAATCAGAAAAATAAACTTGCTCCAAAAGATCAGATTTCTTACCATACAAATCTCCCACACACATAGCGTTAGGCATGGGCTTTTCCCCTCTTTTGAGAGAAGAAGGAGATGGATGAAATGTCTCCTGCATAGGATCCCTTGGCTGCCCCATCTCCACATCACTTTTTAGCTCTTGTAAGTGATAATATAGTTCCTCCCAGTCATAATGCTGATGTAGTTCTTCCTCCATACCCTCCAATCAAAACTCTTCAAGATGAGGGAGTAGATCTTTGCTGACTGCATGTAGCTGGAAAGGAACTCCTTGTGTGCTCTTAGTAGTATTTCTTTCTTAAGCTTGGAGGCTTGAGACAAGAATACCTTACCAAGATGATAGATGACCCCTTCATGGACCAAATAGCCTCCTCATTGCCTTATGCCATCTAATATCATCACGGTGTGCAGATCTTTGGAATACTCCACAAGGAGTTGAGATCTCCGATATGGATCTACACTTCTTAACAAGGACAGCGTTGTTGATGCATCTATGGTGGTGCTTGCCTTGTTACTGTTTTTTTCTTTGAAATCGTGCATGCCAAAATTGTTTGTGGGAAGGCTGATCCTCCCCCTTGCTTCCTCCCACAGTGTTGTGTCTCTTTCTTCCATTGTTTCAGCACATGGTGAAGCTTTCCCCACAGAATCTAATGGCACCCCAAGTGGCTTGCCATGATGTAGGAATGTCCCTTGTAGTAATCTCATGAACATGAGAGAAGGAACTATGAGATCCTTGCCCTCACTGTGCAATTCCATCTTTGTTGTGTGGGTAGAGACATCAAGTGAAGGGTAGGTGTGCATGCCTTGAATGACTTGTTGCTTCCCACTCTTCAAATCCACCCATTCCATCTGCTAGGCCTTCCAATCAGTGGTGACTTTTCCCAAATTAATCAACCACTGGACACCCAAGATGATGTTGGTGTCTGGTATGTCTACTACAAAGAAGTGATCCTCCAAGGTGTAGGTCCCCATAGTCACAGAAAGTGATGGAACATACTACATGCACTGCATAGTTCTATCTCCCGGAACCAAAACAGAGAACCCATCAAAAGTATTAGTAGGGATCCCTCTCCTTTGCACAAAGTGAGCATCAATAAAGTTGTGGGTTGCCCCACTGTCAATAAGAATAGATACTCTTTGGTTCATAACTGAACCCTGCACTCTAAGAGTCAAATACTTGGGCACTCCTCTCAAGGAAGCAAGAGTCCCACTGGTTGGAGAAAATGCTCCCTCTTCTTCTCTGGATGATGATGGATCCTCATCATCATCATCAACAGCGCTGTGACCTCTCCTAGGTCCATCATTGCCTTCCTCCTCTTCATAATCAGAGAAGACTTCAATATAATGTGCTCTTCCAGCAGCACATCTATGTCTCGATACCCATGGCTCTTGACAAGTGAAACATAGTTTCTTCTTTCTCAACTCCCTCCGGAGATCATTTTCAAGAAGCTTTTTCTGTGAGCTCTCCTTGGGTGGAGCAACTTTCCCTTCCTTCCCTTTAGAAGAGTGAGTGGATTTGCTTGGGAAGGTTGCCTTTGCTCTTGGCAAGGAATCTTGGAGATCTCTTGTTCTTTCAATGGCATCATGCAGAGTGGTGGGTTTGGTAGACTTGACCAACCCATGCAAAGGTTCTTCCAAGCCATCTATGAACATATAGATTCTCCTTGCAACTGAAAGATTGGGAACCATTATAGACAGCCTTAAAAATTCAGAGATATAGGCTTCAGCATCTCCTGTCTGCTTAAGCTTTGCCAAGATTATGAAAGGGGCCTCCGGATCCTTCCAATAAAATATTTCTACTAGTCTCCTATTGAACTCATCATAAGTGGACACATTGTTGTGCCCCAATGTAGAAAGTCCATGAAACCACAAATTGTGGGCTTCTCCATCAAAACGCAGCGCAAAAATCTTTATGGCTTCTGCTTCAGGCACTTTATTCAGCTGGAAATAGATGTATTTTCCACCCATGATTTAGCTGAACAGGAGGGTGATCCATCAAACTTAGGCAAAAAGAATCTGCCCATGGTGTGGTGCCTCCCATGAAGGAAGCCCCCATCTCTATACTGCTGCAATGGCCTCCTTTGGTCCTTGAGATGGCAGAAGTCTTGAAAGCTCAAGTTATCCTTGAACCTTTGACTTTTTGAATCATATTCTGAAAAGTAGCATTCCAAAGAGGTTGGCTCTTGAAGCCCTTCATTCTCTACAGCCAAAGAGGTGGGCATTGTAGAGCATTGTGAAATCTATGGGACTTGTGGCAAGCTCACAGGCTGTCCAGTTCCATACTGAGACATTTCAGAACTTTCTCCTTAGTGGAGTATTTCCAGGGACTCCCTCATTCGATCTATCCTCATTTCCTTTATCTCCTTGGAAAGATATTTCATAGCTTCCAAGAGAGTTTTTTCAAACTCTTCTGCCTCATCTTTATCATTCACCAATTCAGGGGCTTTCCCCTTATCTTGACCCTTGTCAAGGTCAACAGTACTATAGTCATAATTTATATGAATTATATTCTGGTATCTCCTCTCCCTCTCAGAAAGAGGATCTTCATCTTCGGAATGCAGCATGACTAAGGCTCCAATGCTAGCACAGGCTTTGCCAAGAGTGGAGCTCTGATACCACTGTAATGTTCTTTTTTGGGGATTCTCAAGATTCTATGTTAGAGATGGACTATAGAGGAATTTACTGGTGATGTCACCTTTGAAAAGAGAGTGAGAACCAGAGGCTTCCTGGCCAACTTTAGACTCTACCTATATAATTTGGAATAATCCCTTTGGGGAATCTCAATAAGGTCTTCAATGAAAACGCTGTATAAGAAAATATCAGCAAGAATAACGTAGATTAGGGCTGGAATCCCATCATTTAGGCTGTATGTGACTTAGATACATAATTTTAGCTGAAAAAAATAAGTTTAAGCACATTAAACATATCTCCCAAAATGAAGACTAGTTAGAAATCAACCAAAGAGAGAGACTGCTGAAACACAAAAAACCCTAGCAACTAGAATTGCGCAGTTTTGACTGAAAATCAAGGGAGGATAGCCAAAGATATGATAATTTAGAGATATAAAATTAAATCAGACTTATATTTGAGCTTATAGCTTCTACAATAGATTACAAAAGAAACTAGGGCAAAATCCCTTTAGAAATTAGAGATGCAACTAGGAATAAACTGCAGAAATACATAGATAGCGTTATTTTTCAAATGGTTCAGCTGCTTTAAATTATATCTCAAATATTTTACACATATATTGATGAAACATCATATCTAATACAGATCTGGAAACTACAATACTTGAAGAACAAGATCCAATTGGAATTACATCAAAATATTGCATAATAAGCTGTAGATCTGAATTACAATTTACAGTGCTGCAGAAAACCCATAAATTTCTAAAGATAAATTTTATTACTGAAATAGATCAGATCTATAGAGACATGGATCAGAAACCCAATCCATGGATCACCAAGGGAAGGCAAGCCTAACACCAAGAGATCTTCCTCCAAACTGATAGCAAACTGAAATAAGTAAGCCCTCTCACAAAATAATGCAGTATTGAGCAGGAACTGCACAGAGGGTGAAGGAGACTGAATAACTGGAATGAAATTACAGATATGATACAAAGGATGGATCAGATAGCTCTTTGGAGGCTAAAGAACACTCTCCAATAGAGAAAGCTTCTAAAAAACAACTAGATCTAAGCAGATCTAAAATGCCACTTGCTACAAAAGATAGCAGCTACAAAACCATCAATGAGCCAGCGCTGCTCATGAAAGATAGAGCTTGGTCTCAAACCAGATAGTGACCAAATTCAGTAAAGAACTCCACCATTGATCCTCAAGGGAATAAATGAAACCCCTAAACAAAAATTCCAATCACAATCCTCCACTAAGCAATAGAGAATGGTATTTGTCTAAGCAGACAAATACTTCATAAATATGATCTATCAACAACCCCCTTCATGTTGCTCTCCTCCTTCTTTTATAACATGAGAAGGCCCTTGCAAACCCTAAACCAATTTGATGAGTTACCCCTCTTCACATTAGAGGCTCCCTTCTAGAACTGCGCAGGCCCTCTTAGAGATGCATTGAACCTAGATAACGCAGTTGATTTGGTCAAGGTGGACCCAGTCTTTGGCTTAAACCTCTTTCACACCTGCAAGTGATTATTTACATAGCCCAGATTTGTCCTTTTTCACATGGGCATTCATTTATTAGGAGTTTTACATGTCCTCCTTTATTCATTTATTCATAAAACATAAATTAAAGAAAAATTGAATTTCTCCTCTTAGCTAAGGCTAAGTAGGAACATTACATCCATCAAAGAATGAAATGCATCAACGTTCATGGAAAGAAAGTCCATATGTGATGCATGTAATAGCTTCTCCTTGAGCTCAGAAGCTCTAGTCAAGAAGACTCTGCCATAAGAATAGATGACCTCATCATCCACCATGTATCGGTCATCTCCCTCTGGGTCATCAAGAATCATGCAAGCACCAAGATCCTTGGAGTAATCTACCAAAAGTTGAGACCTCCAATATGGATCAACCCTCCTAAGAGACAACGCTGAAGATCTACTGAAGCTCCCCACATGTTTTTGTCTTCTCCTTTGACATCCCACATGCCAAATTCATCCTCCAAAGTGCTGCCATGCCCATTATGCAATTGTTCATGCTAAAATAGAAGTGGTGACCTTTGGAAGTTGGCCTCCCATGAGAGGCTACCATCCAAAAAGAACCTCCTGATCTTGGCCAATGTAAGCATGAGTGGCCTCCATATACTCTAATATATGGAGGATTCCTTCCTCAAAGGAATTACCCTCACTTTCTCCAAATCCATGGAGTAGCTCCCTTGCACCATGGTGGTGCCATCCTCCATCATTGCAACAACTTCTGTTAGCGCATAATATGTAGTGAGAGTGGGTAATGGGAGAATGCCTCCCTCCTCTTTGAGTCTATCCCAAACTCTCTGCACTGTACTAGACTCCTCCAAGGTCTTCACCCCTCCGGAATCTAAGAGTGGTGAACCAAATGGCAAGATGTCTCTCACCAACTCTAGATCTGGTGGCCTCCCAGGTGGAATGCCCCCATGTAGTGAGACATCAAAATCTGAAGTGGACTGTATATATGACTGGATTGATTTTTCCCTCTCTTCACTACACAATACAGTCTCCTTCTTTCATGTAGAAACCTCTTGAAATAGATAAGGGTGAATGTTCATCATCCCTTGATGCTGATCCTTCTTCTCTTCTTCTTCTCCCATCTCACAATCCACAAAAAATGATACATGCTGCTCCGGAATTGTGCTTTGGTTCCCACATGTTAGATAATTTGGAACTCCTTGCAAATATACAAGGGCTCCTCTAATGGAAGCAATGACTCCCTTTCCATCTCCATGTGGTGATGGATCTCCTCCTGATGGTACAATGTTGTTAGCTCTTCTTTTCTCTTCCCCTTCATCAATATTTGAAAATTCCTCATCATCAATGAGAGGCCCTAGATATTTTTCTTCCGTTGAAGGAGGAACCTCCATGTCTTCATCTATAGAAGAGGGCTCTTCAAGAAGTGGGGATCTTGCCCTTGGCAAGGAATCATGCATGTTTTTATCCCATTCAATAGAAATATGGAGTGGAGTTGGAAAAACATATCTCTCCAACTCATGCAAAGGTTTTGAGTTTTTGGGCTCAATAAAAGATGTTTCATAAGGTTTAATATCAAATCTTCTTACTAATTTCTTAGTGAACCTTGCATAAGTTTTTACATTTTTATGATAAAATGAAGTAGAACTACAAAACCACCAATCATGGGCCATACCTTTGAGGTGCAGTGCTACTACTCTAATGGCCTCCTTTTATGAAACTTGGTGAAGCTGGAAATAGGAATCTAGCTCCTTCACCCAAGCTTTGGCTGTGCACTTTGCTGATCTGTAATGTTCCCAATTTGGGACAGCTAGCAAGGCATGACTGGAAAACACATTTTCCAGTAATGGCTGCTACAAGATTTGAAACCAGGACCTGGATCCCTTAGATCAATGCATATACGACTTGAATCCAAGAGGAGGCTCCAAATAAATCCTTCTAAGGTGGTTAAACATATCTCCCACACATAGATGTCCCCAGAAAGTGCCCGATGAGGGACTGCAACAATTCTTGAGCAAGAAATGGAAAGACAACATTATTTTAATGAGCCATGACACATGAAGATGAAAATATCTGATCAATGTATAATATAGCAGCAAGAGAGTACATTTCTTTGAGGAATCACTCACTCAAGCTAGGCAATGAAAGCCTCAATAAGACATGTACATCAAATGTGACAAAACACTGCTACCTAGATATGCCCTAGCTATGACAACGCTGTCTATATGAGACACTGCAACATATAATATGAAAATACAATGATATGACAATGATAGCTCAATAAATGTTGGGGAGCATGCTCTCAACCCCTGAAAATAACTATACAACAATCCTAAGAAGGATTGGCTGAAATACAAGTACAAATGGAAAATCTGTAGAAATGCCATAGTTGCTGGGAAGTAGCTGCAACTCAAAAATAGAACTGGATGGAGATGGCTGATGATGCTGCAATAGATGGCTGAATCTCATCCAAAGGATCTCTAAAGTGAAAGGTTGATCCTCTCACCTAAGATCTCACCCTCCAAACATGTGGAGCAAGTCCCCACTGCAAATACACTCAGAAATAATGCAGTCTAGAGAAGGGACTACACTATTGGTGAAGAGAAATGCTTGGCCTGATGCCAATGATCTACAATATGCTCCTGGATCTCCCTTACTAACCTCCAAGAGGAATAGAGGCTCCCTCCTCTAACAGATGAGCCAAGGAAATGGTATATGGTGTCATCCACTGCAACACCCGAGCAACACTGTGTTATACTTGAGCAGAAATAAAAAAGTAACTGAAAGGAGAAGCTTTGGACTTGAGCCAAGAGATATGGAGAATGAAAAAAAATCCCTCAAGAGGCCTCTCAAGAAGGAGGAGGAATCCTAAACAAGAATTCCCCGACAATTCTTGCTGAACAGTAAAAGAATGAACAATGTCTGAATAGACATGAAATGAATAATCCAAAGCATGAGTAACAATGGATACCTTACCCTCCTTTTAAACAAGTGGAAGCTCTCTCTCCATGGGCCCCATCCATTAGGGTTTCCTCCACCAAATATACTCTTCCTCATTCACACTGCGCTGTCTCGTAAAGCATTCCACTCCTCCTATGGAAACGCTGTTGACTTGGTCAAATATGACCTTGTCTTCATGCATTTGCCCCTTTTCACACTTGAGGGTGAAAAATAAGCTGATCCAATGATCCTTTTCACATTATGAAGGATATTATTCCTACTCATGGGCCTTTTACCCATTTTATTCACCTCCTAGATGAAATAAGTAAAAATTAATGTTCCAATTTTCTTCATGAAAATTTTGGAACATTACAGTCCTCCCCTCTCAAAGATTGCTTGTCCTCAAGCAAGTGCAAGGATAGACTAAGTTCTCTTCTCCTCATCTCCCTGTAGCATCTGTTTATGATGATCTCATCCAAGGAAAGTGATGCTATCTCACCGATCAAGCCTCCACATTGCCCCTCCTCAGCATGTAGGTTATCTATCTAGCCATCATCATGTAAAGGTGAAATACTCAAAAGGTTAGCAAAGTGATGTATAGAGGTCCCCTTGAAGAATGGGATCTGAAATATAATGGGAACTATCTTCCCCATATGGATCCTCCATCTCCAAGCTATGAGCCATGCAAAATGAGTCACCTTCCAACTAGGTAACTCCTGAAAGCTGTCATCCACCTTTGGCTCCGGAAAAGTAGGTGGGATGAAAATCTGCACTTGGTAAGCAATGTATCCTACTCCACGCTGTCCATCTCTCCACTTATGATAAGTGTAGAGAAAGTGCTAATCCTGGGCTACAAAATACTTGCCCTCATGTGGCAATATGAAGACTAGATCTCCAAATATCTCTCCTCCAACGCTGCAAATCATGCTGGCCTAAATATCCCCATATATGATGAGTTGGAAGTCATCATCATATGGCATCATCTCCATCATATGGCTCACCTCATAAAGGAAAAAATGTGTAGTCAAGGTAACCATATCATGTCCCATGTTCCCCTTAGAACATGTAGTGCAAAAAGTGTGAGGAATATCTCCCTCAAAGGACACATCCATCCAATGTGTCTTCCTCCCAAGCATGCTCCTCATAAAGACAGAAACACTAGAACCATAGGGAGAAAACATGAGAATCATACTTGCTGCCATATGCAATAAATGAGAAGGACTATGGTCCCTCAAGTGCAACCAATGCAGCTTGACCCTCAATTGCCATAGAGATTGATAAAATAAGTGGCTTCTCAACCACTTGACTGCTGCTCCAATCTCCTCATAAGTATGGAGGAAGTGAATGATGTAAGGTGTACAAAGAGCATGTCCTCCATAATATATATCTCCCCCAAGTCCTCCTAGGGAATGTCCATCAATCATTCTTATGGCCTCATCTAAACCATTTGGCCTAGAAAAATTAATGCTCCTCCTTGGAGCATCATCCTACACATGTATGGTTTAGGGACATATACATACATCATATAAATGCTCATGTAAACAACAGTGAATACCCTTACCATGCTTTCTATTCATCCCAATGGAGTGGCTTATAAATGAGTCCCCTCTCATCCTCAAAGAGAATAGAGGTGGTTGTGCTAAATCCTCCATCTCTATGCAATCCATGCATCTCCTCATATGCTGATATATCTCCTCCTCAAATCCCATCCAGGAATACCCCTCCATGATGGTGTGGTATGCTCTCAAAGAAAAAGTATGGCTGAAAAGGAAATCCTCATGAGTTGCTTGTAGCAACTTCTCCTTGAGCTTGGAAGCTCTAGGAAAGAAGATCCTACCATGATAAAAGATGACCCCATCTCTGACTGAATATCCCTCCTCATGAAATTGGTCATCCAAGATCATGCAAGTGAAAAGATCCTTGGAATACTCTACCAACAGCTAGGAACTCCAATATGGATCTAACCTTCATAGTGACAGTGCTGATGATCTCTCCTGAAGAACATCTGTCATATGGCTACCTTCTCCTTTGACATCTCCCATGTCAAAGATGCAAGTTGGAAGGCTACTATCCTTCCTTTGCTGCTTCTACCACAATGCAGAATATGAAATGGAAGTGGGTAAAAATGATGTTGAGGGAATGCTCCCTCTCTCCTTGAGTCTACCCCAGACTCCTGGCGCTATATCAAGCTCTACCAAGGTCTCCAGCCTCTTGAAATCCATGAGTGGTGCCCAAACATGTGAAGCCTCTATCCTTCTATGCTGATCCAGTGGTTTCGCTGGCTAAATGTCTCCATGCAGTGAGACATCATCATCAAGAGGTGACTGAATAGATGAATGAACAACTCTATCCATGCTTCCACTGCAAAATCCAATCACCTTCTTAGGTGCATCACCCTTCCGAAATGAATAGGGATGTGTACTCCTCATCTCATGATGCCGGGTCTTCTCCCTATCCTCTCATTGTGTCTCCATGGTTCCACACCTCCTCAACAATGGCACATGAATTGTACCTTGATCTCCATACATGAGATCCTAGGGACTTCCTTGCAAAGATGCAAGAATCTCTCTACCTGGAGCAAGAGCTCCTCCTTCCTCTGCATGAGGCACTAGATAGTATCTTGGTGGCGCAACGATATTGCCCTCAGCTTCTCCAACATAGATGGGAAACCCTCTAATAATGTTGCTGCACATATGGAATCTCTCCCAAAGTGGAAGTAATTCCTGGTCATCAAAGGCCAAGGAGTATCCCCTTTGCACCATGATAGTGCCATCTCCTACTCCTGCAACATCATACAATGAATGAGGGTAAATCTGCTCTTTCTCTCCAAAGAATAACCCCAGCAACAAATGTTTTTTCTACTTCCTCATGCTCTCATCATGCAAGATATATAATGAAGACATAGTGAACGATATAAATGTTGCATCATCACTATGCGCCCATACTCTTTGTTGCACCATGATGCCAACATCCTGACACATATTCTCTCTCCTCATACCCTTAGAAAGAGTGTATGCCAAGTGATGGCCAAACTCCTTCAAGAGTAACCAGCACAACCAAGCCTCCTACTGCCTGGTATCATAAATCTACAAGTAGCTCACCTGCTCCTTGCTCACCATCCACATCCAGTCAACCAATTGTGGATGCCTTCTTCCACCCTTCATCTTGGTACTCCTCCCATGAGGGCTACCATCATCCCAAATCAAACTCCTACATTTCATGGGATCTTGAAATGCAATCTTCCCGAGGATCAATGTGACCCTATGAGGATCCAAATAGGTGGTAGGAAAAAACCTCCCATCATGATGTGCATAGCTCAAGGAATGTCCATCACAGTCATGAGAGATGTTATCCATCCGAATATTTCCACGATCTACTATCTGCTCCTGTGAGAAGGGAAGAACCTCCTCAAACTGTTTAAGATCCTTGCACTCCAAGATATATGGGAGTGCACCACCACTGAAATCTCTCCGAGATATCTCCTCCTCATGCATGGCTTTCCAAAACCAAAGAGGCCTTGGATCTGCTTCCAGTATAAGTCTCTCTTTGCGCTGTGGCATGCTCATTAAGAGAGTGTCATCTAGAGAGGAGAAAGAGTTTCTTATCTCCAGATTTCTAATCCTTCTCACTGCTTCCTTCATGGCTTCCTGAATGAAGTCGTCCTTTGAGTGCTCACATGAGGAATGATTCCTCCTTTCTGCATCACTACTTTTGTATAGTGTAGTGCTATTCTGCTGCTCTAGGTCAACTGCATGCAATGATATAGACCCACCCAAAGTGTTTTCTGAAATGACAAGAGATGGATTTTCAATCATACCTTGGTGAAATGTGGAAGCTCTTTGCAGGGCTGCAAGAGTTTCCTCCTCATAAATGTTGGCCTCCCAATTTGTTGAAGATGAAGGCTACTCCTCCATGGTCTCAATAGTGCTGGTACATGACTCATCAACTGGTGGTGAGGGCTCCTCCCTTCTTTTTTCAAACCTCCCGATCAATCTCTAAGAAAACTAAACAAGAGTAGAAACCCTTGTATGGCTTAGATGGATGATCCACTAATTCTTTGCTTCAAGTTCAAGGTGAAATGCTATAATTTCTATAGCCTCTCTATCTACTACATGATGTATTAGGAATAAATCCTCTATTTTCCTCACCCAAACCTCTGTTGCACATGTGAGTGATCCATCAAATGTGGACAATAGAAATCTATTGCCTCTCATCATCCCATAGCTGTGGGGTCTTCTTTCTTCTCTCTGCTGAATAAATTTTGGAAAAGCTAGAGTCTCTTGGATGGCTCTAGGTTTTTCTTGGTATTCATCCAGATACTTACTTAGAATTTCGAATTCCAAGTATTCTTCATGCTTCTGGTCTTCTTCTTTGTGAGATTAGGAAGTGCATGGTCCTTCATCTCCTCTTTCTTAAATCTTCTTGACCTCCTTGGAGAGGTCTCCTTTGTATATGAAAATGGATGAGAGTAAACTCATCCTCTTCATCATATTGATATTCTTTGGCTGAGACTCATAGGATGAGCCAGAGATCATGCTTTGATACCACTGTAATGTTCCCAATTCGGGACAGCTAGCAAGGCATGACTGGAAAACACATTTTCCAGTAATGGCTGCTCCAGGATTTGAAACTAGGACTTGGATCCCTTAGATCAATGCATCTAAGACCTAAATCCAATATTAGGCTCCAAATAAATCCTTCTAAGGTGGTTAAATAGATCTCCCACACTTAGATGTCCCCACAAAGTGCCCGATGAGGGACTGCAACAATTCTTGAGAAATAAATGGAAAGACAAGATTATTTTAATGAGCCATGACACATGAAGATGAAAATAGCTGATCAATCTATAATATAGCATTAAGAGAGTACATTTATTTGAGGAATCACTCACTCAAGCTAGGCAATGAAAGCCTCAATAAGACATGTACACCAAATGTGACAAAACACTGCTACCTAAATATGCCCTAGCTATGAAAACACTATCTATAGGAGACACTGCAACATATAATATGAAAATAAAATGATATGACAATGATAGCTCAAGAAATTTGGGGGAGAAAGCTCTCAACCCCTGAAAATAACTATACAACAATCCTAAGAAGGATTGGCTGAAATACAAGTACAAATGGCAAATCTGCAGAAAATGTCAGAGTTGTTGTGTAGCAGCTACAACTAAAAAATAGAACTAGATGGAGATGGATGATGATGCTCCAATATATGGATTAATCTCATCAAAAGGATCTCTATATTGAAAGGCTGATCCTCTCACCTAAGATCTCACCCTCCAAACATGTGGAGCAAGTCCCCACTGCAAATACGCTCAGAAATAACGCAGTCTAGAGAAGGGACTGCACTGTTGGTGAGGAGAAATTCTTGGCCTGATGCCAATGATCTACAATATTCTCCTGGATCTCCTTTAATAACCTCCCATAGGAATAGAGGCTCCCTCCTCTGACAGATGAGCCAAGGAAATGGTATATGGTGTCCTCCACTGCAACACCTCAGCAACACTGCGTTATACTTGAGCAGAAATAACGCAATAACTAAAAGGAGAAGCATTGGCCTTGAGATAAGAGATATGGAGAATGAAGAAAAATCCCTCAAGATCCCTCTCAAGAAGGAGGAGGAATCCTAAACAGGAATTCCCCGGTAATTCTTGCTAAACAGCAAAAGAATGCACAATGTCTGAATAGACATGAAATGAATAATCCAAAGCATGAGTAACAATGGCTGCCTTTCCCTCCTTTTAAAAAAGTGGAAGCTCTCTCTCCATGGGCCCCATCCATTAGGGTTTCTTCCACCAAATATCCTCTTCCTCATTCACACTACGATGTCTCATAAAATGTTCCACTCCTCCTATGGCAGCGCTGTTGACTTGGTCAAACATGACCTTGTCTTCATGCATTTGCCCCTTTTCACACTTGAGGGTGCAAAATAAGCTACTCCAATGATCCTTTTCACATTATGAAGGATATTATTCCTACTCATGGGCCTTTTACCCATTTTATTCATCTCCTAGATGAAATAAGCAAAAATTAATGTTCCATTTTTCTTCATGAAAATTTTGGAACATTACATGATCCGTCAAAGTTAGATAAAAATATTATACCTCTCTTAATTCTATTATAGTTGCTGGATCTTCTGTCTTCCTTGAGTTGTAAAAACCCTTGGAAGTCCAAGTGCTCTTTGAATCTCCAAGATTGAGACTCATACTCCTGAAGATAGTCACTCAAGGTCTCCTCCCTTGGTGCGTCTTCTTCCTCCATCCTTCTTGCATTGAATGTGGGCGATAAACTGCGTTGTGGATCTGCATGTCTGGCTAAATTTCCACACCCATCATGTGAATATCTAGGGCTTGCTTCACTATAAAACCCTCTTGGAGTTTTTCTACACTTATCCCTTTTCATCTCCTTGAGATCTTCCTTGATAGTTTTCATAGTTTCGAAAAGAAACTGGCAGATCCTCTCTTCCTTCATTTCTCCAAATAATGGAGTCATGCCTTTGTTTCTTCTGTACAACTTCTCTTTTCTGTGAGAAGATTCTCCTTCTAATGGCATAATGTCTTGAATGCACAGGATGAGCCAAGATTATGCTCTGATACCACTGTAATATCCCAAAAGGAAAATAGCAGCAATACAAGACACAATAATGTAAAACATAGCAAATCTGAAAATGACATAAGAGGGATCAATACGCAGCCATAATTTTATTAAGATATCAGAAACAATATACAAAAATATCATGAGGGACAATCCACTCAAGCAATAAGAATAAGCCTCCAATGATCAGAACAATCAACACATGAGTTTTTGCAACTGTATAGAATGTCAGAGAGCAGTGATAGCGATGTATATAATAGTGTAGCTACTATTGTAAACATATATGAATGGAATATGGCTGATAGAAACAAAAGAAATGCCCAGAAAAGAATATGTGGGCTCTAATAAATTATTTCTAGCCAACCCAAAAAAGATTGCTAGAAATACCAAGAAATGTACAATGTGACAAATAACCCTAGGGTTGATATGTCATTGTAAAATGGATCTGAATACAATGAGGCTATGATAGATATAAAATGATGATGTCCTCCTCCAATAGTATTTCTAAATAGAAGGCTGATCCCTCTACTCATAAATAGACCCTCTTGATGTGCTCAATGAACCCTCCGAGCAACCTCCAAAAATAACTCAGTTCAGAATTTTGACTACGCTGTGAGGGATGGTAGATGGTTGGAATGATGCTACCTCTCCACTGAAAATAAGCCCAGAAATGGCTCAATGTGATCCTCCTTTGCTGCACCCTGCAACACAACCCAACTCTAAACACAAACTGCACTGTAGCTAAAGGAGGTAGCTTGGCTAGAATGTCGGAATGAGGAAATGCAACCCAAAGAACCTCTCCTTCCCTAAGGATGAGGTAGGGATTCCTGATTAGTAACACCCTTGTGCTAAACAACACATCAACCTTGCTAAATAGCCAAAGGATGAAAAGTCTAAAAATACCAATATCAGATGATAATCTAAAACATGAATAACAATGGCTTCCCTCCCCTCCATATATAGTATGTGAGACTTATCACATTGGGTCCCATCCATACTTGCCACTAAGCTCATGCAAGTTATCCTCCACTTAAACTACGATGTCTCATCATGAATGCCACTCCTCCATGACAACGCTGTTGACTTGGTCAAAGTTGACTGAATCAACATGATCCAACCCCTATTCATACTTGGATGTGCTTTATCCAATTGCTTATTCTTCCTCCTTTCACATTAGGAGTGTTATTATTCCTCCTAAAGAGCTTTATGGGCATCCCCACCCACTTATTCACCTACCTAGTGACAAAACAAACTATAATATTCCATTTAGATGAAGGCTAAATTTTTGGAATATTACACTCAACTAGCTCATAGCTCATCCTATCATCCTCAATCCGATGGTCAAACTGAGATAGTGAATAAATGTTTGGAAGAATATCTTCCTTGTTTTGTATCTGATAAAAAAACACAATGGGTCAAGTGGTTACCTCTCGCTGAATGGTGGTATAACACTTCCTTCCATATTGCAGCAAAAAAGACCCCATTTATGGCACTTTATGGATTTCATCCACTATCCATCACATCATCTTTAAGAGAAAATTCTAAAGTTCAAGTAGTGGAAGATCACATCGATCATCAACAAGAAGTTCTCCAAAGCTTAAAGGATAACCTAAATTTGGCATAAAATCGAATGAAACAACAAGCAGATCAACATCGCAGGGAGAGAAGTTTTGATGTAGGAGACTGGGTATTTTTATGGCTACAACCATACAAACAAATTTCCCTCAAGCAAGCTAAGAAGGATAATAAATTATCACCAAAGTATTATGGTCCTTACAACGTCTTGCAAAAGATTGGTACTATGACATACAAATTGGAGCTTCCTCCTTTGTTGCGAGTGCATGTAGTTTTCCATGTTTCATGCTTAAAAAAGGTTATAGGTGAAAACATTCTAGTTCAAACAATGTTTCCAAAACTTAATGAGGAAGGAAAAATCATATTGGAACCTGAAGCAGTTATGGAAACAAGAACTCAACAGCTATGAAATCGATCAATTTCAGAGTATCTCATCAAGTGGAAGAATTTACCCACTGAAGATTCTACATGGGAGGATGATAATTTTATACCAAAGCACCCAGAGCTACTCAAGCATTGAGGACAACACTTTTTTGAAGGAGAGGGGCATGTTAGGTCCCTATATTACTATTGTACTACCTTATTGTTGTTAGTGTACCCCCCTTATTGTTATTGTTGTACCCCTGTAACCCCAATATTGTTATTATTGTGCCCTTACAGTATTATTTTTAGGTCGGTTAGGATTATATTGTGACCCCATGGACTTCTATATATAGAGTGAGTTTTTTTCATTTGTATCATCCAAGAATTGTTTATTTATGTAATGTATTGGAGGTTGCCCCCTCGAAGTGGCTTATTTCTAAGGCGTTGATCTCTCTTTTCTTCTATTTTTGGAGTTGGTTTCATAACACGGTGACCTTTGGTTTTTTATCTAAGGAACTTACCCTGTAAATTCCCACATGGTATCAGAGCTATTTTGAGGGCTGCATCCGTTATTGATCCAATTCCGAAGCCGGTTTGATTGCATGCGATTGCCGTTTTCTAGATCTACTATTTTAGAACCATTTTGGGCTTGGAGAATGTCTCTGTTGTGTCCGGAGCATCTGTTATAGTGAGGAACCCCTTTCCTTTCATGCGAAAAGCTTTCTGGTTGACCAAGTTATGTCATTTTAGATCTGAAGGTATAAAGTATTTGTTTTACAGTTATATTTATTAATCATTTTGTTTATTTCGGTTCCCTCTATTTATTTCGGTCTATATTTTTTCTATTGTCGGATCTATACCCTCTTATTTGTTTATTTTATTTGCTTTGCGCTGTGTGCAATCTTGCCAAATCAGAATCAGGAGGACGAGATTTTTTTTTCTACGTATGCTCTTTCCCCGTGTCTTTGTGCGATCTCGGGAAATTAGAAATAGTGAAAAAAGGATAGTTGTCGGTAAGGCTAACTGAAAATCTAAAATTCTGTGGTAAGGCTAACATTCTACGGTAAGGCTTGCATTTTTTTTTGTTCTCAGATTTTGTGATTTTTTGCAGGAAAAATCATGCACACTGAAAAAAAAGAAAAAAGAAAAAACTTCCTCCTTTCAAACAATTACAAAATCCTTTTACTAGCTCACTTGGTGTAAAATTAGTATATGAGAATAGGGGTCTTGGGTTCAAGTCTCTTTCTCAAGCTTCTTTTTCTAAAAAAATTTGTGTTAAAGGGGTGGGATTTGTTTTTTTAAAGTAGAACTTCATCATCAAATTTCAACCATTCTCATAACTATTCGACATCCACAACTTAGGTTTTTTCAAAAAGGCATAAATTTTTCATCTAGAAGCCATTTTTCGAACCGTTTTTTTTTTAATTGGCATAATTTTTAGTGATCTTTCCATTGGAGCAATTAGTTTCAGCCCATTTCAACTTCAGTTTTTAAAAAATGGAAAGTGCTTGCCCGATTATTCTTAACAACACCAATTATTTCCAAAGGCTAC
Source organism: Pinus albicaulis (assembly GCA_034641835.2). Lineage (NCBI taxonomy): Eukaryota > Viridiplantae > Streptophyta > Pinopsida > Pinales > Pinaceae > Pinus > Pinus albicaulis. The sequence continues at coordinate 1,011,931,773 of CM076575.1, read as the reverse complement.
CTCATATGGTAGATTTACTTAGAAGTAAAGGGCTTTATAGAATAGCCACAGGACAAGAAACTAAACCTACCGATGCAGATAAAGCCGCTAAATAGGAAAATAAACAAGGTCAAGCATGAGGGTTGATAGGAATGTCCATTGCTCAAGATCTTTGATTTCATATCCTTAAAATTGACACCCCTGATGAAGCCCTAAAAAAGCTAAATACTATATTTTGCATTCAAAATCAAATCAGGGCCCACCAGCTTGAAAATGAGTTTCTTACTTTGGACCCCAATAATTTCTTCTCTATTGAAGATTTGTTTTCCAAATTCAACACCCTTAGACTTGTTTTAGAAGGTTGTAAGGTCAAAAAGGAATATGGTAGCGTCATCTATTCCATTATTGCTAAGCTTGGCCCTACATACTCTGTATTTGTTTCCACCTTTCATTCCACTAGAGAAGCCCTCATTTCTCAAGGAACAGCCTACAAGAACGCCTCTTTTGATGCCTTTTGTGATTCCTTGATAAGAGAAAAATAAAAATTCGTACACCTTGGTCTTATCACTTCTGGAAACACTTCTAAGAATGCCTTAGCAACCCAAAAACAACCATATCAAAAGAACCCCAAGAAGAGGTATCCTAAAAAGTATGGTCCTAAACCAAACAAGGGTCCTAAGCAATTTTAGTCGCAAAATGAAAAATCAACTCACCAAACTGATAAGGAAAATAAAAACAAAGGGAAGAAAACAGATAGATATTGCAACTTTTGTAATTGTGATGGCCATGTAGAGTCCAAATGTTTTAAAAATATGGAAGCCTTGAAAGCAGCAATGAAGAAGCACCACATCAATTTGGAGACCTCTTCAACTTCATATTTAGGAATGTCACTTTCTGTTTGTGGTTGTCAAGCATCTGGTTATGCATTAAATGTATATTCTTCTTCTCATTCTCATGAGTGGCTCATTGATTCTAGAGCTTCTTACCACATGGCCAAAAATAAAGCCATGTTTTCTTCTTTAAATGATTGTAACACCAAAATATTTATGTTGGTGATGATAGATCTCTTAGTGTTGTAGGATCTGGAACCATTCATCTAGATAATGGTTAGTTTAATGATGTACTATGTGTTCCTGCCTTGCCATGCAACCTTCTATCTGTTTATCAGATAAATCATTCAGGTGAAGGGAAAATAGTAGAATTCTCACCTCATGATGTTGTAATCAAGGACCTCAAAGATCCTAGACATATTTTAGCTATTGGCATTATTGATGATTCCAAAAGGTTGTATAATTTTGACAACTTTGGGTCATCATGTCTGTTTGGTCAATTTAGTGTGTCCTAAATTGCTAACATAAATTATCAACCAGGGATTCGTAAGCTGACGAAGTGTGGCGCACTATATGTGCAAGATAACCTATCTCTTACTTTTTGTCGTTTTTGGATTTTTATGAAATTCTAAAGACAAGTATGGTTATGGATATTCAAGGCAATGATGTCCTTTATAATGATTTACCAACTTGAAACTGAAAAAAAAGGAATTTGAAACATACAATGACAAAACTTGAAAGGAAATGAAAATGTGCTACTGAAATGAAAAAGGTGCTGCTAATCTAATAAATCAAAACAGTGAACTAGTGAGCATGAAACCAAACTATTCTTGCTGCTGTCTAAACACAAAAGAAACTATGTTGAAAGAAATCCAAAAGTTGCAATAAAGTAAATCTAAATCAAATTACATCAACTTGTCTTCTGATCCCTCATCATTAGTCCAGCTATGATTTTCTGAAGTAACCATAAACAACTTGAGTAACTGATATCTAACTTGCAGAAAGTAAACTAATATCAAACCACACATTCATAATTCAATCCCTCACCATCAGTCCAGCTGTGGCTTTCGGAGGTAACAGAAGATGTCATGCACAATTTAATATTTCTAACTTACAGAAAGGAAACTAATATCAAACTACACATCCATAATTCAATCCCTCACCATCAGTCCAGCTGTGGCTTTCGGAGGCAACTGAAGATGTTATGAGCAATTTAATATATCTAACTTGCGGAAAGGAAACTAATATCAAACTACACATCCATAATTCAATCCCTCACCATCAGTCCAGCTGTGGCTTTCGGAGGCAACTGAAGATGTTATGAGCAATTTAATATATCTAACTTGCAGAAAGGAAACTAATATCAAACTACACATTTCATAATACAATCCCTCACCATCAGTCCAGCTGTGGCTTTCGGAGGCAGCTGAAGATGTTATGAGCAGTTTAATATATCTAACTGCAGAGAAAACTAATATCAAACTACACATTTCATAATACAATCCCTCACCATCGATCCAGTACAACCCAGCTTCCGGGCCAATGAAAATGACATGAGCAATTTAATTTATCTAACTTGCGAAAGTAAAGTAATATCAAACTACACACTCATGCTTCAATCCCTCACCATCGATCTAGCGTGGCTTTCGGAGGAGAAATGGCAGAAAATGACATGAGCAATTTAATATATCTGAAAATCTATCTTGAAGCAAATGTGCGAAGCTGAAATAAACAAAGCAATACCGGAATTAAACAAAAACTAAGAAAAGATAAATTAACAGCGGAACAATATTGATTCCATGTCATTAGTCAAAAGATATGCAAATGCCCGGGCTGCCATGAAAAATTATGCTAAAAGCTATGATTTCAAAAAGCAATCTAAGTAAGGAAATATGACAAAACAGAATTGAAAGCAACTTATCTAGAAAACATGTAAAGCCTCCTTGGATAGCAATGGCCCTCTGCTACCAATTTGGTGAAGTCCTTCAGCTCCTTAAAGTTGTAATCAAAACAGCATCAAAGAACTGAATTTCTCTATTAAAAAGAACTCACAAATCTACATCCCATTCCATCTTGAACTTGGTTACAAAAGACTTCTCTACTACTTTTTCATTACTTCCTCATTACCTATGATAGGAGAAAGCTTCTCCTATTTATACAAAATATGAGGAGTCATCTCATTAATGGGAGTCCATAAATCTCTCCCTCCATCTCTAGAGTTACAATCAAAATAGGAAATGATAAGACACATGTCTTTCTAGAGTTTTAACACAACTAAGAAATGAGACACATATCCTCTTAGAGTTTCAATACAAGAAGGAAGTGAGACACATATCCTCTTGATCCCATAATCTTCTCCAACCAAATTCGAATTTGGCCTTAGAGTGCCACATAAGGGTCTTCTAGAAGTCTCCTTTTGACCTATACATGTCACAAAACTCATAACACATATATAGATATATGAAACTATGTTAATTTTCTAGTTTCTAATCATAAATTCACTTAAAATACATAAAATAAATAACTTTAGAAAACAAGGATCCTAACCCATATATTTATGAAAATGGTTACTTGATGTAGGGTTTTAGGTCAAATGGCTATGAAATAAGAGCTAAATGGTTATGACATAATGGAAATATGTATGAATATGGAGAACATTTTTGAGACTCAACAATGTCTTCCCTCCATTTTTGTTGCTCATAATGATGAAGTGAGCAAACTTTGGCATGAGCGATTTGGTCACTTAGACTATCACTCTCTTCAAACTCTATGCAAAGAAAATATGGTGACAGGTCTTCCTATGGTATCTTGCCGAGATGGTGTTTTCTCCATATTTGTACAAGGAAAACATCATCGGGATAGTTTTGAAAATGTGCCTCTTGGCATGCTTCAACCCCGTTGCATCTTGTGCACAGTGATTTATGTGGTCCACTTCCTATTGTTTCTTTCTCTAGTTGAAAGTACTTTTTAACTTTCATTAACGATTTTTCTAGACACACTTGGGTATACTTCTTAAAACTAAAGAGTGAAGTTTTTAACATGTTCTTAGCCTTTATGGCCTTTGTTGAGAAACAATCTTGACATCAAATTATTATGTTAAGATCAGACAATGGAGGGGAGAATATGTTAACAAAAAATTTATCAAATTTTTCACTGAGCATGGAATTCAATTGCAACATATTGTTCCATATACTCCACAACAAAATGGTGTAGCTGAAAGGAAGAATCACACCTTAAAATAAATGGTTAAATGTATGCTTCAATCTAAAGGACTTATTCTTAAATTTTGGGCAGAAGAAATTAAATGTACAAATTAAATAGTAAATCACACTCCTACTAAGGTTTTAAGGAATGTAACTCCAGAAGAATCCTAGAGCTCAATCAAAATATATGTAAGTCACTTTCGCGTTTTTGGAAGTGATGCTTGGGCCCATATTCTAGAAGCGAAACATAAAGCCTTAGAACCTAAGAGTGAAAAATTCATTTTTTTTGGATATTATGAAGATGTGAAAGGATGTAGACTTATTCAACCAAAATCCAAAAATATAATCATTAGAAGAGATGTAAAATTTGATGAAAATATATCGGCCTACAAGCCTAGTTCGGTGGGTGTGCCACCTTTGGCATGTGAGCTTGATTCGGCATATGTTCCACCTCTCTCTGTCTCTTCTATTTTTGATAGCATTCTTTCTAGTTCAGATGATGAAAGCGAGGATGAAAATCCTCCTCCACCTCTTGAATATATTCCTTCCACTCCACAGCTTCCAAGATGGGTCCGCTCTACTCGGGATGTAGCAGGTTCGCTTGCAGGTGACCCTACAGATTGATGATGTACACATTCTTAGTTCGAAAGAGCCTCTTCCTTATTGGATCAACTTCCAAAAAATCCTGATCCAGACACCTTTGAAGAAGCTTCTAGTCATCCATATTGGGATGAAGCTATTAATGAAGAATATCGTTCCTTATTGGCAAACGATACTTGGGATCTTGTTCCTCTTCCAAAAGGAAGAAAACTTGTCAGATGCAAATAGGTTTACAAATCAAAGATTGGACTAGATGGAAAAGTGGATAAACATAAAGCTCATCTTGTTGCTAAAGGATTTTCACAAGTTGAAGGCATTGACTATTTTTTTTCCTCGAGAAAAAAGCGTAATTTTATTACTGCAGTTGAGTACAAAATTACAATGAGAATCACATGTACTATGTGTTCTATGAAGACAAACCCAGAGAGTTTGTATACAAAACGCATTTACAATGAAGAAATAAACATTCCAGTTCTGTATCCAAATCAGTCTTTGATCATATTCGGAAGGAGAAACTGTTGTTCAAGATTTAAAAACAGTTGTTGCTAACTCCTTTTAAAACAGTCCAGCAAGAATATATGCAAAAAACCTGCTGAAGTAGCACTATTAGTAAGAAGGAAATAAGAATTCAAGTACTCCGAGCCAATCAAAGCCCACTGTCAGGGATCAAATGGTTGCTCCAATGCTTGAAAAGGCCTCACTAAATAAATCTGTAATGGCAATGTGTTTGTCGAAATAAGAAGGGACATATGACTGTGTATGTCATATTGAAGAAGCACCGCCCAGGTAAGAGCTGTGTAAGTCGAAATAGAAGGGGACCAGCCCACTGATGTGTTTCTGTAGGCAAGAAGACCAGTCAAATAATGCAGCCATCATGAAACCATTTTCCACGCAGAGAAATAAACTCAGCAAGCCATGAACCCGAACTACCACAGCCTATAATCCATAGAAGTATGTTTCTGCGTACCAGTCCACAGCCATAAAAATCTACCACAAGCACCATGTGTGTTCATTCGGATGGCAAATGTTTATCAAGCCAACAATGGTACCCTGAAGCCTCTCAATCAATGAAGGTATTCAGAAATATTCCCAAGCTAATAAACACAGCAAAGTACAACCCCAGCAAATAAGGTGTGCCCACAGCAAAGCATAAACACGAGGCTGTAGCCCCAGATGTAGTTGGCAGATGTGTACAAGTCCACAGCAAAGACACTACCACTAGACTGCATCCCCAGGCTGATGCAAGTTAATAGATGTCAAAGCATAAGAGGTTGTCCTTCCCACAGCAAAGACACATCCACGAGACTGCTGCCCCAGAGATAATAGCAGTGATCACACCCAGCTGCATCTAACCTGTTGAGAAAAGAAAGAGGAATTCACACCATGTGTGAACTGTTAGTTGGCTAATGTATATCATGCCAACAAAGGTACCCTGAAACCTCTCAATCAAATAATGAAGGATGAAAGTATTCAGAAATATTCCCATCCTCATGTTCTCTGATAGCCCAGATTCCCTCATCCAGCTGAATCCCCCTCTTTGAAGCTCGATCAGCCCCTTCATTGTTTTCTCGGTATATGTGTTGACAGGAGAACGATTCAAAAGAGATGAGGATCTCCCTAATAGAGCGCATCAAATGTTGTAAGTGGAAAACTCTGCATGTCAGGAAACCTAAAACCTTCTCCACTATTTCCAAAATGACTTCTATTTGCCTTGTTCTTTCCCTTGCTACCTCCTTTAAATGGGAAGTCCATCAAATGGATGTTAAATCCGCCTTCTTACATGGATATTTGCATGAATAAATCTACATGGAACAACCCCCTAGATTTATCCAAAACAACTCTAGCCTTTTTTTTCACCTTAGGAAGTCTCTCTATGGTCTCAAATAAGCTCCTCAGGCTTGGTATTCCAAAATGGATAGATTTCTATTAGATAATGGCTTTTCTAGGTGTCATTCTAGTAACACTGTCTACACCAAGAAAATGGGTAAGTCCTTCACCATCCTTGTTCTTTATGTTGATGATCTTATCCTTACTGGTAGTGATCCCAACCATATAAATCATGTGAATTCTAGCCTCAAAAAGAAGTTTGAAATGATATACTTAGGACACTTGCATTATTTCCTTGGTCTTCAAGTCTTGCAATAAAAATAAGGTATTACCCTTTCTTAGTCCAAGTATGATTTTTATCTTCTACACTACTTTCACATGGAAGAATATAAGCCAGCCCCTTCTCCCTTTCAGCCTAGAGTCAATATTTCAGTCACTTGTCCTACCCCTAAAGTTGATCCTACCTTATACCATCAACTTGTTGGTAAAATTCTGTATCTAACCCATACCTGTCCTGACCTTTCCTTTGCCATTGGTCTTGTTGCTCGGTTTATGCACCAACCTCATGAAAGTCACTAGAAAGAAGCTAAAATAATACTTCAATATTCGAGGTACAATTCAGTTCAGGATTCATTATAATGCAGGAGAATATCCATTGTTGATTGGTTTCACTGATTTTGATTGGGCTGGTGACCCTGATGATAGAAAGTCTACTGCAGGATATGTATTCACTCTTGGTTCAGGACTTATTACTTGGTATTGTAAGAAAAAAAGTGCCATCTCTTTCTTCAGCAGAAGCAGATTATTGTGGTGTTGTTGAAGCCAGCAAGGAAGCCATGTGGCTTCGTCAGATCCTGTTTGAATTTGGTCTTCATCAACAACATACAACTACACTTTTTGTGATAATAAGAGTGTCATTCAGCTATGTAAAGATCCATTTCAGCATCAACGTATGAAACACATTGAGCTCCACATACACTTCATCAAAAAGCTCATTCATGATCGTGGTTCTTGAAGTGCAGTATGGTCCAACCAATGATCAAGTAGCCGATATCTTTACAAAGGCTCTCACTGAAGCAAAGTTTACCAAACTTCGATCCATGCTTGGATTTCAGGAAATTTATCATTAAGGGGGGATAGGCTCTAATTCCTCCTTACTTCTCTTATTGTGTCACCTTTGTAAATCCTTCAATCCTATCCCAAGTTGTTCTTAAGGGGGGATGTTAGGATATTTTGACACATAGGAAATAGGCTCCTTTTGTGTCACCTTTGTAAATCCTTCAATCCTATCCCAAGTTGTTCTTAAGGGGGGATGTTAGGATATTTCGACACATAGGAAATAGTTAAGTATAACTTGGTCTAGTGTAGAGTTAAGTAAAGTGTGTTTCTTTACTATGTACATTTGTAACTTATAATCTGACGGTTCACTCTCTCCTCGATATTAACGACACTTGATCTATAGCTTAACACCTGATTGGTCCATGATCTCTATTTAAAGAGCATGGAGGGTCATTTTTATGGTAACTGTTTATGAGAGAAACATATGCAACTTTTCCTTTTATATTAATAAATTTCCTGAAGTGACCGTGTTGGCTCAAGCCATGGACTATTTCCCTCTTTGAGGGTTTTAACCACGTGATATACTGGTGTACTAATTTGTGATTTGTTTGTGAGTAGTGACCTTTGGTTTTTGATCTAAGGAACTTACCCTGTAAATTCCTACATGTTCATTGCACCATGCACAACCCCCTTGCACGGGGTTCGAGGCAATGCACCGAGAATTTTTTTGGACCCTATATTAGGTGGGCGGACCTACCTAAGGTTTTGTGCATGGGTTTTGCACATGGTTTTGGGCATGATGGTTTTTTTTCCATGGTATTTTGTAGATTTGGTCAAGGAAACTATGCTTATGTTCTAATCCCAGGTTAATCGATTTTGATTTATGAATGCTTCAACATGTATATATATGTATTGTAACATTGAAAGGAATATAATGAAAAATCAATCTACTAGTCCTAGTTTTGGGATCCAGGGGAAAATATCTGTATATATTTTTTTTATGTTTTTTTTCTCTTGCCAATGTTTATTTTATGTTTTAAGAATTCATTTACAGGAAATTTTTGTAAAGGGTTAAAACCTACATTTGGTATCAAAGTTGTTTCGGCTTCAAGGGGATGCCTTTATTGCTAAGGGGTTTCGCTCAGGCCTATGGTAGACCCTAGTCAGTGGGATATCTGCGGGATCGATTCTTGTGGTGAAAGAATATGGCAAGCACTGGAAAGATAGAGATCGAGAAATTTAATGGTCAGATTTTTGAGTTGTGGAAGCTCAAGATAGAGGATCTACTAGTGGATAAAGATCATTGGATCGCGGTAGATTCAGGTAATAAACTAACGAAAATGTCAGATGAAGACAATGAAGTTTTATCAGAAAGCAAAGAGAAAAATATAGTTCTGTATCTATGATTCAGTATTTTTGAATGTATCAAGGGAGGCTACAATGAAGGATTTGTGGGACAATTTAGGGAATTTGTACCAATCTAAGTCTCTGGTGAACAAATTTTTCTTACAGAAAAAGTTGTATAACCTAAGGATGAAGGATGGAGACTTGGTGACAGAGCATATGAACGCCTTTAATACTATGGTAAGCCAATTGTTATTTGTTTATATTAAAATTTCAGATGAAGATAAGTGCATCAATTTGTTGTGTTCTCTACTAGATTCGTGGGATAGTATGGTTGTTTCAATAGGTAGCAATACAACTACCTTGAAGTTTGATGAAATAGTTTCATCCTTGTTGTCGAAGGTGATGAGATGAAAAAATATGGAGAACGAGAATGGAGATTCCTTTTCTGTAAGAGAATGGTCTCAGAATAGAAACACAAATAAGTCCTCAAATGGGAGATCTAAATCTTTAGGAAAACCTGTAAAGGTGTGCTAGAAATGCGGAAAGGAAGGGCACTTTAAAAAGGAACCTAGATCTAAAGCTCCTTAGAAAGGAAAGGGATCTGATGATGCTCCTTTTATAGAGGTGAAAACCACCTCAGATGAAGGTGGATATGTGTACATGGATTATTCTTCAAGTACACATGTAGATCATGAGGCGTGGTTGATTGAATCAGGTGCATCGTTTCACTTCACCCCCCATAGTGAGTGGTTCTACAAGTATGAGAAATATGATGGTGGTGATGTATTCTTAGGGGATGACAAGAAGGCCATAATCATTGTGTTATAGGTCAATTTGGGCACCATTCCCAATGACCTGGTTAACTGGGCATCATCTCCAGGACCGATGATCAAGGGTCTATCATTCCCTATCATCTCAGTTGCTATATGCCCTAATACAGGAAACAACATGAATCAAACAATACTTTCATCAAGCAAGGTTTTCCATGGTTTGAATCTTATTATTAAATGTGTGGGAGCTCACCAACGTAGGCTCTAAGGGACCTAAGTGCATTGCATATGTAGGTAGCCCCATTCAAGGCTGCTCTGCAAAGCACTTCTCGACATTCAAAGGTGTGTTGGTCACATTGGGAGCGAAATTCTCATTGTTCTGGAATCTCCACTTGGCCAGTGTCTTCTAGAAGGGTTTACATGTCTCAAGCTTCAGATCCAAGTGTCCATTTGACATCTAGATGAATGGAAACATGTCTTGCCTATTTTTGGAATGTTATTGATTACAAAACTACCTATAGTTCATCTATAAATAGAACACAAATCTAGGTGTTTGGGAAAAAGAATTTGAATAGGGAAATGCTGGAGAATTTTCAATAGAGAGTTTGATTTGTGGAGCTGCTGCTGGAGAGACTTATGCTGTGATGAGAGTTGGGAACTCTGCTGGAAGGTCACTACAAATCAGTCACTAGGTTGTAACCTCTCCTTCTACCATCAATAAATAGTACCTCTTGTTTTCCCTACATGCATCTATGTTTACTTTTATTTTCCATATTGTAAAATCTTGGTTGATGAATGTAGTTTATGCTTAACTAATTTAGCTAATTAGCTTGAATGGATATCTATATTATTGCATCTTCTGTTGTTTCAGTGTTCTTTCTTGCAGGAAGCATTCAGCTATTTGAAATCGCTTGAATTTGAGGCTGTAGTGGAAGCGACAGAAAGGAGCCATTTGGAAGCAACTGAAACAAGTAAGCATCCAATCCTCTCTGTGTATTTGTTCTGAGCTAGAGAAAAGGGTAGTGCAGTATTTCACATGTTGTTCTAGACTAGACACCAGTCTAGGGAAGCGTATTTTATTCGTAGATTACAATTCTGGCCCAACACATTGGACGCAAAAAATTGAAGAAGAAGTTGCAAGATGGAAGGATTAGAACACTTGGTTTTCTGCATATTCCTGCATTGGCCAGAAATCTCATTTTTGTAAGAAAAATAGATGATGCAAGTGTAAAAATAGTGTTTGAGAAAGACACTTATAAGATGGTTCAGGGAGCAATGGTATTGATGTGGGGAGTTCAAATTTGAACTATGTACACGATTTTGGTAGCACTTTTATTGATGGGTGAAAGAGTTCTGTGGTTCCTAAAAGTGGAGCATAAAACTTAGTGGTCTCTCGATAAAATACCATGTTATGGCATCAAAGGTTTGTACATATTGGAGAGAAGGTCCCTTCGAATAATTTCTAGTAATGGTAAGGTAGAAGGAATGTCTAATTTCTATCTAGATTTCGATTTCTATGAACATTGTGTATATGGGAAGAAAAATTAGGTGAGTTTCCCCTCTAGTGTTAAGAGGGCGAAAGGGATACATTGTGCACAGTGATGTGTTTGTACCCCTGTCGGTTCCATCACTGGTTAATTCTATGTACTATGTGTCATTTATAGATGAATTCTCAAAGAATAAATGGATATATTTCCTCAATAATAAATCTGAAGTCTTTGACATATTTAAATAATTTAAGGCTCTGGTGGAAAACCATAGAGAGAAGAAGATAAAGGTGCTAAGGACAAATAATGGTGGAGAGTTATGGAAGAAGGAATTTGAAGAGTTCTATAAGAAGTGTGGTATAGCACGAAAAAATAATACTTCATACACACCTCAACAAAATGGAGTAGCAGAAAGAATGAACAAAACATTGATGGAAAAGGCAAGAAGCAAGATCAGTGGTGCTACGTTAGGACAATAATTCTGGGTAGAGGCGATGAGGAATGCATGTTACCTGGTTAATAGATAACCTTCATCACCATTAGAGGATAATAATCCACATGAGGTATGGACTGGTAAGAAACACTCTCTTTCACATCTGAGGGTATTTGGATGTGATGCATATGTACATGTTCCAAAGGAGAAAAGAACCAAATTTCATAGTAAATTTGAAAGGTTCATATTTATTGGGTATAAGGATGGTTTAAAAGGTTATAAGCTTTAGAATCTAGAAACAAGGAAGGTCATATACAACCGAGATGTGGTGTTTAGAGAGGTGAATTATGTTATTTAACATGAATTCCTACCAAAGGAACATGAGAAGATATATTTTGAGCTAAAGAAGGAAGAAGTGAACTCTATAGAAGAACAAAATCCAGAGGAGGAAGAGCCACAAACTACAACTTTGAGAAGATCAATTCGAGAAAGAGGACAACCAAAAAGGTATAGTCTATATTATTTCTATTCAATTTTTTCTTTATCTATTAATGATGATAATCCCAGAACTTTCAAGGAGGAAGTAGATTCAAAGGATGGAAAACTACGGAAAGATGCCATGATTGATGAATTGGCATCTTTGGACAAAAAAGAGGTTTGGGATCTAGTGGAGTTGCCGGATGGAAGGAAACCCATTGGAAAAAAATGTGTGTTTAAGAAGAAGATGAATGTAGAAGGAAAGGTGGAGAAATACAAAGCTCGGTTGGTAGAAAAAGGTTATTCCTAGGTGTTGGGAATTGATTTTGGTGATTTTTTGTCTCTTGTTGTCAAGGTATATTTTGTTAGATTACTTTTATTTGTTGATTCTCCTTTTGATTTTGAGGTAGAAAATATGGCTTTGAAGACAAAATTTATTCACGAGGATCTGTAAGAAGAGATATACACGAAGAAACCTGAAGGTTTTATGGTGAAGGGTAAGAAAGAACTAGTATGTAGATTACAAAAGTCTCTGTATGGGTTAAAATAGTCACCAAGGATGTTGTATCAGAAATTTGATACATATATACGGGGACATGGATTCACCAAAAGAAAAGTAGATCACCGTGTATTTTAAATTAATTGGTGACCATGTTATTTATTTGGTATTGTATGTGGATGATATGTTGTTGATTGGAAATGAAAAAGAAATTATATAGGATTTGAAGAACCAATTGTCCTCCAAATTCAACATGAAGGATATTGGGGCTGCAAAATATATTTTGGGCATGGAAATTAAATGAGATCTGGAAAACAGGAAGATATGGTTGAAGTAGAAGAAGTATTTTAGGACAATATTGCATAGCTTTAATATGCAAGATAATAAATCAGTGAAGGTTCCTATTCATGTAGGTGTAAATTTATCTGTTGAATAGAGCCCCAAGACACAAGAAGAGGAAGAGGAAATGTCTCGTATTATATATGTAAGTGTAGTGGGTAGCCTAATGTATGCAATGGTATGTACTAGACCAGAAATTGCACATGTAGTGGGATTATTGAGCAAGTTTATGTCAAAACCAGGGAAGGATCATTGGACATCAGTGAAGCAGGTCTTCATATATCTGTGTGGCGCTAGTGATTATGGTCTGTGCTACCAAGGAAGACTAGGATTGGACAGATTTTTGGACATTTGTGGCTTTGTTGATGGAAATTGGGCTGGAAATCTAGATCAAATAATATCTACAAGTGGGTATGTGTTTAACCTATTTGGAGGAGCAGTCAGTTGGATGAGAAAAATACAGTCTGTAGTGGCTCTTTCAACTATATAGGTTGAATACATGACAACCACTCAAGAAAGCAAGGAAGTAGTTTGGTTGTGGAGATTGTGTTCAAGTATGGGTTTGGTAAATTGAGCTATAAGGATAGAATATGATAGCCAAAGTGCAATTTTCTTGGAAAAGAACCCTACTTATCATTTAAAGACAAATCCCATTGATGTTCACTATCACTTTGTGAGGGATATGGTTGAGGAAAAAAAAGTGTTTCTAGTAAAGGTGGAGACTTTGAAGAATGTCGCAAATGCATTGACAAACGTTGTGAGCACTAGAAATTTTTCTTGGTGTAGAGAAAAAATGGGTGTTGCAGGGGAAGACCAATGATTGAGATCTCATGTGACCCCCTGTGTGGAAAAGAAAAAAAAAAGTGGGAGAATGTTGGGTGTGTGTTATATTCTTTCCATGACTAGTTGCAAGTGGTAGTGGGTCACAGGGGGGGACTCAGGAGATAGCCCCCCCCATTTTTTGCATCAGATGTAGCAGGGGTTGGTAGCTTCCCTACATGGGGTCCGAGGCAGTGCCTCGAGAATTTTTTTTGGACCCTATAGTAGCTAGGTAGACCTACCGATGTTTTTGTGCATGGGTTTTGCACATTTTTTTGTGCATTATGGCTTTTTTCCATGGAATTTTGTAGATATGGTCAAGGGAACTACAGTTATGTTCTAATTCAAGGTTAATGGATTGGGGTTTATGAATGCTTCGACATGTCTATATATATATATATATATATATATATATATATATATATATATATATATATATATATATATATATATATATATATATTGTAACATTGAAAGGAATATAATGAAAAATCAATCTGGTAGTCTTGGTTTTGGGATCTAGGGGAAAATCTATGTGTATATTTATTTTATGTTTTATGCTCTCACCATTGTTTATAATCTATTTTAAGAATTTGTTTGCAGGTAATTTTTGTACAGGAGTAAAAACTACAATGATTTTCTTAATGAAATTGATGCAATCATCTTTGAAGTACAAAAAGTTCCCTTACTAGATGTCGCCTTACAAGCAACACCAATATGGTGGTGGGGATATCACCGCAACCATCTCAGAGAATGGAAGGAGATTAAGACAACAATGAGAGTCATATTTGGCTATTCACAGGATTACCCACAAATACTCATTAAGTAATAAGGGATATTTGACACTCTGCAACGCATGGAAGATTGTAAGAGCAAATCTATGAAGGAAGGAATTCTAGAGGAATTATGGGTGAAAAAATTTGTACACACCCTAGGGAATTTTTCGAAGGAATGGTACGTGAAGGAAGAGATAAGAAGACATATCGGTGATTGGTACTATTTGGTAGCTCAAATTATCAATGAATTTTTCTTCACTGACAGTGAAGAAAGGATAAAAAATTCTTTGCAAGTAGTTAAATGAGTTTTTCTCACGACAATGAAGTTTATGGAGGTATGCATAAATTAGAACACATTGGAGAAAATATATGAATATGGATTCCATGAAGTCATAGCTTGTGTAAATATCTACTGAGAGTTTTATGAAGATGAATTAGAGGAATTGAGACATCTGACATTCAAGGAAACTTAGGGGGAACTGAATGTTGAAGATGGGTTTGTGACTAATGGTACACAACTATTACCTCTGAAGTTCCAGAAACACAACATTGGCACTGATGAAAATTCTAAGTTATCTTCAATTGAATATTACTGGGATGTGAATACTACCAAGGAAATCTTTGAACTCATAATATAATATGAGGAATTATTCCCTTCATTTGTTGTAGAGCTTAAAGGGATTAAGGGAGAGTTATGGGAGATGAAGATTGTACTTAAAATAGATGCAAATATAGTGAAACATCACCCATACTATCTAAACATGAGAGTTAAAGAGAAGGCGAAGAAGGAAATATTGAAGATGTTGGCATCAGGGCTTATCTTCCTAGTGGAAAAAGTGGAGTGGGCCAATCCAATTGTTATACAAAATAAAAAGGATTCTAATGAAATCTAGGTCTGTGTGGATTACCGAAGTTGGAACAATGCTTGCATTCATGATCCTTTCCCTTCCCCTTTCAGTTATGAAGTTCTAGACAATGTGGCAAGAAAAAAATCTTACTATTTTATATATGGAATATCTAGTTGCCATCAAGTCTATATTGCAGAGGAAGATAAAAAGAAAAGCACATTCATGACTGAATGAGAATCCTAAGCATACCATATCATGTTGTTTGGGCTCAATAATGCACCATAAATATTATCAAGAATTGCAATAGATGCCTTAAGGGATTTTATTCACATATTTATAGAGGTTTATATGGATAAATGAAACATTTATAGTCTACTTCAGAAACATTCCAGTTTTATTTGAGTGATGTTTAATCGTTGCAGACAATTTTTGATCTCCGTAAACTTGAAAAAGTGCATATTCCTTGTCGCTTTCGAACTAATTCTAGGCCATATAATATGAAAAGAGGGAGTATGTGTTGATCCTTCTAAGGTTGCAGTGATCCTGAATATTCGCCCCCCAACAAGTTTTAAACGATTGAGATCCACCCTTGGCCACACAGCATATTACAGGAGGTTCATCTGAAACTATGCCTCAATCACTGCACCATTGGAGAAGCTATTGAAGAAAGCCGAATGATTCACATTTTTGGATGAATGTGAAGATGCTTTCAATGTGATGAAGGAAAAATTATAATGTGTACCAATCCTGGTTTATCCATATTGGAACAAGCAGTTTCATGTTCATATTGATGCATCGAGTATTTCCTTGGGAGTCACCCTGGATCAACCTAGAGATGGGAACCTTGATCACCCCATATACTTTTCTAGAAAAAAAATTTCCACAAAAGAAAGGAATTATACCACGATTGAGCGTGAAATGCTTTCCATGGTGTATTCTCTACAAAAGTTTTAGCGCTATATTGTGGGGGGTACGTACAAATTCTTCATTGATCATTTTTCCCTGAATTACTTAGTGAAAAAGCTTATGAATTAATAAAGGATTTGTGGATAGATTTTGTTATTCTACGAGTTCACATTTGAAGCAATCATCAACCTAGGAAGACTAAATGTGGGTCTTGATCACCTTTCCCAGTTAGAGTCAGGTGAAGCTGGAGGGTCAGTATACGATCAATTTCTATATGTCGTCATGTTTGGGTCAAAGACATACCAGAATACCTGGAGAACATTGCAATATTTCTAGCCACAAGTAAATTCTCCAAAAAAAGGCACATGGTGGTTCGCGTTGTAGATTACCAGTTGATCGCAGGACAACTGTACAATTTGGGCCTTGATCAGATATTTTGAAGGTGTGTTATTGATCATGAGAGACAAGAGGTTTTTGGCAATATGATGCAATGTGTTGTCCTTGATGGAAACCTACTTGATGAAGTTGCTCTTGATGGAAACTGACTTGATGAGTTGTCTTTGCTAGCAACCTATTTGCTATTAATGTATCTACAGATCAGTTCAGAAGTAGCAGAAGAAATATTTTCTAGTAAGTGCCAGAGAAATAATAAACAGGATATATCACAAAGAATACGTGGGTTTGTAACATCCAAGTCGCGTATGTACGCAGATTAGTACGTCCCAAGTCGCGTATGCCCTTTTGTGCTCCAAATTTACAATACCAAGGGGCATTACCATGGTTTTGGCACACAGTATTGAGCGCTGTATGGTTTATTTGATTCCGTCCAAGAATCCATCGGAAGTGGTGTGGTTTTGGCTCATGGTATTGGTAAAAGCTAAACCTATTTAAGGAGAAGAAGATCATAGGGCAAGGTGTGCATGTGTAAGGGTTGTTAATGAATAAATTTCTCTAAGGAAGATCTGCATGGATGAAATATGTTCTTAATTGATAGATCTGAATCTATGATGCACCCATGGAAATAATGATGGTTCAAGATCTCTAGATCTGACGATGATGAATCTCTAGTTTGATCGACTGATGAAATCATGAAGAACTCGTGCAAGTCTACTGAAGAAAATGAATAAATATGGGTAAGTTTTATAGATCTGGTCTGTTCTACAAAATTTATTTTTTACAGATCTATACGCTAGTTGGTTTCAGAAAAAGCGCGTATATACGCGGGTTCTCTTCATGAAAAGCGTGTATGGCAGTTAGGGTTTCTGAAGAATAAAATACACAGAAGTATACGCGGGTTGGTATGCAGGAAAGCGCATATGTACACAGCTTCAGTGAAGAAAAGTAGCGTATGATATTTGAATTAATGAATGTTTAGGGTTGAGTTTGTATCTGCATATCCATTCTGAAGTTTTATTTATTTCTGACATTCTGGTTACAGTGGTCTCACTATTTTGTTTGAGGTATTGGGAAAAGTATGTTTGTTGATGTTAAGTGAAGGGTTGTGTTGAAGCTGTTGGATCCAGTATGAAAATTGATGAAACATGGTCAGTAGTAGATCTGGGGGTTGAAGCCTTCAGTATGAAAGAAGAAGCTTTCTGTCAGTAGATGCTGATGATTGATTTTAGGGGGTCGAAGCTCCCTTCCAGGATAGGCTAGTAAACGAGATCAGGGGGTTGGAGCTCCCTTTCAGTTGTAGCTGGAAAACGAGAGAAGGTTGCAGCCTTCTGCAGGTACAAGCCTGCATATTGGTATGAGTCTGCATCAGTACTATGTTGTAAAATGTTTTCTATATAATAAAGATTGAAAACAGAGACGACAACAGCGGTGGTTTTCTCCCGAATTGTGTTTCCACCTTAAATATTGGTGTTAGTATGAATCCTTTGTCGAAGTGTACGAAAAAGGACCACTTTAGCTACGCATAACTAATAGCCCTAACAACAAAAGTGGCTGCCAATATCTTTAGATCTGCGATTAGTTAGACAATAAAATAGCTGCAAAATACCAGATCTATGTATGGAAAGACATTAAGCAGTAAAAACAAGGGTTTGCTCCATATACCAATAGACAAGACAAGAACAATTTTTGAAAGAATTTTTGTATTAATGGGGCACCTGTGAGGAAAACCAGAAGGAGTATCCAATTCCCCTCAGTGGGATGGGTTCTTGGAAGTCCTCAGCACTTTAGATCTAAGATTCTTCTCTCTAGTTGATGTAGAAAACCCAATGCAAAGAGTAGAGCTCAAAGGGAGCAAAATGGCAGAAAATGGTGACCAAGTGTATAGATCCGGAGTGATCTAATAGGCAACAAAAGGTGAGGAATGGTAGGAAAAACCCTCCTATTTATAACAAAATATTGGGTCATTCTAGATCTTGGTGCATGGGTTAACCAGATCTAGATCCACTTTTTATGGAATATTTTATTATATTTGTTGGAGGGAAAAGGTATTGGACTTGGGTCAAATCCCTTAATTTGTCAAAAATAAATAAATAAATGATTTATTTATCTTTTTAAGGAAGCGGTTAGAAGATAATCAAATAAATAATGATTTATTTAATTATTTAAGGAAGTAGTTGAAAGATAATTAAATAAATAATGATTTATTTAATTATTTGTGGGTGATTTGGTCATATTTAACAAGGAATATTATCTAAATAAGATTTAAATAATTATTAGAAAATAATAAGATAAATAAAGGTTTATCTAATTAATTTATTTGTTTTTGGGTTAAACATGACTGGGAATAATAATTAAATTATGGTTTAATTAATTATTCCATGCGGAAAATCAAACAAATATAGGTTTGTTTAATATTTCCTTTTGGGGTTTTCTGTTTTAACATAGTGAAAGTAGTTTTACTTAGGGTAAAACTGGTCTTACATGGTGTACTTGGGTCCATCTAATGATAATAGGTTAGATGACCAAAAAATGGTGTAACAGATTGCCCCCCAGTGTGCGAGTGTCAGGAGCAAATCGTATGACCGAAGTACGTTGTAAGAACACAATCACTAGACAACAAAAGGGATGTCAAAGAGAGAAATGTGAGGTAGATAGTGTGCTGAAGGACTAGACCCTGAGAAGACGAGACTCGCAGGTGCAATAAGTCTCTTTTTATGAGAGGGTACCTGTGCTGAAGGTGGCAGGGGAGGCATACCTATGCCCGCCGAGACAAAGTACAAAAGAATAGTGTGTCCAGTAAACAAGGGACCGAACCATAA
The DNA here is from genome assembly GCA_034641835.2 of Pinus albicaulis. Lineage (NCBI taxonomy): Eukaryota > Viridiplantae > Streptophyta > Pinopsida > Pinales > Pinaceae > Pinus > Pinus albicaulis. The sequence continues at coordinate 1,011,912,359 of CM076575.1, read as the reverse complement.
AGTACTGCTGGCATAATCAGGAGCCAGATAAAAATACAATGAGGAATCCCACATACATGTTGTGCTTGGGATAACAGCCAGGACTTTTACAATAATATCGGAGTACATGAGATACAAATACAACCCAAATGCCCCCTGTAGATGGGGAAGGGCTCACAAAATCTGACTGATACATGCAAGTCGAAGAGGCGCTGCAAGTGGCTACAGCCAACATCATCAAATATCTGGAGCTGCATCGAAGGCTGCAAAGAAGAGGTCATTCGGGCATGTGGGGGGCTACCTGCAGGGCCACCCCCTCATGAGGGTTGAGACATCTCACACACACCCAGGAATCATCAAGAGCTGCTGCTGGATCACTGGACCATCAAGTATATGAATCTAGATCATGCTGAAAGGAGCTGGAGAAACAATCAAGTCAAAGGGAATGAGAGATCCCTTTGCCTGATCCGAGGCACCGAACAAGAGTGGAAGCGGGAACCAAGGTACACCGCCCTCTAGACCTAGCTTCTGGAATGAAAGTGCTGATGTCGATAGAAGGAGGTCCGCTATAGTTGAGGGAGTGAGATGTCCCCAACTAAGGCACGAGAGAAAATAGTAGAGCGACGGACAGACTGACACTAATGATGAGAGTGAAATAGAAAGGACTGAGTAGCGAATGGACGACTCCCCTTGTTAGAGCATAAAGGGCATGAATGACATGGCAGCGACTGACACAATATCATATGGGACAGGGGACAGTGGGACTGAAGGTCATAATGTGCGACACAAGAGAGAGACCGAGCAATGAAGGATGGAGGGCGAGAGCGGGGTACAAAGGGACCCAGGATAGACTCCATGAATGCGATGATGACTCAACTTGGATGCTCTAAACAAGGGCGACTTGATGGTGCTGCCACAGAGTAAAGGCCCAATGGGGGACCATGAAAACATGAGTACAAGATGGTAACTCATGACGAAAATCGACACAAACAAAGACAAGTAAGGAGGAAAAATGGTGCCCCAAGTACAAGTGTTGTAAGTGAGGAAGTTGGGTTTGAAGGAGAGGTGAAGTGATCCTTCTTGGACAAAATAGCTCCTGGCAAAGGATGAAAGTATAAAAAAGATGCTGGCTATCTAAAAGAACCTAAAACACGCATCTCAAAAGGGAAATGCTAAGGGTAATATTTCTTAAGATAGAGTACATTGCGAGGATTAGGAAGAGGATTGCCTTCGAAGTCCTCTAAAAGGTATGCCCCCTTACCAAGACCCTTACTGATGACGTAAGAGCCTAGCCATAATGAGTCGAACTTCCCGTGACCAAGGACATCATGGGCTTGGTCACATACTAGAACAAGGTCGCCTTTGGGGCTGGACTTTTCGGTCATATTGAGCTTTGGTGCATTTCTTGGCCGCTTCCATGGATTGCAATGCAACACGGCAGTCTTCAGAGGCACGCTCAGGCATGATAAGTCGTTGTTCTAGAGGTTGGGTGTCAGGGAGAAGTTCAACAGCCAGTCACACTCGATTGGTAAGACTGCCTCTTCTCCAAAAACGAGGTGAGGAGGGTTATGGTTGAGGGGCATAGGTGCCCCCGAGCATGGTGTGGTCATGCCAAAATGTATTTAGAAAAAAGGGGAATCTAGACACATTTAAATGATGTGGTGTGCCATTTGTTCTCGTTATAGTTATGCAGTGTGAGAAAGGAAATGGAGGATTACCAATCTCTTTTGGTACTGCATATAGGGATCAAATGGACTTTAAGTTTCCGAGTTGGCATACCTGGTGTCACTATCCCAAAAAGAGGATTTGGAGATAATGAACTGATGCTCTCATAGAAAAGCTATAGGTTGGTCAACAATAATGTGTAAGAGACTGGGTTGCTGATGTAAGATGAGGGAACGATAAGGGGTATCATCCCTAGAGTGATCTGAAGTGATATGGGACTCTAGAGGTTCTTCGAAATGTGGAAGAATACTGGGACTAAAGTCAACACAACCAGATCCACTAGGAGAGTGGTGGAGAATTGCCTCTCTTGGTCTCTCAAATGTGGGTGCCCCCTTACCCAAACAGTGGGTTTCAATGTAATGGCCACGAGGTGGATGTGGTGTGAACGCATGGGTTCGATGTAAGGGGGAATAGATAACGTCAGGGGTGGGGATTTTTTCCATAATGTCGTCATCGCGATAGAAGATGGGGTGACTGGTGGAAGAAAGACCACCTGACGTGGTGAAGTGACCTGAATCATCATCATGAGAAGAGAGGTTCACATGCGCATCGTCACAAGGGGTGACCGAAGAGTAAGTAGATAAAGGATCTACCGATGTTGAGCCCAAGATGATCGCTGAAGGAAGGTCAATCGAAACAACAGGGGAGGATTCAGATGGAATGTTCCCCAAGGGTCTCGTGGATGATGATAGGTAAAAAATGTTGGACGAAGGCTCCGTCATCTCGACATCAGGAGGGGGAATGTCAATGGGAGCAGTCATATCTGGTAGTTCTGCTGAAGCAGAATGCGCAAATAGGGGAGAGGTGGACTCATTGTGCTTGGCCTCGAATTGGTGGACCGCGGCGATAAAGGTGCGGAAGTCCTCGAGGCGGGGACAAAGATGGGTGTAATGGCCATGGAGATCACACAAAGCACAGGGGTGGTTGGTGTGAATAGTCTTGGGGTACTTGGCCGCAATCGCAGAAGGAACAGAGGCTTCTGGGACCGCGGACGCAGGGAATGTGACATTAACCATGGGCTTGAGATGAAGCAATGCAGGACAGGTATGGGAGGCGTGACTGATAACATCACACAAAGCACACTGGATGGTATGCTTTGGAGGCTGAGAAGGAGCAGGTTTTGTCGGGGGAGCCTTGTCCTTTGATGCCCTCTTGCGAGCTTTGCCCTTCTTACCCGAAGCGGTCGCAACAGGAGGTGGTTCCTATTGAGGTGACTGAGGCACTGATGCCACGGGAGAAGGCATGGGGGCCAGTTGAACTGGGGTCAAAGCAATATAAGGTTTGGGTTGACCAGGCAAGGTGGGGGCTGGAGGATCAAGGTACCAAACGGGAATCCCAAGTGTCAAGTTAGGAAGAGAGAGGGTGGCCATGACTGGTACCGTGTACACTCCTGGTGGGGGAGCTAGGAACGGTATCTGACCAGAGGGGTAATGGCCAGGTGGGACGGCTCCTAAATGGCTAAGGCCTGGAGGAACCATGCTAGGGGGATAAAGGGGCTCATGACTACCAACTGCAGGTGACGGGCTAGGAGCAGGTTGCGGAGGGCAAGGTTGCTGACTAGCTGAAGCAGGTTGCTTGAGAGCAGCCCGAGACGATTGCATCATGCAAACATTCGATGAGCTAGGGTCAGAGATAGGAGGAGGGAGGGAAGACTGAAGGTTCGAGCGGGGAGGAATCCTTGTAGCGAGGAGACTGGCCGGTCGAGGAGTCGACGGTTTGCTTGTTGGCTACAGAGGAGATGGTCATCTCAGGTGAGGTCTGAGATTTTGGCTCATGATATGTCAGCTGGTCAATGGTGACTATCTTTCCATTATGGGGGAAAGACATCTTGCGGAAAACCATGGATGGTACAGCAGACATAGCATAGGTGTAGCTTCGCCCCAATAGAATGTTGTAGTCTAGCGGGGCGTCTATGACTTCGACGTCCGCGCGGAAACAATCTTCTTAGCGGGGTGATGGGACAATTCTGAGAAATATGCCAATGAGGTGGGAGGCATGGCCAGTCCCCACGCTCGAAGGGTGATCGTGGAAGGGGCCGACTCGGGGGGATGCGGGTTGCTTCCAAATCGACGGACATCACGCGGTGGATGCCCCCCTCATCAATTATACAGGGACACGTTGGCGTTCGGATTTTTGACGAGGGATTTGGAAGGCGGCCCGAGAAGGAGCATTAAGGGAGGATGGTCGATTGGGAGCATCGAAAACAATCATATGGTCATCGGCAGGATCTACAGCACCCACGGCAGATAGCAGAGCCTTCTTTTGGGAAGGGCACGACTGGAGGAGTTCCAATGTGGAAATGGCAGCAGGAGACTGCGCCAAATCATCTACTATGCTATACAAATGAGCAGCTCGACCAGAAGCAGCATTTCGACGTAATGGTCCCTTAGGAATCTTGGTGTGAACCTCAACTTTGGGTTGAGGGATATGTAAGGGGCCATTGGATGTCGAAAAAGGCTCTGTAGAACCTGAAGAAGGGGACTCGGGGGCAGAATGAGCGGAAGGCTTGGGGTACTGGCGAGACCGAGTTTGAAGGTGAAGGTCGACGGTTGGGGATGGATCAGAGTTCATCATGAGGAACTGATAATCGGAGGAGCCAGAAGAGGGGAAAGGGTTGGGGGAGCCTGTCCCAGTCGGTGGTTGGGTAGCGAAGCCCTACGGGCATCCCCACCTACTCTTGAGGGGGCGGTGACTACTGTTGCAGGGGTTGAGAAGGCAAGGGAGGCAAAAACACATATGCTAGAGGAGCTGGCGCACCAGGCTGTGGATAAGGGTAATGGTTAGGTTGGGTAACATTGAGGTAAGCAGGAGGTTGGGCAAAAGGATGAGGCATGCCATATCCTGGATGCATGCTACTGGGAGGGGGAGAAGTGCAAGAAGTGGTGCCCCCTCCCCCAGGAAAACCATAGCTCATGAGAGGTTGAGCGGATGGATGAGAGATAGATCCAACGATACTGTTGGCGGCATGAGGTGCCCCCGGTGTATGGGCATCACCGGGTCTGGGGAGATCAGGTAGGACAGTATGATCATAACCTGTCTGAGCTTTGATCAGGTCATAGTTTAACGCAATTTGGAGGGCATCTTCTTCGGTTTGAGGAAAATGTGATGCGACATCTTTCCCGATAGGGGACAAGAGAGATCTAAGGAACCAGTCCATGTAGACACGGTCTTCGAAGGTAGGAGATTGACATAGGCTCCATCTTCTTCACCATTCCTGGACATGGGTAGAAAGGCGGGTCGAAGAGGTTTGCTTGAAGGAAGTCAAGAGTTCGATACCAGTGTCATAACGAAGGGGAAGCTGGAAGTAAGATAAAAAATCCCGGGCAAGAGTTGCAAAGGTGGTATGGGAGGAAGTGGGTTGATCAACATACCACTTAGAAGCTTCGCCTGTAAGCGTGCGTTGGAACAATTGAAGACGAACAGAGTCATCGGTAATGGAGGTAGATGAACAACACATGTGGAAAGATCGAACATGATTTGAAGGATCTTCTCCAGCATGGCCTTCAAACTTTGGGATGTCGGAAGGGAGCTTTGTCGGCATAGCAGGCCAACTAGCATCATGGTGTATAGGGTTGTTTATCAACCGGTCCAAATCGGGGAGGCTAAGGCCTGCCAAGAAGGGGAGCACGGGTGAAGCCGAGGTAGTTCCTGTGGTGGTTCCGCTAGTAGTAGTCCCGACATTAGGGCCGGGGTTCCCGCTAGTGTTAGGCCCTGGACCAGACATAGTGGAGGTGACAGGAGGGAGAACCAGAAGGAAAAGGAGAACCCAGAGAATCAGAGAAGGACTGGCTCGACGACAGTGGGACGGAGCAGGTCGATCGACCGGAAACTGAGGGTGAAGGCCAAGAAGTCTCCGAGAAAGGTGCCTTGGGGGCGCAATGATGACGGGAAGAAGGAAACCGACAAGGCCGAAAGGGACAGAATCAAGTGAGGTCATGGGCAGAAAAGGTGCAGTGACAATTGATTTTAGAGTCTTTTCCAGGCAGTGTTAACCAGGCGCTTCTTCACTTAGGGTCAGTGTGTGGTGTTCGTTAATTTTAATTTTTAAACCCTTTTCGTTTTGAGAGCAAGAAAAAGTGTGCTACGTAACTGAAAAGAAATCTGCAGAGAACAATATAGATTGCTGAAATAACAGAACATTTAACAGCTAACCATGCATCAATTGAACCCAAAAAGGCGGGTCTCTCAAAACTACTCTAAAAGAGGGCAAAAATCTATTCAAAACACACGTAAAAAGAGGCCAATAGATCTAGGGTCAAAAGGGATAGGGATCTAGAGGATAGAGCTGCTGAAAAGAGGTGCAGATCACAGCCAAGAGACAGAGGCAAGGTGGCTGGAAAAAGGAAGGAAATCAGCAAAAAACGGAGGGGGCAAGGAGGAGGCCCTAAAAGTAGATCCAAACAAATCTTCAGGAGGTGATTTGAGAGGTAGAAGAGTTGATTACAATGGATCTGAAAGGGAGGTAACAGATCTGGAAAAAAGGAGGCTGAAGCTCTGAAAAACAGACGGCTGAAACAGCTAAAACTCTTCCACAAAAAGTGGAGGGTACTAAAGCCCTAGGGGGCTGGGTTCCCACTTAGTTGAGTAAAAACGGATAGAGAACTTGGTCGGCGGTGGAACGGTGAGAAGACACGACGAGCTGCGGTGAGAACCCCGAGGGAAAAAGTGCACCGAGAAAAATAAAACGAAAAGGCGGCGGTCGCCGATTTCGACACATTTTCGATGCGGAGTCGCGAAAGGGCGTGAAAAGTGTGACCTGGAGGTCTAGGTCGCAGGTTATGGGCCAAAAAGTGCGACCCCACGTTCCGGTTGTCTCGGTGGCAGATTTTCAGAAAAGTTGCCATCTCAGTTGCGGCTGGTGTCGCTTACGTGCGCAATAGGGCCAGAAACACACGGAAGTTAAAAATTTTAATGTTTTAGGGTTTTATGTGAGAAAAACAACATGAAAATAGGAAAAATAAACAGCTGAAGAGAAACCCTAGGGTCTGAAGTAGCTGGATATGCAGGAATAGGAAAAACGACAACGGTCGTAATTTAAAACCCGTGTGGAGTCGCCATTTGTTAGTATGAATCCTTTGTCGAAGTGTACGAAAAAGGACCACTTTAGCTACGCATAACTAATAGCCCTAACAACAAAAGTGGCTGCCAATATCTTCAGATCTGCAATTAGTTAGACAAGAAAAGAGCTGCAAAACACCAGATCTATGCATGGAAAGACATTAAGCAGTAAAAATAAGGGTTTGCTCCATATACCAATAGACAAGACAAGAACAATTTTTGAAAGAATTTTTGTATTAATGAGGCACCTGGGAGGAAAACCAGAAGGAGTATCCAATTCCCCTCAGTGGGATGGGTTCTTGGAAGTCCTCAGCACTTCAGATCTAAGATTTCTCTCTCTAGTTGATGTAGAAAACCCAATGCAAAGAGTAGAGCTCAACGGGAGCAAATGATGGAGATATGTGACCAAGTGTATAGATCCAGAGTGATCTAATAGGCAACAAAAGGTGAAGAATGGTAGGAAAAACCCTCCTATTTATAACAAAATATTGGGTCATTCTAGATCTTGGTGCATGGGTTAACCAGATCTAGATCCACTTTTTATGGAATATTTTATTATATTTGTTGGAGGGGAAAAGGTATTTGACTTGGGTCAAATCCCTTAATTTGTTAAAAATAAATAAATAAATGATTTATTTATCTTTTTAAGGAAGCGGTTAGAAGATAATCAAATAAATAATGATTTATTTAATTATTTAAGGAAGTGGTTGAAAGATAATTAAATAAATAATGATTTATTTTAATTATTTGTGGGTGATTTGGTCATATTTAACAAGGAATATTATCTAAATAAGGTTTAAATAATTATTCCTAGAAAATAATAAGATAAATAAAGGTTTATCTAATTAATTTCTTTGATTTTGGGTTAAACATGACCGGGAATAATAATTAAATTATGGTTTAATTAATTATTCCATGAGGAAAATCAAACAAATATAGGTTTGTTTAATATTTCCTTTTGGGGTTTCCTGTTTTAACATAGTGAAAGCAGTTTTACTTAGGGTAAAACTGGTCTTACATGGTGTACTTGGGTCCATCTAATGATAATAGGTTAGATGACCAAAAAATGGTGTAACAATTGGTGTTCATGTGTGTGATGCTTTATTCTGTTGATTACTTTTCATAATATGATACATAACTGATAAGTTTGCTTATAATATTGCTTCTGAGAATTTTCTCTAAATCTGGAAAGTTAAATCAGTATACGCTAGTTTCCTTCTACATTTCCGCGTGCATACACTAGTTCCATTCTTAAAAACCGTGTATGGAAATCTTCTCAAAAGAAAAAGTTGAATTTATATTATAAGCTCTAAATACTGATTCACGCCCCCTATCAGTATTTTTCCCAACAATTGGTATCAGAGCAGGTCCTTCTGAAAAAGCTTAGCCGCTAGAAGGAAGATCAAGGAAGATGAGCAATCAAGATGGAACAACATCTATCAGGCCTCCGCTCTTTAATGGAAACAATTTAATCTTCTGGAAAACAAGGATGAGATCCTATCTTCGCCTCTGGAGCAAGATGTATGGGCTATTGTTGAAGGAGGATATCAATATCCAACACAAGAATGTTCGCATCCGATTGAAAGGAAGAATTATGAAACAAATGCAAAGGCTACACTTTCATTGGGAAGTCTATCGAACTCACCAAATTTATTTCAAATTCAAAATATGAATAACAGAAGTACATGGGACAAAATTATTCTAAGCTATGAAGGTGATGTATGTAATGTGCTAAATCAAACCTTCAATCAATATATAGAATCAAAATGATGCAATGAGTGAGAGCAATGCTGCTAATTATTTTTGTCATTGATGACATTAAAACTGTATAGAAATCTGGGAGAAGCAATAACTGAATCTACTTTGGTTGAGAAAATTTTAAGATCACTAACGACAAAATTTGAGTCAAAAGTTTCTGCTCTTGAAGAAAAGCAGGATCTTCAAAATCTTACTATGGTGCAACTTCATGGCATACTAACTGCATATGAAATGAGAAGAGGAAGACCATCTGAAGTCAAATAAGCAGTCTTTAGAGCTTCTACAAAAGGGAAAGAAGTACAAGGAACAAAAGGATCAGGATATATCTCAGAAGAATATGAGGTAAATTTTGTAAAGAAACTTCAACTTGGCATAGGACGGTTCAGAGGTAAGCTTCCTTTCAAGTGTTTTGATTGTGGAAGAGTTGGTCATTATGCTACTAAGTGTCCTCATAAAGAAATACATGAAAAAGGGAAGGTAGTAGCAAGAAGGAATAAGAATCGGTTTAGCACTAGAAAAAGTTACTATACTCATGAAGACAGTGATGGGTTATCTGACAGTGAGGAAGAATGTGAACAAGATCTTAGACTTCTCATGGCATTTGAAAAAGAATCTAGAGAAGAAAAGGATACTTTTATGGATTCTCTAGAGGAAAATGATTTTCTTGATGAAAAAAATCAACTCAAAATATGCTTAGAAGAAAGTAAAATAACCATAGAAACTCTGAAAAATCAGCTTGAAGAAAAGGGGAAACATAATGAAAAATTAGAATGTGAAGTAGTAAATCTAAGAAAAGAACTTGAGAAAGTAAAGACTCTAAATCTTAGATTTGCTAAAGGATCTGAAACCTTAGATGATATTATCAAGGTAAAACGTTCTCCTCTTATAAAGAAAGGTCTTGGATATATCGGAGAATCTTCTCAGGCTTCAACACCAAATTATCTAAAAGCAGCTACAACTGGTATACAACATTCTGCCACTCAGCAAGGGAATAAAGAATTTTCACAGGTAAATCATGACCAACTCAATTCAAAGAACACTAACAAGAATATCGTTCAAAGAAACACCAACCAACAGGTAAATTCAAATATAAGATTTCATGATCGTAGAAATTTCTACTTCAATGGACAATGTTTCTCATGTCACACTTTTGGTCATAAAGTTGTTCAATGTGTTGCATATAAAACCATCATGACAAGAGAAGAAAGAAAGAAAAGGATTGAAATTGGAACGAAGAAGAATACCTATAACAACTTTTATCCTCTTCAAAATGAAGTTGAATGTGCTTATTGCAATAACTTTGGCCATGAAGAATCTGAATGCAGGAGCAAAGTCCAGCCAAAAGAACATTTTCCTTCAAGCTCCAAAGTGTGGAAAAAGAAGGAATTATAGGTTGAAAATTGTGGCATAGCTTTATTTGCAGAAGGTGAAGAAAATCAATGGTACATTGATAGTGGATGCTCAAAACACATGACAGGTGACAAAAACAAACTTCTTGCATATAGTGCTCTAGAAAAGAAAAAGAATGTTACATTTGGAAATGATACTCCTGCTGTCATTAAGGGAAAAGGATCTGTTTTTCTAAAAGAAAAGGTGAAAGCTAATAATGTCATGTATGTGGATGGATTAAAGCATAACCTGTTAAGTGTATGTCAAATGTGTGATCAAGGAACTGAAGTTGTCTTTAGTTCAAAAGAATGTGTGGTACGTGATCTTGATACAGGTAAAAAAATTATAAAAGGAAAAAGAACTCCAAGCAACTTGTATGTATTGAAGAACTGCAAATAACAATGTTACTTGAGTAAATCTTCAGAAAACTAGCTATGGCATAGAAGGTTGGGGCATCTGAGCTTCTCTCAAATCAATAAATCAAGTAGATTCAAAGCTGTTCGTGATCTTCCCAATATTACTCTACCTGAAAGTATCATATGCAAATCTTGCCAATTCGGTAAGCAAACTAGAGTGCAATTTAATTCCAAGGAAGGATCATCAAGTAATCCTCTTGAACTCATTCATACATACATATGTGGACCTGTGAGGAAAAAGTCACCACGTGGTGAACAATACTATATCTTATTTATTTATGATTTTTCTAGAATGTGTTGGATTGGGTTGATTAAACACAAAGAGCTAAGAAGGTCAGAGAAATTTTGACCTCAGTTATCAAGGAAGTTCTAATGAGATCTAAAAATCAAGTGTCTTAGATCTGATCATATGTAGGAATGTTATCAGATGAATTCCTTGAATTTTGTGAAACTACTGATGGCATAAAAAGAATGCTTGTTTCTAGTTGCACTCACTTGGCAAAACAGGCAGTGTAGCACGAATAGAATAAGCCAACAAATGGCTAGAGCTATGCTTGATGATTCCGGAACACCTGACACTTTTTGGGGAGAAGAAACACATACAGCAGTAAATATTCTTAACAAGGCACATGTTTGTGTAAATAGTGATAAAACGCCATATGAACTCTAGTATGGTAATCCTCCCACTGTGAAGCATTTTAGATTTTTTGGAAGAAAATGCTTTATCAAAAATAATGATGAAAAACTTGGCAAATTTGAACCTAGAGCAGATGAAGGAATACTTCTTGGTTACTACTCTAGGAGTAGAGCATATAAATGTTACAATAAAAGACTTCGGAAGATTGTTGAATGTATTGATGTTGTTATTGATGAGTCTCTTGCAGCTCCAACAGAAGAAAAGAAAACAACAGATGAAGACGATGATGACGTATATCCTTCTACATCAAATAGAAATGATATAGACAGTGGACCCAATGAAGAACCCGAAGATGATTTATCTAAAAAAGCTCCATCCAGATATGTTCAAAATAATCATCCAGAATCTCAAATTTTGGGAGACAAGGGATCAGGTGTACAAACAAGAAGGACTCTTGTTGGATCTTCTAGCCATCTGGAATTTCTATCAACTATTGAACCACACAATGTCAATCAAGTTAGAAAAGATGAATTTTGGATTCAAGCCATGAATGAAGAGCTTGATCAAATTGAAAAGAATCACAGTTAGGAATTAGTACCAAGACCTCATGATAAAAATTTCATTGGAACTAAATGGAGATTCAAAAACAAGTTAAATGAGAATGGGGATGTTATAAGAAATAAATCTAGACTTGTTTGCAAGGGGTATGCTCAACAAGAAGGAATAGAATTTGAAGAAAATTTTGCTCCTGTAGCTAGACTTGAAGCCATAAGAATGTTTCTTGCTTTTTCAAGCTTCCAACAAATCAAAGTTTATCAAATGGATGTTAAATCTGTTTTTCTCAATGGTGATCTAGAAGAAGAATTTATATAGAACAACCAGAAGGATTCATTTTGGGAAATGATGAAAATATTGTTTGTAGACTCAAAAAGGCTCTATATGGTCTCAAACAAGCTCCAAGGGCATGGTATTATCATCTTGACAAATATCTTCATCAACAAGGATTTTCAAAGGGGTCCGCTGATAGCAACTTATAGACAAAAACTGAAAATGATAAACTATTGATTGTAGTTGTATATGTTGATGATATCATTTTTGGAAGTAATGAAGAGTCTATGAGTCAGAAATTTGCTTATGTTATGTAACAAGAATTTGAAATGTCTTTACTTGGGGAACTAACATTCTTTCTTGGCTTGCAAGTGCAACAAGCAACAGATGGCATATTCTTATCACAAGCAAAATATCTTAAGCAAATTCTGAAGAAGTATGGCATGGAATATTGAAAACCTGTAAGTACACCAATGGTAACCAGATGTAATCTCAGTTCTAATGATGACTCCCCCACAGTGAATCAATCAGAATACAGATCTATGATAGGAAGTCTACTGTATCTCACTGGGACAAGACCGGACATTGTGCATGCAGTTGGGATTGTTGGATGATTCCAAGCTAATCCAAAAGAGTCTCACCTCCAGGCTATCAAAAGAATATTCAAATATCTACAAGGAACTTAAGGCTTTGGACTATGGTATCCAAAGAATGTTGGTCTTACTCTTCATGCTTACACTGATGCAGATTGGGCTCGAAATATTGATGATCGGAAAAGCACTAGTGGTGGTGCATTCTATATGGGGCCCCGGCTAGTATCTTGGTTTAGCAAGAAGAAAAACTCTATTGCCTTATCTACAGCATAAGAAAAATATGTGGCTGTCGCATCATGTTGCACTCAACTTCTTTGGATGATGCAAACTTTACAAGACATTCAAATCAAATTTTCACCTCCTATCTCCATTATGTGTGATAATACAAGTGCCATCAGCATCTCAAAGAATCCTGTTATGCATTCCAAGACCAAGCACATTCCCATCAAGTATCACTTCTTACGTGAACAAGTGCTTGAACAAAAGGTGAAATTGGAGGCAAAGGTTCTTCCAGCATTGTCATTGAGTATATTTACCAAACCTTTACTCAAGGAAGCGTTAGAATACTTGTGCAAATCTTGATAAAGTCACTAAAGTGATAGACTCCATCTTCAAATTCAAGATTAAATTGGATACGTGATTTCCATGAAGGATAAATACGTATATACATGAGTTTATACACGTAAACCGTATATGGTATTTGTCAATAAAATTCTGTTCAAGATTCTTCAAGATAGTTGTAGTGCGCTAGTACTTCCCCGTGGTGTTCCGCTCATAATTGCCTATCTTCCATGCTTTAATTAAGATGCCTTGATGTTTTGCTGTTTAAAAAGTGTTATACAAGCAATGTGCTAAGGGGGACATTTTTCAATTTGTATGTATTGCATTGTTGGCATTCTTATTATTTGTTGTGATCTGATCTCATGCTTGAGATTCTTTGGTCTTCATTGTATAAGTCATTTCTGTAATTTGATGAAAAGGTCATGTTAAGACCTATGATGTAAAATTGTAATATTCAGTCATGTAAGGACTTCTTCATTTTTTTAAACCTACTTGGTTGGGTACTTGAGTCGCATATGTAAATCCACTTGGTTGGATCATTGATGTAAGTATGAGTCCTTGGTGATAGGAAAGGTCATAGAGTCATGTACTTCATTGAAAAATATGTTTGAAGATTCAGCATGAACTCAGGGGGAGCATGGTAACTTCAGATCCGCCCTTTGCCCTTGATGTCAAAGGGGGAGAGTATCATGGTGTTTGAATAATAGTTATAATCAATGTATCTATCTGCTGTGGCGCACCATAATGGTTGCCATCAATTCCAAAGGGGGAGATTGTTGGCAATATGATGCAATGTGTTGTCCTTGATGGCAACCTACTTGATGAAGTTGTTCTTGATGGAAACTGACTTGATGAGTTGTCTTTGATAGCAACCTATTTGCTATTAATGTATCTACAGATCAGTTTAGAAGTAGCAGAAGAAATAATTTCCAGTAAGTGCCAGAGAAATAGTAAATAGGATATATCACAAAGAATACGCGGGTTTGTAACATCCAAGTCGTGTATGTACGTGGATTAGTACGTCCCAAGTCGTGTATGCCCTTTTTCACTCCAAATTTACAATACCAAGGGGCATTACCATGGTTTTGGCACACAATATTGAGCGTTGTATGGTTTATTTGATTCCGTCCAAGAATACCATCGAAAGTGGTGTGGTTTTGGCTCATGGTATTGGTAAAAGCTAAACCTATTTAAGGAGAAGAAGATCGTAGGGCAAGGTGTGCATGTGTAAGGGTTGTTAATGAATAAATTTCTCTAAGGAAGATCTGCATGGATGAACTCTGTTCTTAATTGATAGATATAAATCTATGATGCACCCATGGACATAATGATGGTTCAAGATCTCTAGATTTGACAATGATGAATCTCTGGTTTGATCGACTAATGAAATCATGAAGAACTGGCGCAAGTCTGCTGAAGAAAATGAATAAATCTAGGTAAGTTTTATAGATCTGGTCTGTTCTACAAAATTTATTTTTTACATATCTATACGCTAGTTGGTTTCAGAAAAAGCGCGTATATATGCGGGTTCTCTTCATGAAAAGCGTGCATGGTAGTTAGGGTTTCTGAAGAATAAAATACACAGAAGTATACGCGGGTTGGTATGCAGGAAAGCACGTATGTACACGGCTTCAGTGAAGAAAAGTAGCGTATGCTATTTGAATTAATGAATTTTCAGGGTTGAGTTTGTATCTGCATATCCATTCTGAAGTCTGGTTTATTTCTGACATTCTGGTTACAGTGGTCTCACTGTTCTGTTTGAGGTATTGGGCAAAGTATGTTTGTTGATGTTAAGTGAAGGGTTGTGTTGAAGCTGTTGGATCCAATATGAAAATTGATGAAACATGGTCAGTAGTAGATCTAGGGGTTGAAGCCTTCAGTATGAAAGAAGAAGCTTTCTGTCAGTAGATGCTGATGATTGATTTCATGGGGTCGAAGCTCCCTTCTAGGATAGGCTGGTAAACGAGATTAGGGGGTTGGAGCTCCCTTCTAGTTGTAGCTGGAAAACGAGAGAAGGTTGCAGCCTTCTTTAGGTAGAAGCCTGCATACTGGTATGAGTCTACATCAGTACTATGTTGTAAAAGGTTTTCTATATAATAAAGATTGAAAACAGAGATGATAGCAGTGGTGGTTTTCTCCCGAATTGGGTTTCCACCTTAAATATCGGTGTTCATGTGTGTGATGCTTTATTCTGTTGATTACTTCTCATAATCTGATGCATAACTGATAAATCTGTTTATAATATTACTTCTGAGATTTTTCTCTAAATCTGGAAAGTTAAATCAGTATACGCTAGTTTCCTTCTGCATTTCCGCGTGAATACGCTAGTTCCATTCATAAAAACCGCGTATGGAAATCTACTCAAAAGAAAAAGTTGAATTTATATTATAAGCTCTAAATACTGATTCACCCCCCCTCTCAGTATTTTTCCCAACAGAGGTATTGTAAGAATATCATTCAAGAGTTGTGGGGGGGCATGTTGGTAGGAAGGCCACCACAAGGAAAGTGTTGCAGGAGGGATTTTTATGGGCCACACGTTTTCACGACGCAAAGGAGTACACTAAGAGATGTGACATTCGTCTAAGGGTTGGAAAGCCATCACACCAGGATGAAATTCCATTACAATGAGTACAAGCACTCTAGGACTTCGAGAAATGGGAAATTGACTTTGTGGGACCTATTAATCCACTAGCGCGCCACTCATATGCCAGATATTTTATTACCACAACAGAGTACCTTACCATTTGGGCTAAAGATGCACCAGGAAAATATTTCATTGAAGACACTGCCGCTAAGCTCATCTTTCAGAATATTATCACTCGATTTGGGTGCCCCCGAAGCCTCACCTATGACCAGGGGACCCATTTCATTGATGCGATGTGTTATCACTCGGATTGAACCTCAGGCTGAAGAAGGAAATTCTTAGGTAACCACAAACCATGCTTAGCCAAGTAGCTAGCCCTACTAGGCAAGGAGAGGGCTCTCTCCGTAAGGATCACAACCAATATGGCTAAGTAAAGAAGATATTGGGCTAGGTATAGTAGCTCAGGGTTTTGATTTGATTGTATAGGGTTGTTCTGGATTAGAAGGAGTCAAACAGTCAGGGAAAATAAAATTAGGTCAAAATTTGAAGGGTGTTCTATGGGGCAAGGTAGGCATAGTGATTTAGCACTTTAGGATTTCAATGGGTGGGATGATCAAGACAGGTGAGGAGCTAGAAAGAGCATCATGGAATCATGGGTTCTTTCTAAACGGAATAAATTATAGATTGTGAATATTTACCCAAAATAGAGCATAACAATTATGGATTCTGTTCATCTAACTTGAAAACATTCACTTAATAGTAATGAAATAATGGATGAAATAAACAAAACATTCTAACATCTGAGCACAAAAGGAGAAAATGAAACTAAAAACCATACCATAGGGATCCCATAAAAATAGTTGCAAATTTGATTAATATTCCTGCTCAGAAATTGATACAAAGTGTGTCTCTTCAAAAGCCAAGTATCCAACTAAGTCCAACCCTTACAAATAAGAAAGAAGAAGAAGATATAGTTCTCAAAACAACTCACCCTAGCCTCAAAGAGTTGAATCCATGAGATGAGGATCACTTTCCATCAAATGCTGAACAATAATCTAAAGACTAGGAAGACCCAACAACTTGCCTCTAAAAGAGAGGAAACTGATTCATTTGACCTCTAGAGGACTCAAGTTAATGAATCTACCCATAGTAAACTAATCCTCATCATAATTACATTCATCTTTATCAATTACATCAGTGAAAACCCAAACTAGTGAGGTAAAACTCAAAAATCACGTGACAAACAGAGAAAAGTCCAAAACAAGCAGAATTTGTCCTATGCACAACGCCAAAGAGGAGAAAATAACCTTTCTTGCAGGTCACTTTTGAATGAATTCTCGGTGTCCAAATTGAGCTCATGATAGCTCATTGGAAATATTGTCTTGTCTACTTTCCAGATCTTCTTGTGGTTTCT
This sequence comes from Pinus albicaulis, assembly GCA_034641835.2. NCBI lineage: Eukaryota > Viridiplantae > Streptophyta > Pinopsida > Pinales > Pinaceae > Pinus > Pinus albicaulis. The sequence continues at coordinate 1,011,895,417 of CM076575.1, read as the reverse complement.
AATTGGGAGTTTTTTTGACCCCTCAAAGGTGCAATCTCCCAAGACTGCAACTATGCGTAGCGCCACCTTGAAAAAGAGGCAGAAACATGACTTTTTGAGTGTTTTTGGCCCTTTTACCTGACCAGTTTTGCTCCAAATTCTTAGAAAAAGTATAGGGGGCATTATCTCATCATTATGAACCCACTTATGTCTTTCTTTTTTCCATTTGATGCTCCAAAAGAGTGTGCAGTGCCAAGGCATTGCGTACAGAGCAAAAATTCCTATGTTTTTCAAAATTTGCCCAAAAACTCAAAAGTATCAAAAAAATTTCAAAAATTTTCAAAACTGATGGGATAGGCCCAAAATCACATGTCAAGTTGAGAAAAGGAGACATCAAAAATTATCTTTAGTTGTTCACCTCCTTTCTTGCCCTTCTGGACCTTCTTCAGTTTATCCTTCATCTCTTTGACCTCGATATTGTGAATTTTGTTTCAGGTATGATAGTGATGGGCCATGTGCCTGAGAATATGATTGTCCCCATTGGCCTTCATTAGTAGCTTCTCCAAGTGAATTTTAACTCTCTCAAGCCACACTTCTCTGTCATCTTCAACCTACTTTGCCAACTGCTGGTCAAAACTCAGACTTTGGGCTTCTTTCTTTTCTTTCTCCAATGCTCTTTTGAGGCCTCTTGTCTTTGGCCTTTTCCTGATGTTTTCAGCCTCCTCAGGATCTTCTGTAGCTGCTTGATTAATCATGGTTTTCCTCCTCTCCTGCAACAATTTCATCTCTAAAAAAGTTTGCATGTTTGTTAACTGTTTGTTCTCTTGCTCTAGGAAAGAGATGATGAATTTTTCCCTCTCAAGATGGGTTTACAGCTCTCTGATTTGTGCCTCCTTTTCTTTGATTTCAATGGTTGATTTGGTAGTTTTGTCAAACCCTTGAAGGTCTAATAGCTCAAAATCAACCTCTACCTCATGGGCATCTTCGTGCTCCTGATATGTTTCTCCATGGCTGACCTCTATGACTTTCTCTTTTCCCTTCAATGCTTGGTGTACCTGTTTTTTTGATGAAGAAGGAAAAGCCACTTCCACACCATGTGAAGCAAAAATTTTCCTTTGTACTAATGAAGAAGGCAAGGCTCCTTCCACACCATGTGGAGCAAGAACTTTTCTCTCTGCTGAAAATAGTTTTCTAAGCCCTCTTTGATATGTTACACTGCATTCTTTGACTTGCCTGGGTGGTTTGACTTGATGCTTCCTTGTTTTTGCAGCTGTAGTGCTAGTATATGTCTCTCTTCTCTCTTGTGGCATTAGTGGAGGAATTTAGGGATTTGTGAATATGTCATTGGAAATGAAAGTATCCCAAGAGACGTTGAGCAGATTTAGATGATGAAACACAATGAGTTTTATGAGGGAGTGATGATAGAGGCTATTCATCTACTGATGATATTATTTATTTGCCACCAAGTATGCCATCTTCTTAATGTTTCGAAGCAATAAATATGGGATTTTCAACATCCTCACCCTAGTGAAATGCATGAGCAACCTGATATGATATGTATACAATCTGGAGAATCTTCCCTCACAGGTGAAGTATCTCATGATAATCTTCATCATCCGTGCATACTTGCTGAGGAGGAAAATGAAGGGGAAAAAATTTATTTTTTCATTCTTGTACCTGGTCCTAAGGTAAGGCTCAAAATAATGATGACTCGAGTCATGTGCTTTGTAACATCTCTCCCCTACATTTGGAATCCTTGTAGCATCATCAATAATAGAAGTGGAAATGGAAAAAGCTACACCTGCAAGATTTACCCTATTATCATTGAGGTTCAGTATGAAAAGCCTAGTCAACTCAGGGTGATGCTGAACTCTTTCCACCTTTTCAAAAAACTCATAGCACCCAACATATCTAAAACAGGACATAGCTGAAGGTGAATCCTCTAGCTCTCTAAGGTTTGTTGCCTCTACTATGATGATTCTGCCTCCCTTGTGTGGCCTTCTTTGTTGTATAATATCATCTTCCTCAAACTAATAATCACTGTGTTCTTCCTCTCTGTAATATCTGTCCTCTCTCTCCATGCTTGTTTCTTTGGCACTTTGGAAACCCTAGGGAAGAGGGAAAAAAGGGAGAGTGAATATAGGAGTAAAGGGAATGGGAGTAGGGAAAGAAATGATGAAATGAGGGCTTTATGGGATAGGGATAGAGTCACAAAAATTAAGGGATATGGGAAAAGGGTTAAGAAAATTTGAGGTGATGGGAGGTGAAAATATGAAGGGAGATGAAAATGAGAATTTAATTATAGGTCAAAGGTATGGGGGAAATCTAGGAAAAAGAGTGAAATTCCTAGAAATTGGGATTTTAATGGAAAAGAGTAAAGGGACTTAGGGAGGGGTAGTTTTAGTGTTTTTTATAAGTATGGGGTGATGTGGTAGGGTCTAGGGGCAATGATTTTGGGACAAGGGGGTTTTGGGAAATTTGTGATGGGAATGGGAATTTTGGGAAAAAACTAGGGTTTCTTTGTAATTTTTGCCAACAAAAAAACTCACACACAAGCATAAATTGGAGAAATATGGAGTTACAAGGCTTCAATTACTTGTTTTTGAGGTGAAGAGGAAATCTTGAAGTGTTTAGAGGAGTTTGGGAGGGTTTTGGCCCTGTGCGCAGCGCTTTACCCAAGTGAGCAACACCCTCTCTCTATGCGCAACGACGTGTAATTTTTCACTCGCAGGAATTCTCTATGCGCAACGCCAATGCTCTGTGCACATCACCACTCAATTTCTACAATTTTTCCTTGCTCAAACCAATTCTACTCCAAAATTGTGTTTTTCTCCTTGACACATGAACAAATGAGGATCTCTTTTGGCAAATGGGCTTTTATACTTTGAATGAATTTTGGATTTTGAATGATTGTGACCCACACTTCTTTCTTCTCATTAACCTTTCAAAATACTTTTTGATGCTTTGGATGACTAACATGGCCTTTGTATTTTTCATCAAATGTCTTTAGCTAGGAATAAACAATTTTTTTATAATTTATTACATATAGTGACTTTAAAATGACATAAAACTAGAACATAAAAAATATCTCTGTTTTTATCTCAAAAATATGATTTTTGAGATGAAAACTTACAAAGATGAAATGTGACTTTAGATGGAAGACCTGAATGAAGAAAATCATGAGTTTATTCTGGGTCACCTTCACACAGTCTACTGCCCTTTATTGAAAATGAGACAATGTGATGATTTGACCTAATGAAACCCTAGTGACCTAATGAGAAATGAAAGAAACTGACTCAATGAGTGATTTTGACTAAAAGTGAAATGAGAGCAGACTTGTTCTCAGCATAATGAAGACATGGAAGAGGGTTAGCAGGCATAGACTTGTGAAGGAAAATGGGGAATTTTACAAGGACAACCACTAGTGGAACAATTTTATATCATGACCTAATGGAATGATTGAAAATTCTTTATAATGGAACACCTAAGATGCACATGTAAAATGTGTTTTGATCCCTGGTGTAAGTATGCAAATACTGACACTAACATTTTCCTTATTGGGGATAGCAGCTCCTTGGAGGTGTCAAGAACACCATAGACCAAGAGCCTAACCTTTGGGCCAATACGATCGAACAATTTAAAAACTGTAACTATTAAAACTGACTCAAAAACCAACCAACGTGATTGAGAAATGACTCGAGAAATGACTTTGAAACTAACTCAAAACTGACTTAAAAACTCTGAAAATAACAGAAAATAAACAAGCTTTATAGCCTTCACTTCGAGCCCCAAGCCTAAATGATTTTATGCTCCAAACCTTGCAGAAAATATAAAATTGAATTTACAATGAAAGTGGAAGATTCTTTCAAAAGTTGCATCAGAAATAGTAATGTTTCAAGAGCCTACCATTGAGTGGTCCTCCTGAACATTCTTTTCCATTCATCTCTTTCAAAAAATAGGCATTTTGTCCTCGATAAGCTAAGATCTTATAGGGTCCTTTCCATAGATTTTCAAATTTCTCATGTTTTCCTTTCTCTTCATTTCTTGCATCCCATCGCAGCACTACGTCTTCCAACTAAAACTTATCTACCTTTGTTTTGCGATCATAAATCTTCTTGATTTTCTCTTGAAGTTTAGAAGCATTTTGAGAATCTTCCTCCCTTGTTTTCTGAAGGTGAATCATTTGATTGATTCCATTTTGAATATCATCTTCCTCACTGCCTGCTTCCTGCAATAATCTCATAACCATGACTCCAAGTGATGTAGAAAAAACTCTATCTATACCAGAGACCAATTCAAAGGGTGACATACCTATAGACTTCTTGCTGCTCACTCGGTCTGCCCACAAAGAATTGGTAAGCTTCCTATGTCAATTTTTCTTATTCTCCTCCAACATTTTCTTAATGATATTAACCAAGGATTTATTAGAGGACTCAACTAATCCATTGCCCTGTGGATAGTATGTGGTCGAATGGCCCAACCTGATGTTATACTTGTTACAAAACTCAATCATTTTATTTGACTTGAATTCCACTACATTATCTGTAATAATATTGTGAGGACAACCAAAACGAGACAAAATATTGGACTCTATAAACTGAATAATTACCGTGTCTATAGCTTGTCTTGTAGGAATAGCCTCGATCCACTTGGTAAAGTAGTCAGTGGCTGTCACAATCCATCTACGCTATGATGATGATGTAGGATGAATTTCCCCAATAAAATCGAGTCCCCACTGTTGAAAAGGAGAATTTACTACAATAGGTTTCAGCGAAGGTCGAAGGAGTTTCCTTCTTCCTTGAAAAACTGGCATTCATGGTAGCTTGTTACTATTTTGTACAAATCTAAAAACAGAGTCAGCCAATAATACCCGACTCTCAACACTTTATTAGTTGTTGTTTTCCAAAACAAGTGGCCTCCACAATCTCCCTTATGGAAGTCATCCATTACCTACTTAGCTTCATATTCAACCAGAAAATTTAAAAGAACACCTCTTAGATCTTTCTAATAAAGGGCACTACCTAGAATGCATAATTTAGCAGTTTTCAATTTCAAATACCTACCCTTACTTTTTGACATTCCAGGAGGAGGAAATATGTGCTAAAGAACATACACTATATCTGAATACATGGTGAAGTGACAAACATTTTTGATACCTGTATTAGAGCACCATCTTCTTCATCATCTGACATTACTGCAATAAGGCTCATGTCTAGAGCATGTAAGTTGGATTCAGCCATGAGCTTGGCTAACCCCTTTCCCTTAATCAACTTGGTGGGATTGATCTCAAGATCATACTTTAGCATCGCTGCTATCCATTTACCTCTTCTTCATTCTGGATCAGTCTGCATGAGAACTTCTTTTATAGCTACATTTGGAACATAAGATATAGTGTGTGAATGTAGAATATAGACCTGGAAATCCTTCAAGGCTTTGATTAAGGCCAAAGCTTGCTTCTCAATAATATTATATTGAAGAGCAACATATATAATGGCTCAACTGAAAAAAATAATGGGTTGGTCAACCTAATCCTTCTTTTGCATCAAAACCGCAGCTAAGGTGTGCTCAGACACAAATGAAAATATTATAAAATCACTAGTATAATTGGGACTAACCAAAACATGGGCTGTAGTTAAAGCAAGCTTTAACAAATTGAAAGAATTCATAGCATCATTAGTCCATTTTACAATGTTTTCCATCTTCAACATATTAGTCAATTCACACAAATGCTTGGACAAATTAGGAACAAATATACATAAGAAATTCATCTTACCATTGAAAGCTTGTATCTCCTTTTTCTTGTGCGGAAAATATATTTTCTAAATTTCTTCCACTCTAGAAGGATCAATGCGAATGCCATCCTTGGAAATTATGTGACCGAGGAGTTTTCCTTCCTCCATCGCAAAAAGACTCTTTTTCGGATTTAGAGAAATTCCAAACTCCCTGCATTTCTGAAAAACAATTCTCAAATGATGTAAATGTTCATCATAAAAACCAGAAAACACTGTCAAATCTAAATACACCACTAAGAAAACATCCTTCTCATTATCAAAAGCTATATCCATCGCCCGCTGAAAAGTAGCCCCCGCATTCTTGAGTCCAAACGACATTTTGACTTACTGAAAGTTCCCCCACGGTGTTGTGAAATAAGTTTGCTTTTTCTCTTTTTCATGTACCAAAATTTGATTATAACCTGAATAACCATCAAGCAGTGACATCTATGATGCTCCAACTACTCTTTGCAGGATATGGTCCATCTTAGGAAGAGGGTAATTATCCTTCAAAACACTTTATTTAAATTCTAAAAATCAATGCACAACCTTATCTCTCCGGTATTTTTCCTTACCAGAACCAAATTTGAAATCCATTTAGAAAATCTAATTGGAGCAATGATACCATATTTATACAATCAATTTACCTCTTTCTCGATGGATGGCAACAGTCTTGGATTTATCCTTCTTAACTTGTGTCTGAAAGGTTTTTGATCCGGCTTGATGGGAATAGTGTGCTTAGTAATATTTTTGTCATAGACCTTCAAATTTTCATAATCCCAGGTGAAAATATCAGAAAATTTAGATACAAATTTGATGTACTTATCTTTTGCTTTGGGAGATAATGTATTAGATAGTTTAACCATCTTGGGCTTATCTGTTGTTTTGATGTTTACATCTTCCACACCCTTTTCAGTAGGAACCAATGTTGGTTTTCTCGCCACGTCATCCTGATCAAACAACTCTTCTAAATATATGAGACCTCTAGGAATAATATTATCCTTCAGTTGAAAAACATTAATCTGATTGGCCTCTATGTTTTGATCATCATAATCACAAATATCATCAATAAAAGAATATTTGAACTTTCTTTCATTCTGCAAAAAGCTATTAATTTCTTTTTCATCCCAAAAAACTTGCCAATACCTTAAGTTATCAGTAACACTAGGTCTATGTTTGACATGAATTTAAAATTCATTACTTGAGTTCATCGAAATTTTGAGATTACTTGCTATCGTAGCAAGCGAATCTGCAATGATATTTTGAATTCTTGGTACCGATGTCAATGTATATTCAGGAAACAATTTCAAGATATCCAAGACTGCATTCCTATAAGCTCTCATTCATGGATGCTTTGCTTGATATTCTCCTTTCACTTTCTTTATGAAAAGCTCAGAATCACCATAAACATAAATTATTTTTGCGCCAAGTTTCTTCAAAATTTTGAGACCTGTGATCAATGCTTCATACTCCGCTTCGTTGTTAGAAAAATCAAAAGCCAATTTATAAGAGAATTCTCTAACATTACTTGGAATTCTATCTAGCTTACAAACATGACTTCGGATCCAAATTCCAATACCTGCACCTTCCTTACCCAAAGCGCCATAAAAATCCATGCTCGAAAGGCCATATTCGTCTTCTAGATGCTGAAACTTAACTATTGGTTCTGATTTTCTTTTGCTGGTCACCTCATTTTTATGTTCTGCACTGATTCTCTATTATTCGAAGGGATATTCAGAAGAATTCACCACTCTTTGTTCTTTATCAAGAAGTGCTCTAAAACAATGAAATTTCTGGTACATCTTCAACCACTACTAGCTGACTATTTACATCATTTATACTACCATCATTATACAAAATAAAAGATTCTAGATCAGTATGTATAGCCTGTATTGGATGATTTATTGCCTTCTCCTTACTAGTTATCATGTACTTCATTTTATTTTCTTGGTACAATTTCCTCAATTGCCCGAAAATAGGAATAGTAGCATAAGAGAAGTCAAGTTGTAAAGTACCTTTGAGTTTAGCTCCCCATGATCTAGGCAACAGCATGCCGAATCGAGGTGGTATATCAGCCACCACCACATCCATTAAGACATTCTTGGCTAGGATTTAGTCTAAGGAAACCACTAAATCTTTAATGAGACCAATGCAGCGAACTCTACCACAATCAAACAAATACAAGTCATGATATGGTCTAGTGCAATCCATGCCCATATTTTCCTTAATAGCCTTTGGCATTAAATTATGAGAAGCCCTAGAATCAACCATAGCATTATGAAGTATATACTCATTTAGTCTAAGGCTTAAATAAAAGGGGGGAAATTCACTCTCTTCTAACTGACCATCTATAGCTGGATTGAAAATGAGCTCGGGGTGGTCATCTTCAATGTTAACCATATCAGACAAAGGATCACTTAGCAACATTTTAGACACCTGGTGTTTATAGTAACTATTCTTTACTAATTCTGTCAAAGGAATGGACACTTTCATTTTAGCTATTTCGCTTTCTAAATTAAAATTTGTGACTTTATCTACCTCTTTGATGACGATATTTTTTCTATCATTTTGATCCTTTGTTACAATCTCCTTTTTTTTAGTGTCTTTCTCTTTAGTAGCCGAGCTAGTTGATGGCTGGTTGATTTTGATATGATTCTGATCCGCGTCCTCTTTACCCTTTCTTTGATTGTTTGGAAGATCATTTTTTGGCTGGACCTTTTTTCTTTTCTGAATAGGACTGATAGGTACATCTCTCCTCCTTAAAGAATATTTTTTCTTCTGTGCACTCAAAGCATTCATATATCCACGCTGATAATCATCGAATTCAATTTACAAATCGTCATCATTTGCCAAGATGTAGTCCTCATCCTTTGGAATATCCAATTTTTCAGTAGTACTCATGATCTTCAGTCAGAAACATGGGCAGACCATCTGATGTAAAGAAATGATTTGTTTTGACAACAGGATCTTCATCTTATTCCTCTTCCACTCCTTGAACATAATTCTATTGCAGCGGGGTCTGAATCTGCTCTTGTTGTACTAGTTGGTCGGATGCTTTCTTCTCTCTTTGCTTGATTCTAAACTGAGGCTGCTGCTGCCCTCTGAAATTTGGGTTCCGGATCTGCATTTCAGGCCTATTTGAGATAGATAGCTGATCAAACATTCTCTCAATAGTTCGGATTAATGAATCCATATTAGCATCAGAAGTAGATGTCTCCTCCTTCACAGTCACTCTCTTTTCAGATCTCATCCTTGCTCCTTTGGCTAGAAAATTCACTTCCACACTTACAAAATTCTTTTGCATATCTGCTAAAGTTGTAGGATCATGTTCACATAGTTGATATGCTATATCAGTATCAAACCCATCCAGAAATTTGACTAAAGCCAAACCTTCAGGTGGTTTGATATGTGTGGGAAGAGAATTGTATACTGCATTAAATCTCATACAATAATCTTGCACACTCTCGCCAACATTCCTTTTGATGTTCTCATATTCAGACAAAATTTGAAGGGGATTTTTCTTTTCTTCCCATATTTCTATGAACTATCGATGCAAGACTTATAAATAATTAATAGTGGCTGCTTGTAGAGCTCTGAACCATTTCCTTACTTCCCCTCCCAGACTTTGTACAAAAAGCCTCATCTTCACATCCTCAACATCAATTTCATGATATCAAAGAAATAATTCATCTTGTCTATGTGCTTTTGGGCTGTCATAGGCTCAGTATTGTCAAACAAAGGGATTTTGGTTTGGTAATATTGGGGCATAGCACCCAGATTCTGAGGGAGAACAAGGGGGTCATATTTTGCAACCATGATTGGAGGTGGAGGATTAACAACAGGGATTTGGATGTTCGATGTAATCAAGGGAGGATTGGTAACTAATTGAGTAGCGTGAACAATATGTGAAGAAGAAGGAATATTTTGGGTGATAGTAGATGCAGTGATGGTATTTTGAAAGAATGAAGGATCCGAAGAAATAGTAGAAGAAGTTGAGATTTGAGCTCTGCTGATTACCCAGGCATTTATTTGTGAAGAAAAGGTCTGCAGATCATCAAGAATGTGTAAAAGTTGTGACCCTAATCATGACCCTGATTGTGACCCTGATTTAGTATGTGAAAATAGATATTCAATGGGATTGTGAAAGGAAATGGAGGAATCAACAATTGTTTCATAAACCCAACTAAAATATCTTCTTCAGAATAAGCTTTGTTCAAAATTTATATCAAGCTCAATATATTGCCAGATTTCTAACTTTCCAGGGAGTGAATTAGCTCTAGGAATGGTACTTTTGTTTGATTGATTTCCAGCTAAACTAGATTTCTCCATAACAATTTTGGATTTTCTTCCTATGTTTTGAGGATCACTAACAATGGTGGTAGGATTCAGATCTGCATTGGATCTAGTGTATCTTCGGGAAGCCAGTATGTCCAATTTTGAAAAATAGCTATCGCTTTACAAATTTCAATTCAGCCTTTGAATAAACTCTAAACTTATCATTCACAAGTTTGAGAATTTCATTGAAAACTTACCGGGGTGGTTCTGATCTTACCTTTTCTTCCCCAGTATGGTCGCCAAAATGTTATCACTCGAATTGAAACTTAGGCTGAAGAAGGCAATTCCGAGGTAACCACAAACCATGCTTAGCCAAGTAGCTAGACCTACTAGGCGAGGAGAGGGATCTCTCCGTAAGGATCACAACCAAGATGGATAAGTAAAGAAGATATTAGGCTAGATATAGTAGCTCAGGGTTTTGATTTGGTTGTATAGGGTTGTGCTAGATCAGAAGGAGTCAAACAGCCAAGGCAAGGAACATTAGGCCAAAATTTGCAGGGTGTTCTATGGGGCAAGGTAGGCATAGTGATTTAGCACTTTAGGATTTCAATGGTTGGGATGATCAAGATAGGTGAGGACCTAGAAAGAGCATGGTGGAATCATGGGTTCTTTCTAAACTGAATAAATTACAGACTGTGAATATTTACGCAAAACAGAGCATAACAATTATGGATTATGTTCATCTAACTTGAAAACATTCACTTAATATAAATTAAATTATGGATGAAATAAAAAAACGTTATAACATCTGAGAAAAAAATGAGAAACTGAAACTAAACACCATACCATAGGGATCCCATAAAATAGTTGCAAAATTGATTAATATTCTTGCTCAGAAACTGATACAAAGTGTGCCTCTTCAAAAGCCAAGTATCCAACTGAGTCCAACCCTTACAAATGAGAAATAAGAAGAAGTTATAGACCTAAAAATAACTCACCCTAGCCTCAGGGAGTCGAATCCATGAGATGAGGATCATTTTCCATCAAATTCTAAACAAGAATCCGAAGACTAGGAAGACCCAACAACTTGCCTTTAAAAGAGAGGAAATTGATTAATTTGACCTCTAGAGGACTCAAGCTAATGAATCTACCCATAGTAAAATAATCCTCATCATAATTACATTCATATTGATCAATTACATTAGTTAAACTCCAACTAGTGAGGTAAAACTCAAAAATCATGTGACAAATAGAGAGAACTCCAAAACAGGAAGAATTTGTCCTATGCACAGTGCCAAGGAGGAAAAAATAGACTTTCTTGTAGGTGACTTTTGACTCACTTCATGGTGTCAAAATTGAGCTCATGATAGCTCATTGGAAATCTTGTCCTGCCTACTTTCCATATATTCTTGTTTTTTCTGACCCCTCAAAAGTGAAATCTCCCAAGACTTCCTGTATGCATAGCACCACCCTGAAAAAGAGGCAGAAACATGATTTTTTGGGTGTTTTTGGCCCTTTTCCTGACCAGTTTTGCTCCAAATTATTAGAAAAAGTACAACGACATGTACTCATAATTATGAACCCACTTTTGTCTTCCTTTTTTCCATTAGATGCCCCAAAAGAGTGCGCAATGCCAAGGCGCTGCGCATAGAGCAGAAATTCCTGTGTTTTTCAAAATTTTCCCAAAAACTCAAAAATATCCAAAAAATTCAAAATTGTTCAAAATTTATGGGATAGGCCCACAATCACATGTCAAGTTGAGCTAAGAAAGCATCAGCAAGTATCTTGAGTTTTTCACCTCCTTTCTTGCCCTTCTGGACCTTCTTCAGTTTATCCTTCATCTATTTTACCTTGATATTGCAAATTTTGTTCCAGGTCTGATAGTGATGGGCCATGTGCCTGAGCATCTGATTGTCTCTGTTGGCCTTCATTAGTAGCTTATACAGGTGAATTTTGACTCTCTCAAGCCACACTTCTCTGTCATCTTCAATCTCCTTTGCCAACTGCTGGTCAAAACTCAGACTTTGGGCTTCTTGCTTTTCTTTCTCCAATGCTCTTTTGAGGCCTCTTGTCTTTGGACTTTTCTTGATGTTTTAAGCCTCCTCAAAAACTTCCATAGCTGCTTGATTAATCAAGTTTTTCCTCCTCTCCTGCAGCAACTTCATATCTAAAAGAGTTTTCTTGTTTGTCAATTTTTTTTTCTCTTGCTCTAGGAAAGAGATGATGAATTTTTCCCTCTCAAGATGGGTTTGCAACTCTCTGATCTGTTCCTCCTTTTCTTTGATTTCAATGCTTGATGTGTTAGTGTCATCAAACCCTTCAAGGTCTACTATCTCAAAATCAGCCTCTACCTCATGTGCATCTTCATGCTCTTGATATGTTTCTCCATGGCTGACCTCTATGACTTTCTCTTTTCCCTTAAATGCCTGGTGTATTTGTTTTGTTGATGAAGAAGGCAAAGCCATTTCCACACCATGTGAAGCAAACACTTGCCTCTGTGCTGATGAAGAAGTCAAGGCCACTTCCACACCATGTGGAGCAAGCACTTGCCTCTCAGTTGCAAACAATTTTCTATATGTTGCACTGCATTCTTTGACTTGCCTAGGTTGTTTGACTTGATGTGTCTTTGTTTTTGCAGTTGCAGGGCTAGTAGATGTCTCTCTTCTCTCTTTTGGCATTGGTGGAGGAATTTTGGGATTCGTGAATATGTCATTGGAAACGAAAGTATCCCAAGAGATGTTGAGCAGATTTAGATGATGAAGCACAATGAGTTTGATGAGGGAGTGATGATAGAGGTTTTTCATCTGCTATGATATTCTTTCCTTGCCACCAAGTATGCCATATTCTCAATGTTCTGAAGAAAGAAATATGGGATGTTCAACATTCTCACCCTAGTGAAATGCATGAGCAGCCTGATATGATATGTATACAATCTGGAGAATTTGCCCTCACAAGTGAAGTATGTCATGATAATCTTCATCATCGGTGCATACTTGTTGAGGAGGAAACTGAAGGGGAAAAACTTTATTTTTTCATTCTTGTACCTAGTCTTGAGTTAAGGCTCAAAATAATGATGATCCATGTCCTGTTCTTTGTACCATCTCTCCCATACATTTGGAATCCCTGTAGGATCAACAATAATAGAAGTGGAAATGGAAAAATTTACACCTGCAAGAGTTACCCTGTTATCATGGAGGTTCAGTATGAAAAGCCTAGTCAACTTAGGGTGATGCTAAACTCTTTCCACCTTTTCACAAAAATCATAGCACCCAACATATCTGAAAAAAGACAAAGCTAAAGGTGAGGCCTCTAGCTCTCTAAGGTTTGTTGGCTCTACTCTGATGATTTTGCCTCCTTTGTGTGGCCTTCTTTGCTAGACAATCTCATCTTCCTCAAACTCATCATCACTGTGTTACTCCTCTCTGTAATATCTATCCTCTCTCTCCATTATTTTTTCTTTGGCACTTTGGAAACCATAGGGGAGAGGGAAAAAAGGGAGAGTGAATAAAGGAGTAAAGGGAATTGAAGCAGGGAAAGAAATGATGAAATGAGGGCTTTAGGGGATAGGGATAGAGTCACAAAAATTAAGAGAGATGGGAAAAGGGTTAAGAAACTTTGTGAGGTTATGGGAGGTGAAAATATGAAGGGAGATGAAAATGAGAATTTAATTACAAGTCAAATATATGGGGGAAATCTAGGAAAACGAGTGGAATTCCTAGAAATTGGGGTTTTAATGGAAAAGAGTAAAGGGACTTAGGGAGGGGTAGTTTTAGTGTTTTTAGAAGTATGGGGTGATGTGGTAGGGTCTAGGGACAATTATTTTGGGACAAGGGGGTTTTGGGAAATTTGTGATGGGAATGGGAATTTTGGGAAAAACTAGGGTTTATTTGTAATTTTTTCCAACAAAAAAACTTACACACAAGCACAAATTGGAGAAAGAGGGAGTTACAAGGGTTCAATTACTTTTTTTGGAGGTGAAGAGGCAATATTTAAGTGTTTGGAGGATTTTGGGAGGGTTTTGGCCCTGTGTGTAGCACTTTAGCTAGGTGAGGAGCCCCCTCTCTCTATGCACAACACCATGTAATTTTGCACTGGCAGGAATTCTCTATGCGCAATGCCAATGCTCTATGCACAATGCTACCCAATTTCTGAAATTTTTCCTTGCTTGAACCAATTTTGCTCCAAAATCGCATTTTTCTCCTTGACACATGAACAAATGAGGATCTCTTTTGGAAAATGGACTTTTATACTTTGAATGACTTTTGGATTTTGAATGATTGGGACCCACACTTCTTTCTTCTCATTAACCTTCCAAAATACTTTTTGATGCTCTGGATGACTAACATGGCCTTTGTATTTTTCATGAAATGTCTTTAGCTAGGAATAAACAACTTTTTTAAAATTTATTACATATAATGATTTTAAAATTACATAAAACTAGAACATAAAAATATCTCTGTTCTTATCTCAAAAATGTGACTTTTGAGATGAAAAATTACAAAGATGAAATGTAACTTTACATGGAAATCCTGACTGAAGAAAATCATGAGTTTATTTTGGGTCACCTTCACACCTTCTGCTGCCCTTTATTGAAAATGAGCTAATGCATTGATTTGACCTAATGAAACCTTACTGACCTAATGAGAAATGAAATAAATTGACTCAATGAGTGATTTTGACTAAAAGTGAAATGAGAGCAGACTTGTTCTCAGCATGATGAAGACATGGAAGAGGGTCAGTAGGCATATACTTGTGAAGGAAAATGGGACATTTGACAAGGAAAACCACCAGTGGAACAATTTTATATCATGATCTAATGGAATGATTGAAAATTCTTTAGAATGGGACACCTAGGATGCACATGAAAAATGTGTTTTGATCCCTAGTGTAAGTATGAAAATACTAACACTAACATGATGGTCACTTCAATGTTGCAAAAATTTATGATACAACACCATAGGAGAAGCCCATATCACCCTCGAGCAAATGGTATTATGGAACATTTAAAAAAAATATTAGAGACGAGACTCACCAATATATGCTCAGCTAATAGAGATGATTGGGACGAGCAGGCGCCAACTACACTATGGGATTATCGTACAAAAATCAAGCGTTTACACAAGTATACACCCTTGTAGCTAGTGTATGGGTGTGAGGCCATAGTACCTTCCGATTTTACCATCCCCAACCTTTTATTGTATCCACTTGCATGACAAAGGTTGAATGAATTGCAAAATGGTTGGAATAAATATGGGAGTTGGATGAAGTTAGGAATATGCAATATTTCCACCAGACTATCGAAAAGAAGAGTCATAAAGCATGGCATGACAAGCACATCAAGTAGAAATATTTCACAGTTAGAGGAGATTTTTTGATATATGATAGTAAGTTCTTAAAGTTTCATGGAAAGTTGAAATTTCATTGGTTAGGACCATTCATAGTTGCAAAAGTGAAAGAATCAGTATATGTCAAGCTCAAACAATTGGATGGAGTTATACTACTTGGATGGGTGAATGGTGCATGCATGAAATATTTCCATGGCTGAACCAACTCTACATCCAAGTGATTTGATCTCTTGAAGGGGATTTTAGGTAGGTCTATGTAGAGTTTGACAGTTTTTTTTTCTTAGTCGTTCTAGTCAAATTTAGTCATGAATAAGTTTTTGTCAGTTCTTTGAGTTGTAGAAGTTTATTCACCACTCCACAATAGTTTGTGGTTAGGTGTAATATTCCCAATTAGCCATGAACTAGTTGGAATATTAAATTTTTCTTTTGATTTCTTTTTAATGAATAAGAGGACAATGGAGGTCCATAATTCTCCTTAAATATGAATAAATAAATGCCAATGTGAAAGGAATAGATCTTGGTAGCTTAATTGAGCACCCTTAGGTGTGAAAAGGGGCTGGAACACCTTGACTGGGTCAACTTTGTCCAAATCAACAACGTTGTCATGGAGGAGTGGTCATCAATGAAAGACAACGCAGTTTTAGATGGAGATGATTTGAAAGGAAGTAGAGCCATTATTGGATGGGGATCAGGGTTTGGAATCTCACAAATTATATAAGGAAGAGGATGGAAACCTTAGATCATTATGTATGATATGTTTATGTATTGATCTTTTTAGATCTTTGGTTTGTTTAGACTTTGCTTTCTTCAGCTATTTAGCTAGGATTGCAGTGTTGTTTAGCACAGGGTGTTACTGACTGGGAATCCAACCTCTTCCATTGAGAAGCTCTTGGAGGAGTATTTTACTACATTCCACTATTAGGCATTTTGCCAAAGCTACAGTCTTATGGTACAATGCAATTCCTGTTCAGGGTGTGTTGTGTTGTAGGGTTGCAGCAGTGGAGACTAGATATGGGTGATTTCTGATCTGTTTTTCATTGGAGGAAGGTTTCCTTCCATTGAAAGGTTGGTGAGGAAGGCCCTTGAGCCTTATTGTAGCATTTGGCATCAGGCCAAATTATTATTTTCCCCTACAATGTAGTTTCTGTCTTGGACTGCGTTATTTCTAGGGAGGAGTTGAAAGGTGTTTTTAATACACCATGGGGAGGGGAGGTTTTCTAGTGAAAGGGATTTGCCTTTCATTTAGAGGATCGATTGGAGAAGGATATTCTATTGTGTAGATCATATCAGCCACACCTTTCCAGCTATTATGTTGTAGTGAATCTTCAGCCCTAGGGCTTTAGATCCCATTTGTATTATGGTGTATTTCTAAAAACCCTTTCTGGGTTCTTTGTAGGTGATTGTATTAAGCCTAGATTTGTATTGTTCATATATTTTGAGGCATATAACATCCCTACATATTTTTTATATTCATTTATTGTAGCAGTGCACTTATGACTGCACTATAGCTGTCTTCCGACATTTTGATATAGTAGCAGCACCTCATTTTGAGGGATTTATTCATTGGAGGCTTATTGTATCTTGTTCTATGCTTTGTGGGCTATCATTTTATCTTGCTTGCTGCTGTTCTAATGTATTAAAGTAATATTGATAATTATCCCAAGCTAATAGGAATATACTATTTTTTTTACATTTTCTTGTTGCAAGAATAAAATTGTAAAGGAGGATAAATTAAACTCCTAAAACAACAAAATAAATCCATGCCCATGTGAACAAGGCTAAATCTCGGCTGCTTCAGCAAAACACCCTTATGTGTGAAAGGGATTAAGTCACTTGACTAGGTCAACTGGACGAAATCAACAATGCTGTCTAGTTACATTGAACCACCTAGATGCCCCGTGCAGTTTTAGTTGGAGGCTAATCATGTGAATGCAACTAAATCATTGAGATGGTTTAGGGTTTGGCAAGGATTCCATCTTATTTAAGGAGGAGGAGGACAACATGAGAGGGGTTGTTGATGATATTATTTCTGAAGGATTTGTCTACTTAGACACTTCTCATTCTCTAGTTTTTTAGTTGAGAATAGTGTTGTTTAGCACTTGGGTGTTCCTGATCGGGAATCCCACCTCCTTCCTAGAGCAGCTCTCGAAGGAGTCTTTCATTTCTTGACCATTATAAGGAATTTGGCCAAGCTCTTCTTCCAAATACAACGCAGATCCTATTGAGGGTTTGGTTGTGCTTGTAAGCAACAGGAAGTGGAGGCTATATCAATTCAGATCTAGGCCATACTGGTGCCTCTTTTTAGTGGGAAAGCTTTCTATCCCCCTAGAAAGAGAGTATTGGATGAGGAGAGCTCATTTTCAGATCTTGGCATCAGGCCACATCATGCTCTAGAGCCTACTACACAGTCCATCTTCCAGAACTGCATTATTTGCAAGGAGAAAGTTGTAGGGTCTTTTGGCACTTCAAGGAGGAGAGATCTCTAGTGTTGGGAATCTTCCCTTCACTGTGGTGATCCATGGATTACAGATATAATCCATGTTAAATTTAGATATGATCTAAATACTGGTGTATTTTCTTCATAAATTCTGAATCATTCTGCAGATCAGCTGCATTAGATCTCAGATCTACTCCATGTACTAAATTTTTTGCTAAAAACCCCAAGGGGCTTTTGAAGAGGAGACTCGATAGTGTAAAAATCTGATATAAATCTATAATTTCATACACAAATCTGTTCTAGATCTGAAGTTTAACTTACAACTCTTTTCAGCTAATAAAATAACGCTGTCAAGCTTGTACATTCATATCATATGGTTGCAGCCTCTTATTTTGGGAATTTCTTCATGTAAAGTTTCCTATTTTCTCTTGTATGATATATGGGCTTCAATATAATCTTGAAATTATATTTTAAATGCCATGATTATGCCTACATATTTTCCTCCTGCATATACTGGGCCGAACTGCGTTATTCTCTGAGCAATTTTGTCACATAGTGCTGCAGTCCCTTCTTTAGGCCTTTTCTAGCTGTACTAGGTGTGGGAGATTTATTTAACCCACCTATAAATATTTTTTTCTAATGTCCTCTTGGATTTGGGTCTCATATTAACATATA
This sequence comes from Pinus albicaulis, assembly GCA_034641835.2. NCBI lineage: Eukaryota > Viridiplantae > Streptophyta > Pinopsida > Pinales > Pinaceae > Pinus > Pinus albicaulis. The sequence goes on along the minus strand of CM076575.1, from coordinate 1,011,876,935 downwards.
TAAGGGATCCAAGGGCTGATTTCAAGTGTTGTAGCATCCATTCCTTGAAAATGCATTTTCCAGTCATGCCTTGCTAGCAGTTCCCATTTTGGGATATTACAGTGGTATCAGAGCAACTATCTTGGCACAACCTGTGCTTGCTTATTGAAGAGAAAATATGTCTTTTCATGGAAGGAAAATAATAATGAAGAAGTGTAGTTACGTTGAAGACATAGAAAACAAGGTTCCAAACCCTTCATCTGGAAGACTGAAAGGGAAAGAGTTTTCAAAATCTCTGTTCCAAACTATGCATGAGTTGGAGAATGAAATCAAGGGAATGAGGGATGAAAGACTATCATATCCCTTGAAGAGGTTTTCACATGAATGAAGCCCCACTACTTCATCTGATGTGTGTGAGCACTCAGCCACACAATCTGATCTACAACGTTGTAGCATGCCTACATTCCTTGCAAGAGAAGGAGAAGAGGGAGAGACAACAAAGGAGGAAAATCTTGGTGAATATCTCCAGGAATATGAATCTTAGTCTAAAATATTTAGAGAGCATCTAAGCTTTCTAGAGTTTTGTCAACTCAAAGAAGAAAGGATATCTAGTAGAACTATGGGGAGAAGAGGGTGCATGCAGTACACCTTTGGTAGAACCTTCCTACCTACTTTTTATGGATCACCTGAGAGCTCAGCTAAGTCTTGGGTAGAGGAGCTAGACACATACTTTTAGCTGCATCAATTTTCTAAAGAAAAATCCATAAGAGTAGCAGTGCTACACTCCAAGGTAAAGCATATGCCTAGTGGTTGTTTGAGTCTTTTTCATTAAAAAATGTAAACATTTCCACTTATGCAAGGTTCACTAGGAGGTTAGTGAAGAGATTTGATTCTATGCCATCTGAAATTTCTTTGGGTAAGAAAAATAAGCCCAAGGGATAAGAACATTTGCATGAGATGGGAAGATCCATGGAGGTAACTCCATTTCAGAACATTGTTGAAGGGGTTGAATATCTGTTACATGATTTGCCAAGGGAAAAGGACCTACTTCAGCAAGAACCTTCTTCTCAAGAAGAAGACGTGAGTGTTCATTTTTCAATAAAATATCAAGAGAAAGGATCTCTTATTGATGAGGCATACTCCATTGATGAGGAGAAGAAAGAAGAAGAACTGAAAGGTTCCTCCAGCGCTGTGACAGCAGGAGGAGATCTATTTTTATTAAGAGATGGAGCTGAAGCTATTGCTTCCACGAAGAGGGCTCTTGTATCTTTGCAAGAAGGCCCCCAGGATCCTATACATAAATAAGATGAGAAACATGTGTCTATGATGATAGACAAAGAGACAAAACAATGGAGGAAATGTGTTCCAACACTGCATCCAAATTTTGGAACACACACTATGATGGGTTAGTCCTTTTTGATCAAGACTCTTGACACCAAGGAGATGATGGGCGTTCGTGAGTCAAATACATCTAAAGGGAGCACCTTAGACTGTGAGATCTTGTAGAAGGTGGGTGATGAAGAAGAAGAAGGGGGATTTGCTCCAACTTCTCCTTATCATGATACTTCCACACAGCAATTAGAGATGGATTTGCGCAGTGGAAGCAGTCATATTATGTTCCCATCTATTATTCACATGGGAATGAGCCATGAGACATCATTATCTTGTGGTATACCACCTGGGAGACCACCTAATTCATATTTTATGAAATATGTTTCATGCATTGAGGCTCGTTTCATAGATCCAAGGAGGGAGGGAGCCTTAGAAGACCATGCTTCAGCGCTGAGAGTATGGGGAAAGCACAAGGAGAGGGAAATAATTTTTCCCTTAACATCACTATCCATTCTCTCATCCCATACTGCGCTAAGAAAATATGCTACAAGAATGAAGGATGACACCATCATGAAGTAAGGAAGGCAATCCTTGAATTAGGAGACAAGCTTGTTTGGAGGATCCTCTTCCATACATGATGAGAGATGGTGGCCACACATGCATAATTTGGCAAAACCAAGGAGGTTTCAGATATATGGAAGCCTTCCATGGGAGGCTAACTTCCAAGAACTTCCATCTTCTTTTGAGCATGTGCATGAGCAAGGAGGGCAACAAGGAAGGACTGGAAACCTTCCACCTTATACCTTTGGCATGGGAGATGTCAAGGAGGAGGAAAATGGGAAGCTTGGCTTTCCAACATACACCTTTGACATGGGATATGTCAAGGAGAAGAGCCACAACATGGCAAACACTCTAGAGGACATACTATCAACACTATCATTGTTGGGCACATTAGATCCCTATTGGAAATCCCAACTGCTAGTGGAATATTCCAAGGATCTTTGCACTAGCATGATTATTGATGACTGGCTGCATGAAGAGAGATATTCAATCATTGATGGATTCATCTATAATAATGGTAGGATATTGTATAGAGCCTCCAAGCTCAAGGAGAAGTTACTACAGAGGGCTTATGAAGAGTTCAATTTCAGCCACACCTATTATATGAAGCTCAACAATATCATTTTGAGGAGCTATTATTGGGAGGGATTTGAAAGAGAACTATATTAGCATTGTCAAATATGCATGGACCTTATGGAGTTGGAGCAACAACATGACTCTAAGAAAAAGTTAAATCAGCTCTCTCTTTCTTCCCTTGAAGAAGAGAGTAGATCTATGCGCCACTTCATTGATAGAAGTAGAATTGTCGGTGAAGAGCATGCTCTTAGTACATCTATTTTATATTCCGATTTCATGCATTCTCACACCATGTTTTTGCAGGCCATGAATCCAAGGAGGAGTAATATATTTTGTAAGCCTCATGGTCAATATTGGGTCCCAAATATTTCTGAATTTGGCCACTCCCTTGGAAGAACAAGGGAGATTTTTCATCATGATGGGTGCTTCCCAAAGGCACCAAATATATCTCACACTTTCAGCTATGGTGAGATGGTAAGGGACGCCATTGAGTGGTGGGAAAACCACTTACCACTTCTTGATTTGATGCAGGCAGGGAATGCTCTACGTTGGTTCCACATGTGGGACTATGATCCACCTCCATGTGCACAAATTTTTGATTGTTGGCATATTGTTTTGATCCCCTATATTGATGATGTACTTATTCTTTTTATGGGAATGTATGGAGGAAGGAGGGAAGGCATGCATGTGCCCTATGGGATGACTACACTCCCTGTACTTTCTGTCTTATATTTCACTGAGTGCATTGAGCAAACCATGATTGTTTCATGTGATTTATTGTTTTATTATGGGATGAGCTGTTTTCCACTCATGAGAACATTGTTGGGGCAAGTCATGGATGGATGGTTTGGTGATCACTTAGCTTATGAGAGAATCTTATCCTTTGTTTGTGACACCAATGGAGGGAGAGATGAGTTGCAACACTCACCTTATCAGTTTCTTTAGGACAAGCAACATTTTGGAGGGGAGGAATGTAATATTCCTAATTAGCCCAAGCTAGTAGGAATATACTATTTTGTTTACATTTTCTTGTTGCAAGAATAAAATTGTAAAGGAGGATAAATTAAACTCCTAAAACAACAAAATAAATCCATGCCCATGTGAAGAAGGCTAAATCTGGGCTGCTTCAGCAAAACACCCTTATGTGTGAAAGGGATTAAGTCATTTGACTGGGTCAACTGGACCAAATCAAGAGTGTTGTCTAGATACATTGAACCACCTAGATGTCCAGCGCAGTTTTAGTTGGAGGCTAATCATGTGAATGCAGCTAAATCATTGATATGGTTTAGGGTTTGGAAAGGATTCCATCTTATTTAAGGAGGCGGAGGACATCATGAGAGGGGTTGTTGATGATATTATTTCTGAAGGATTTGTCTGCTTAGACACTTCTCATTCTCTAGATGTTTAGCTGAGAATAGTGATGTTTAGCACTTGGGTGTTCCTGATCAGGAATCCCACCTCCTTCCTAGAGAAGCTCTTGGAGGAGTCTTGCATTTCTTGACCACTATCAAGAATTTGGCCGAGCTCTTCTTCGAACTACAACACAGATCCTGTTGAGGGTTTGGTTTTCCTTGTAAGCAGCAACAAGTGGAAGCTAGATCTGTTCAGATCTAGGCCATACTAGTGCCTCTTTTTAGTGGGAAAGCCTTCTATCCCCCTGGAAAGATAGTATTGGATGAGGAGAGCTCATTTTCAGATCTTGGAATTAGGCCACATCATGCTCTAGAGCCTACTACACAATCCATCTTCCAGAGCTGTGTTATTTGCAAGGAGAAAGTTGCAAGGCCTTTTGGCACTTTAAGGAGCAGAGATCTCTAGTGTTGGGAATTTGCCCTTCATTGTGATGATCCATGGATTATAGATATAATCCATGTTCCATTCAGATATTATCTGAATACTGGTGTATTTGCTTCAAAAATTATGAATCATTCTATAGATCAGTTACATTAGATCTCAGATCTACTCCATGTACTACATTTTCTGCTAAAAACCCTAAGGGCCTTTTGAAGAGGAGACTCTATAGTGTACAGATATGATATAGATCTATATTTTTGTACACAGATCTGCTCTAGATCTGAAGTGTAACTTATAGCTCTTTTCAGCTAATAAAATAATGCTTTCAAGCTTGTACAGTCATATCATATGGTTGCAGCCTCTTATTTTTGGCATTTCTTCATGTAAAGTTTCCTATTTTCTATTCTATGATGTATGGGCTTCAATATAATATTGAAATTATGTTGTAAATGCCATGATTGAGCCTATTTATTGACCTCCTGTATATATTAGGCTGAACTGCGTTATTCTCTGAGGAGTTTTGTCACATAGTGCTGCAGTCCCTTCTTTGGGAAATTTTCTAGCTGCACTAGGTGTGGGACATCTGTTTAACCCACCTAGAAAGATTTTTTTCTGATATCCTCTTGGATTTGGGTCTCAGATTAGCAGATATAAGGGATCCAAGGGCTGATTTCAAGTGTTGTAGCATCCATTCTTGGAAAATGAATTTTCCAGTCATGCCTTGCTAGCAGTTCCCATTTTGGGATATTACAATTAAGAAGCTCCATGTTGGCCTCCATTATTGATGGGATTTTTTACACTATTGTCTCCATGGTTTTGCACTATATTCCTGATTTTCCCATTTTGGAATATTACAGTGGTATCAGAGCATAATCTTGGCACAACTTGTGCATATTGAAAAGCCAATATGTCATCTAAAGAAGGAGATCCTCTCACTGATAGAGAGAAAAGGTATCAAATAAGAAGACACCAAAAGTTTGATTATATCAATGAAAAAGAAGACAAGGGTAAAACCCCTTTATCTGGAGGAGAAGATGAAGAGAAGGAGTTTCCCAAGATCCTTCTTAGAGCCATGCAAGACATTGCTAGAGAACTCAAGGAGATGAGGATGGATAGATACAAGAAATACCCTAAAGGATTTCAGCATGGTGAAGGCTCTGACATTTCTCATCACTGGAGTGATCAACAATGCAACAACAACATGTTTCCCAATGCTCTACAATGCTTACATTCTTGGCAGTGGGAAATTAAGGGTTTCAAGAACAAGAATCCCTTGAAGACTATTTTATGGAGTATGAGTCTCAAACTCAGAGATTCAAGGACCACTTGAGTTTTCAAGAATTTTGTCAGATCAAGGACAATAGGAGACCCAGGCATCACAATAGAAGTGGTGGATTCATTCAGAATCATGATATACACTACACTATGGGCAGATTTTTCTTACCCAACTTTGATGGGTCATCTAAATGCACTGCCAAATCATGCGTAGATAAGCTTGACATCTACTTCGAGTTGAACAAAGTTCCATAAGTGGAGGCCATTAAAATAGCAGCGTTGCACCTTAAGGGTGAAGCACATGATTGGTGGTTCCATGGCTTGTGTACATTGGGTCATGCCAATGTTACTACATATTTAGATTTCACAAGGAGGCTAGTGGAGAGGTTTGATAGAAGAGATCCTAAAGCACCATTCATTGGGCTTTCAAAGCTAAAACAATAAGGTAATCCAAAAACTTATATTTCTAAATTTTTGAGACTTTCTGTTATGGTTCCTGATTTATCTGCAGCAAGAAGGGTCTATATGTTCATTTATGGCTTAGATGAACCTCTTCATTGGTTGGTTAAGTCTACCAAGCCCACTACCCTTCAAGATGCCATTGAAAGGGCTAGAGATCTTCAAGATGCCTTGCCAAAAGCAAAGGAAAAATTTCAGCATAAGCCCTCTTTTCCATCAAAGGGAAAAGATGATAAGGCTCCTCTTTCAAAGGAGAGCCAAAATAAAAAACCTCTTGATGATGATGTCCGAAGAGACTTGAGGAGGAGGAATATTTTCTTCACATGCCAAGAATATTGGGCACCCAGACATAGATGTGCAGCAAGAAAGGCACACTACATAGAGGTATTCTCAGATGATGAGGAGGAAGAATAAGATGAACCAAGAAGAGGTCACAGTGCTGACACAGTAGGAGATGAACCAACACCATCAGGAGATGGGAATGGGGAATTTTCTCTAATGGGAGGGGCTCTTGCATCATTGAGAGGAGTACCTAAGTACTTGACCTTGAGGGTTCGAGGTTCCATCTTAGATCAGAGGGTTTATGTTTTGATTGAGAGTGGGGCTACCCACAATTTTATTGATGCCCAACTAGTTCAGAGGAGGGAAATACCCACTGATGCTTTTGAGGGATTTTCTGTTTTGGTCCCATGAGATAGAACTATGCAATGCATGCATTATGTTCCATCCTTATCAATCACTATGGGAACATATACATTGACTAATCACTTCTTTTTGGTTGACATACCTGACACCAATGTAATATTGGGTGTGCAGTGGTTAATTACTTTGGGAAAAGTCACCACAGATTGGGAGACTTTGCAAATGGAATGGGTGGATAGAAAGAGTGGAAAGACTCAAATGATTAAATTCATGCACACATATCCCTCACATACAACTTCTACACAGAAATCAGAGATGGATTTTCACAGTGGAAAAAAGGACCTAACAGTCCCATCTATTATGCATATGAGATTGGTTCATGGGACATGATTATTTTGTGGCAAGCCACCTCGGAGGCCACCTGATTCAGATTTGGTGAGACATATCTCACATCATGATGCTCCATTCATAGATCCAGGTGGAATGGGAGCACTAGAAGGCCATGATACAGCACTGAGAGCCTTGGGTAGACTCAACGAGGAGGGAGACATTCTCCCAACATCATCATTACCCACTCTCATTTTAGATTCTTCACTGTGGGAGGAGAAGCATGGGAAGGATAGCAAACTTCCAACATACACCTTTGGAATGGGAGATGTCAAGGAGGAGAGCAGCCATATGATAGATGTTCTTTGTGATAGATCATCAGTGCTGTCACTCTTGAATATTGATCCATATTGGAAATCCCAACTGTTGGTGGATTATTCCAAGGATCTTTTTACATGCATGATACTTGATGACCAACTACATGAAGAGGGATATTCAATCCAAGATGAAGTCATCTATTATCATGGTATGATATTCTTATCTAGAGCCTCCAAGCTCAAGGATAAGTTGTTACAAAGGGCTCATGAAGATTTCCTTTTCAGCCATACTTATTCCATGAGAGCCTACAACACTATCATGGAGAGCTACACTTGGGAAGGCTTTGAAGAGGAACTATCAACATTTTCAAAGAGGCATGAACCATGTGGAGTTGGAAGAGAAACATAGCTCAATGAAGGAGTTAAATAAGCCACCTCGTTCCTCTTTTGGAATGAGAGGGGATCTATCTATGGATCACTCCATTTGTATGAGTAGAAATTTTGGTGAGGAACATGCTTATGTACATAATATTTTATATGATGGATAATTGCATTCATTTACCATGTATATGCAGGCCATAGCTCCAAGGAAGAGAATTATTCCATATAAAATTCATGGCCAACTTTGGGCCATAAACATTTTTGAATATGGCCACTCCATTGGAGGATATAGGGAGATGTTGTATCATTGTGGGTGCACTCCAAAGGCACCAAACATATCTCACACTTTCAACCATTGTGAGAGGACTAGGGCAGAAAGTGAGTGGTGGGAAATCTCTTATCACATAATTATCTGATGCAATCAAGAGATATACTGCGCTGGTTCAACAGGTGGGACTATGACCCACCTCCCTTTGTACAAATTTCTTGTTTGCATGTACTTAGTTTTGATCTCATACATTGATGATGTGCTTATTCATTTATGGGAATGTTTGGAGGGAGGATGGGATGAACGTATGTTCCCTATGGGAGAGAGATTCTCCATATTCATTATGCTACATGCTTCAGGGAGAACATTGAACAAACCATGTTTGTTTCATTGGAACTATTGTCTCCTTGTGGGATGAATTATTTGCATCTCATAAGAACTTTGGAGGAGCATTTCATGGAGGGATGGATTGGTAGACACTTAGATTATGAGGGAATATTATCAAATGTTGGCGTCATCGATGATGGAGGAGAAGAGTTGTAGCACTCACCTTGTCAGTTACTTGAGGAAAAGCAACATTTGGGAAGGGAGGACTGTAATATTCCCAATTAGCCATGAGCTAGTTGGAATATTAAATTTTGATTTTGCTTTCGGTTTAATGAATAAGAGGAAAAAAAAGGTCCATGATTATCCTTAAATATGAATAAATCAATTCCCATGTGAAAATAATAGATATTGGCAGCTTAATTGAGCACCCTTAGGTGTGAAAAGGGGCTGTAACACCTTGACTGGGTCAACTTTGACCAAATCGACAACGTTGTCATGGAGCAGTGGTCATCAATGAAAGACATAACAATTTTAGATGGAGATTCTTTGCAAGGAAGTAGTGCCATTATCGGATGAGGATTATGGTTTGGAAACTCACAAATTATATAAGGAAGAGGATGGCAGCCTTAGATCATTATGTATGATATGTTTATGAATTGATCTTTTTAGATCTTTGGTGTGTTTAGACTTTGCTTTCTTCAGCTATTTAGCTAGGATTGCAGTGATGTTTAGCACATGGTGTTCCTAATCAAGAATCCCACATCTTCCATTGAGAAGCTCTTGGAGGATTCATGTACTACATTCCACTATCAGGCATTTTTCCAAATCTACAGTCTTATGGTACAATGCAATTCCTATTCAGGGTGTGTTGTGTTGCAAGGTTGCAGCAGTGGAGACTAGATCTGGGTAATTTATGATATGTTTTTCATTGGAGTAAGGTTTCATTCCATTGGAAGGCTGGTGAGGAAGGCCCTTGAGCCTTATTGCAACATTTGGCATCAAGACACATTATTATTTTCCCCTACAACGTAGTTTCTGTCTTGGACTACGTTATTTCTAGGGAGGAGTTCCAAGGTGTTTTTAGTACACCATTGGGAGGAGAGGTTTTCTAGTGAAAGGGATATTCCTTTCATTTAGAGGATAAATTGGAGGAGGCTATTCTATTGTGCAAATCAGATCAGCCACAACTTTCCAGCTATTATGTTGCAGTAAATCTTCAACCCTAGGGCTTTAGATCCCATTTGTATTATGGTGTATTTCTGAAAACCCTTTCTGGGTTCTTTGTAGGTGATTTTATTAAGCCTAGATATTTATTGTTCATTTATTTTGAGGCATATAACAGCCCTTCATATTTTTTATATTCATTTGTTGTAGCAGTGCACTTGTGACTACGCTGTAGCTGTCTTTTGGCATTTTGATATAGTAGCAACACCTCATTTTGAGGGATTTCTTCATTGGAAGCTTATTGTATCTTGTTCTATGCTTTGTGGCCTATCATTTTATACATTTTTGCTTCTTTTCTAATGTATTAAGAAGCTCAATGTTGGCCTCCATTATTGATGGGATTTTTTACACTGCTATCTCCATGGTTTTACGCTATATTCCTACTTTTCCCATTTGGGAATATTACATCAAGGAGTTGCACATGTTAGTCATCGTGTCCATAGTAATTAGTAATAATTCCCTATGTTATTTTGAATTTTGGCTAAATACCTCCCGTAATATCCCCAACATGAGTAATTCATCAACTCTTAGACATCTGTCATCGTATCACCATAATTACCCATCATTCCCACCCTCCTTTTCTAATTTTTTTCATCATCTGAGTTAGGTCTGGATAGCCATCATTATTACTGCCATGGTTGGGATCAAGTGGAGAAAGTTACCATATTAATTAGTTAAGTGGTCAAATCAAAAACTTCATTTCGATCCTTTCTATTTAATTTGCATGGAAACGATAAGGTTCTTAGTATCAAAAGCCAAGGTGGTCGAGTTGCCAAGTCTAGAGTTTGTTTCAAATTTCCCATGTTCCCAACCCAAGTTCAAGCCTCTAGTGTTCTTTATGTATCATCGTTGTACTGTAGACATGATGAAGACCATAATCTCTATCCTCGACATTGATCCAAACTAAAGAATTAAAAAAAAAGCTCTCTATGGAAAGTATGATAAGGTTGTGCTGGTATACAAAGACCTCTTTGAATCGTTCCATTTTCCAGTGATCAAGCAGTAAGTCTACATGGAAGTTTCCACCAAATCAGATGGAAGGAAGCTGACAAAAGTTAGAGACGATTTTAGAGGATTACAGAGGTCGATGGTGCTAAATTTAGCGGGTCTTCCAATATTCAACACTATGGGAATAACAATGCAATGCACAATATTCCTAATCAATAGGAGGAATGGAGGGTATCTATGGCTTGATAAGGAATACCCAATCTATGCCATCAAAATTCACCGAATTACAGGGTTGTTAATTGCTAAAGCTAGAGTATCAACCACATTTTAGAATACTTCAAAGCGGGGGAAGAAGACAAGCGATGGCAATTACTACAATAGTTATGGTACCTAGTGTGGGGTTAAAGGTGCCTTGATAGAGATAATCAACAAGATAAACATAAAATTCACTTGTTACATGATTTTTGGTAAAATCATATGAAACTTCCTAAGAGGTAAATTCACATTGGATATTATCTTGGTTGCGGAAGCTTGTGTGCATGGCACACAGTTGAATTGATGTAGTTTTTTGTTAAAATAGCACTTTCATGCTTGTGAAAATGTCTATAAACATGCCACTAATTTTAAATATTGATATCTCATTGTCACCTTAGATATGTGGAAATGGTGCCCACTAGAGGGAAGAGAGATGGTGATGGTTACTGAATACCATCCACTTGCACTGAGGTATTTACCCTGGTGGACCTTTGAGAACCCCATCAACAAGGAAATCAATGAGGCCTCTTTTTCCTAATGGTATAAGAAAATATTAGACGTCGCTAGGGCTAGACCCAAAATCCCACCGTCACTCCTCAATGAATAATCACAGGATATATAGCTTCACGTGAGTCATGAAAACACCTAGGTGAAACCTAAATGTGTCAAATCTAACACATTCCATATGCAGGCCCAAAATTTCCTACTATCAGAAGAAGCCTTCCATATCAAACTCTATTCCTGACTTGTGATTACTGGAGAGGTTTGGTATGGGAAGCACATATAGTTTTTTGGAGGAATGCTGCCTCCGCCATTTCCTAGATAAACCCTTCATCCTTAAGGAAGTGATTAGCCAAGGAAACATTGAATCTAATCATCAAGAATATTGAGACACACATGTCATCCTTAGATGAAACTCTAGATAATATTGGTGCACCAGTAAGTCCTTTCCCTACATTTCCTGAATTTCGTAGTTAAAGTCCACGTATTTATGTAACCTATAGACTTGTTATTTATTCAATTCCTTTAGTGGGCCCTCACTCTCATCCTAAACCCACAATTTCGAATATCTGATGTCCTTCCACTAAACCACCCTTAGTCCCCATGAAAAGAATTAAAACCAAATCTACCCAAGTTTTTGACCTGACCGATGAAGAACCCAAATCTCACACATCCATTCTCGTCATCAAAGAGAATCCACCTTCCATTTCTTCCACATCCCCAGGGTCGTGCAATCCAACACCTTGCACAACCTCCACCTCTACGACCATCTCAGAAATACTTCCATATGGAGCTCTGCTTGGTACTAAAACAAAAATGGAGGTAGACTTTGTTATCCACTTAGTTACCAAAAATACGAATGGGACACCTACAAATCATCCTTCAAGAAGATAATCTTTTCATATGTATATGTTATCTTTACTATTTGAATCTAACCCCCTAACTGTCACCAGTTAGGTTATTTCCCATGAGCATCTGAATCTATAAACCATCCCTTTAGTGCCTCTACCCATTGATCCCGCTCCCTCATATGCACTGCACTCCACCCAAGTCCAAATTATTCCTCACATCGCTAAGCCTTCACATAAAGAAGAAAATTTACCTCAAGGAAAATCTAAGAAATTAGTTTCCAACAGATAGTCATTATAGAGTCGTGTCCCTCAACCCTCGAATATGACCCTCGATGAAATCTAGAGTTTGTCCTTGGTCCAATTGCTTAATTTCATTTAAATGGTTGCACGCCAAGTGGAGGCGTTGCACATCGTTCTGATAGTTAAACATGAACAATAACATCAAAAAATTCCCTTGCTGTAAAATGATATCATATCCTCCAAGAGAAACAACCTCTACAGAATCAGGTCAATCAAATTACTACAAAGTTCTAGGATATATGGCCCTCGACCGCAAATATAGTCACAGATGCTCCTGAATAATTTTTGGTCCGAACTCCCCTAGAATTTTGCGACCACATGAAGGAAAGCTACACTGATCTCATCTTGACGAATAAAGAGATCAAAGAAATTATTGCAACCACATAGAGGCCACTACCAGATCCCGTTTTCTAGTATACCAGTGAGATTGAACAAAAAATTGCAGAAGTGGCTTTTTTGACAGCATCTATCATTCAAGTTAAAGAGGAAGCCAAGGGAATCTTAGAACAAGTAAATGACTGCTCAAAATTCCTCGCATAAATAAATCAACTGGTTTACTCCATGTATCAATAGGCTAATAAAATTTTCAATGAAGCGATGGCCTCTAAGGACAAAGCCTAGTGAACAAATATTTTAGTATTTTTGAAGTTTGCAACAAGAAACAGTGAAGGAGGCATCCTGAAACATCATCATTGATTCTAGTTGGAAAATAATCACCTAAACTAGGTGGGGCCCACACAGGCTATTTTTAGACTATGTCTATTTTTAGACATGTCGATCATATTCTATGAGTTGCGGGATGCTATTTGTGGATGGTTGATCAAGTTGGAAAAATAGATGGACTTCTATTTTTAGACATATTGGGTGGAATCTAGTTTTAGATTGCCAGTCTAAAAATAGATATGTCGAATATTATTAGCTCTTAATAATATTTGGACTATACACATTATCTTATTCTCTTGGAGAACTTTAGTTAAGTGCACAGATGTGGCACAGGAGCTAACAGAAGGAATTATGCTATTCCTGAGGGTTAAGTGGAGCTATTTCATGGATACTTCAGTTAGAACTCATGTGAGAGAGTTTGGTGGAGTTGATTGAGGAAGTTAATGGAGTTGTGTTCAGTTTAACTAATCTAAACATAGTTGAGCTAGTTGTATCTAGTCTAACTGATTGATACACTAGTGAGAGTGGTGTGAATTAATTATTAATTAATTCACTAATTATAAAATCATTAATCAACTAAAGAATACATCAGTTAACTTTAGTGCATGGACAGTTTCAGTGGAGACCAGTGGAGAGATAGGTGAAAGAGCAGTGTGACTATCTGTTGTGACTATAGTGATGCATGGTTTGCATCCAACACTTAGTAGAGATGTCTTTAAATACTGCGTGAGCAAGGCTGGGGTAATTCAAACTCATCAAGAGCTATTCTTTAGTAGGGATTGCGCAGTAGAGGTAGGCTATCAGGTGGCAGAGATTGGAGCATGTGTTTGGCTAGATCTAGCTTGATTAGTGTGTAGCAATTGGAGATTGTACTGAGAGTTTGTGAGGAGCTTTGTATGATTATTGTTACATGATATATATGACATATAATATACAGATAGTTGGGGGTTTTCAGCTCTAAGCTTTCCCATGAAATACTATGTTCATATGTGTGAATTTTTATGGTTTTAATGTGTGCATGCAATTGATTTAATTTCCGCATGTGATGATCAATGGTAGAATAGATTATGTATTGTGCATGAAGTTAAAATAGTGTGTGATCAGAAGAATCTCTGTGAATAATATATTAGTTATTCAAATTTCTACATGGTATCAGAGCAATATTGATCATTGGAGCAATTTCAAAGCATTGAAGCGGTTGAGTTTTGTGCTGGTGGAATTCGAAATTGCTGCAGTGTTTTCTTGGTGTCAAAGTTGAGATATCTTTCAACGGATTACGATTGGAGTATGCCCTTGAGGGTAGCTAAAATTATATTGCATGGAAGTTCAAGATGGAGGTAGTGCTGGATGACAATGGCTTGAAGGAGTTCATAGATGCAGAAATTCCTAAACCGGGTTCTAGCGATGCGGCCGCATTTGATGCATGGCAAAAGAAGGTAGCAAGGTGTTGAAGGATTCTGTTGGAAGGTGTTAAGGAACACATAGTTTCCAGCCTTCATGGTAAAGCTTCTCAATTCTTGATGTGGAAAGCTTTGACAGATTTGTTCCAAAGCAAGAGCGACCAGAGGAAGTTGGCGCTCAAGGATAAACTCAGGAAAATAAAAATGGAGAAGAATGACACTATTTCGGTATACTTGACAAAGTTTGTCCACTGTAGGGATGAGCTTGGGAGTGTAGGAGTTAGTGGATGATTTGGAAAATTGGTGAGCTTACTTTTTACTCGAAGTGAAAGTTGGTATTCCTATCAAGACTTCGTCATCAAGTTTGGGAGGAAGCCGCCATATGTGGTTTACTGGCTTGATTATCTTTTTGGTGAGGAGATAAGGGGATATTTAGGATGGATTCTTCATCAAAGAGTGATGATGAAGAGGGTTGTGCTTTGGCTGCCAAAGCAAGGAAGGGAATGCTTCTCAATCCGGTGCGGATGGTAAAGAGCGTGACATGTCCAAAGTGAAGTGTTTTCACTGTCACGAGCATGGACATTACACCACAAATTATCCACAGAAGAAGAAGAACAAGTAGGCAGCTGGATCTGCAGCTGGTGAGGCTCTTGCCTCGCAATTTGAGCTGGACTTCTCATTGATCGCATGCATGGTGTCTAGTGCATTGGTATCGGGGTGGTATTTTGATAGTGGCGCTTCCTTTCACATGACGGGAGATGTGAATATTTTCAGTGACTTGGTGGAGAAAGATCTCCAGTTGCATGTTGAGTTGGGTGACAATGGAAGATACAATGCGACCGGCATTGGTACCATAACCTTTCAGAGGGAGTCAGGTAAACTCATTCTTTTACAAGATTTAGTGCATGTTCCAGGTTTAAAGAAGAATTTAATCTCAGTCGCAATGTTAGAGGATAAAGGGTATGATGTTGTCTTTAGTGAAGGAAAATTTTTCCTTCGGCACAAGGCAATAGGACAAGTCAAGAAGGTTGGGATTCAAGCAAAGAATCTCTACATACTTGAAGTAGATGGGATGTCTACGGAGCTTCCTACTGTTGGGAAGTGAAAGAAAGACATGAAATTGATGCTTGAGAGGGAGAAAGTTTTGCATGCAGGTAAGAGTGAACCTCGAGATGTGGAGCAGCCACAAGATGAGGATAATGGAGTGGGAGAAACCACTCATGTAGAGAATTTTCGTGCCAGATGGGCAGAGGGAGTGCATGCAGCTATACCACCAGGTGAGAGGTGGGGCGACATGCATGATTAATCCCAAGAGGAGATTTCTAGGCAAGATTCATGGAGATGGTGTGGATCTCATGAATTGAACCTGGCTATGAGGTGCCCACATATCAGAAGTAGCATGATCAGTTGGATTGATGCGGGAAGATGAAAGTGACAGTGTCAGATACTGGAGCGCGATTCAGAGTTGACAGCAAGTGCAGAGTGCATGGGTACAAAGTTCAACAACGCAGTGGTTCCTGAAGACATGTGCAGTAGCTAAGCAGAAGTCAAAGAATTTGATGATAGATGCATTAAACTGATTGAGTTGTTTGGAGCCTTTCAGTTTCGGAAGTGTTGCAGCAAGAGTTGCAGGGAAAATGCATGGAGTTGCATGTCGCATGCAAAGACGGTACTTTCTTGTTGAGAGGGAGTGTTGAAGTTTGCAACAAGAAATAGTGAAGGAGGCATCCTGAAACATCATCCTTGATCCTAGTTGGAAAATAATCACCTCAACTAGGTGGGGCCCACATAGGCTATTTTTAGACTATGTCTATTTTTAGACATGCCGATCATATTCTATGAGTTGCGGGATGCTATTTGTGGATGGTTGATCAAGTTGGAAAAATAGATGGAATTATATTTTTAGAAATATTTGGTGGAATCTATTTTTAGATTGCCAGTCTAAAAATAGATATGTCGAATATTATTAGCTCTTAAAAATATTTGGACTATAAACATTATCTTATTTTCTTGGAGCACTTCAGTTAAGTGCACAGATGCGGCACAGGAGCTGACAGAAGGAATTATGCTATTCCTAAGGGTTAAGTGGAGCTATCACATGGATACTTCAGTTAGAAATCATGTGCGAGAGTTTGGTGGAGTTGATTGAGGAAGTTAATGGAGTTGTGTTCAGTTTAACTAATCTAAACATAGTTGAGCTAGTTGTATCTAGTCGAACTGATTGATACACTAGTGAGAGTGGTGTGAATTAATTAATAATTAATTCAATAATTATAAACTCATCAATCAACTAAATAATACATCAGTTAACTTCAGTGCATGGATAGTTTCAGTGGAGACCAATGGAGAGATAGGTGAAAGAGCAGTGTGACTATCAGTTGTGACTATAGTGATGCATGGTTTGCATCCAACACTCAGTAGAGATGTCATTAAAGACTGCGTGAGCAAGGCTAGGGTAATTCAAACCTAACAAGTAGGCTTCTTCACAAACAGGTGATTTCACAAAGAGAAAGTCATCGTGCAAAGGTAGATTAAATGCGGTGCTTGTCAGATCGTAGCTTCGATTAGTGTAGCAATTTGAGATTGTACTGAGAGCTTGTGAAGAGCTTTGTATGATGATTGTTACATGATCTCTATGACATATAATATACAGATAGTTGGGGGTTTTCAGCTTTAAGCTTTCCCATGAAATACTGTGTTCATATGTGTGAATTTTTATGGTTTTAATGTGTGCATGCAATTGATTTAATTTTCGCATGTGATGATCAATGGTAGAATAGATTCTGTATTGTGCATGAAGTTAAAATAGTGTGTGATCAGGAGAATCTCGGTGAATAATATATCATCTATTCAAATTTCTACAAGTACAAGTGGATTCCCTCGCCATTCAAATCCAAAAAATTGAAGACAAGTCCAGCAAGGCCAAGGCCCTGCTCTGCGGCCTTAAGCCACCATCATAGGATTAGTTGGCGGTGCTACAACTGATCAACTAGGAGAAAAAATATTAATGGAATACACTCCTGATGACCCGAGCTACCCATCCTATTGTGCATTGGATCAACGCTCCCGATGTGCTTCATGACATGGACTAACCGCCTCTCATGGATCCTAACTCCGGCAATTGTAGAAAAGAATAACGCCAGTTGGTTTTGTTCTAATGAAAATCGTGATTCCAAAAAGTGGTATCAGAGCGATAGTTCTTGAGATTGAAACTCACCCAGCTCACGTTGGGGGGGAGATTGTTGGACATTGGTTCAACGATACTCGTGTGTTTCACGACATGGACTAACTAACTCTCATGGATCCTAACTCTGGCGATTGTAGCAGAGACTAACACCTGTGGGTTTTGGTCTAACGACATTCATGATTCCAACACATCCTACTATTGAAATCACAATGGAGTTCCTCGATCAAATGTGCACTCTCACAGGATCATGGAAGGTGGCTCTCGATGAGCTCACAAGGTTAAAATATGTAGCCATTGACTTTGTACTAGATTTGGATCCTTCTTTTGAAGGAACCAGTAAAGGAGGAGAAACATAGAAAGAATCACCACAACAATAGGAAGCACCAAAAAAACCACCAACACCAGCAACCAATTAACTAGAGGATGATTCAATGGACTGTGGTCGGGGCCTATTGGGTCCTTTATTTTGGGAGCTAAGCTGTGAAATGTTTTGAAGAATGACCACATTTTGACCAGAGGCAACCATTCGAAGTTTGTGGAAATGACAACTGGAGAGGGAGAAGGGACCCTGAAAAGACTAGCCGTTGCAGAGATCTAGCCATAGAAATTGGGACTCAAGTAGTCACAACTGAGCTGAAAGGAACATTGACAATCGAGGACACAAACATAACTGAGCAACAAAGAAAACCAAAAAAAGGAAAAAGGTGGAGTATTTGAGGGATAAGTAGCAACAAATGTAGGTTTTAAAAAGGACGAGGGGAAAATCAAGCGAAGAAGGAAGGAAAATGCACAGAAATGCTGTCGCAAAGCCTACTAAGTCCGGGTTGTTCCATATTATCTTGTTCATGTATTATCTTGTTATTGTTTTTTTTTTCTATCATTGAGGCCTTCGAGCTCAATGCATTGTTGTAATTTTTTTAAATTTAATGGAAGAAGGAATTACATGGTGATATGAGAAAATTTTTGTGTGTGATTTGTTGTAGCATTTTAATTATTTTATTATGATTGCACATACACAATATAATTTCTTCTTGAATGCTTGAGCCTACTTTATTACACCTTTTATGTTCTAGTTCTGGGTTTGTTGGGCATTGATAGCATTCATGGGGTTTCTCCTGATCCCATATTCTAGGCTTAACTAATTAAGTTCGCGACACGCCTCTGGTGAGATACCTTATTTTTCCTGAATAGGGTGAGAATGTTAGTGTTACACTAAACTAGGATGGAGATTTTTGTTGGCCCGTGTTCCTGAACCTGAGGTCTCAACCTGTTCATCATTTTTCTGCCAACATATTTTTAGTTAAGTTTTTTGTTGTAGCTCCTAGAGACAACCTTGAGTTACAAAATACCAGTGCCTAGGACATCTTGAAATCAGAGGTTAGATGTAGACAATTTTAAGGGTGCCTCTGACAGAATATGGATTAAGAGGATAATGATTGTGGTGGTTCAAGAATGATGAAGACTTTGGAGTTTGATTCATGTGAATTACCCTATACTATGAGAGGGATCAAGAGGTTGTATGGCTCAGTGGCTTCTAAAATGGGCCAAGTATGAAACAATTACAAGAGGCTTTCAAAATATGTAGAGGTGCTAAGAAGGAACGGAGGAGGAGCCTACGAGAGATAGACTTAAAAGTCTTAAGAATATGTCTCCCGTGAACTCAGAGGAAGTAGATGTAAGTGGAATGTGACCAAAAATAGAGATTCATGGAGCGAGAATTAAGGGATCAGAGCAAGTTCAACACATGACCATTATTCATACATGAATTCATGAATAAAAATGCATACCACCAATAGCTACATTACACGAATCATCAAAGCAGCAGAACATTGAAAGATGATTATACATAAACAAGAGATTACTGATAAACAAGAGAATACAGATACATACTACTCATTGCTCCATATAAAATCCAAATAAACATCACTGTATATCATATTATGTTCAAAACAACTCTCCTAAATATGTGTCTCAGAGCATAAAGAGCATAGTCATAGAAAACTACAGCAAAAATTCTCCAAAATTCAGAACCTTTCTTTCATCTATGAACTCTCTACATATAGAGTTCTCCTCGAGGTTTTACGATCGAATAAAATTTCATGATCAACCCACACATGTGAAAATAAAAAGTATCATAACCAAATCGCAGGGCGTGCATCGAGAAATCACAACCCGTAATCAGAATATCAAAACAGAATCAGGCAAAATCAAGATTTCAACAGAAAAACATCATAATGAGACATCAAAAGAAACAACGTAGTTCGCCAAGGAGGTCAAATACTAGAATATTCAAATAGGGTGGCGAGCAGTAGCCATGAAAAGGTGGGAATTCTAGCTTCCATCACATGATTCCACCTACCGCCTAAAGCCTCCACTCACTTATTCTCATGATTTCCATTAACCGTCATTGTTATCACTGGAAAATTGGACAAGCGAAGATGACATTATTGAATTTTAGGCTGAGGGATTTACAGGGCTGAAGCATATTAGAGAATCTAAAGAATTTAAAAATATCTAAGGTCTAGGAGAAAAATGAAATTGTGCACTCAAGACCATCGCAGAATGCGCCTCCACACGTGTTTTTCTTTGATACGTGCGCCTTTGCGTGGCTTTCCCTCAAAACGCCGCATGGACTTGAGAGTGGCGGAAGTCACTTTCTGGGACCACAAGCCACACTCTAGGAAATTGGTCCCACACTTGAGGTTGCCTAAAGACAGCTTCCCAAGCCTCCTTAGGACCTTAAGGGAGCACACAATGGAATGAACGTCCTCTCTTGGGTCACCATCCATCAATGTACCAAGAGAGGGAAGGAGAGTTTGAATTCTCTTATAAAAGGCCACCAAGAGATGAAAAAATGGAGAATACGTTGTAATGTTGGTCAAAATTACCCCAAGAAATCCAACAGTGTGTGATCCGGAGTAGAGATAGAGGGGATTCAGTGGTTGGCCATCCAATCACTCCAATCCTTTGGAGTAGAGAGAGATACTTTGCGCCAAGGTAGCTCAGAGGTAAAGACATCCTTGCATTGGGTCTTAGAACTCCCTAGTTCTAAGGCCCCCTTGGCAAGTGGGTAAATGTTTCATCCTTTATTCCTACTAGAACTCAATAAGAGAAGACGTAAGCACCACCGTTTGGATTATTGAATTTGTTTGACTCTATTTAGGGATTTTGTGTTATGTGTTTTAGTTTATTTTTTATTTTCTCTCTATATATGCATGTTATTTTCTTATCTAGTATGTTTTATGTTTTGGCATGTTCACTAACTTGTTGACTCCCTTAATTATCTGCCTGTGATGAAGAAATTAAGAGGAAACAACTACTCCTCTTAAGTAGATGTGGTTTGGTACACTTGTGCACCAAATCCACCTAAACAGGATTGGCAACTCTACTAATTTTATTTCCATGTTTATGTGGTTGTGCCTTTTGCAAATACCTCTTTCTTTGCTTTGGAGTTTAGCTTGAACAACCCCTTTTCTCTCCCTCTCTATCTATTCACCCTCAGTGAGAGGCTAAAGCTCAGAAGCTCCCAATATTTATTTATAGTAAAATTGCACATATTTTTCACAGACAGACACGCCCTACCGTGCGCGTTCAGCAGTGACCTGCGCACAGACTTCGTGCCTGTGAAAGCCTTTTGTGCATGGAAACAAGAGGAAGAAAATTTCTACTCTTTCCCTTTATTTCCTATTTTTAAAGTGACTATCAGCCCATAAGAAATCTTCCAGGACTGGTTGAGGTGTCCCATGACTTGTTAAAACTCACTCTTAACTGCATTTCAATAGGTTAGGTGTTAGTTTTAAAAATTTCAAGTTTATTTTCGCAAAGTAAACACATAGTTTAAGTAGGGGGAAATTAACTTGCATTCTGAAATAATTTATGTTTTGTGAATTTAGGCACCAAAAAACACATAGGTAATTAGCCAAAGTAAGTGGCCCTAGTCCACACATGCTTATCTAAATCTTTTTCATTTTCCTAGTTTAAAAGTCATTAATTTTAGTTTAATTTTTGGCACTAGGATTTGGGATTAGGATTGAATTATCCTTAGAGAGAAAGTAATCTCTGCTACCTTTGCACCCTTGGGTGATCCTAGGCAAGCATATGAACACTCTCTAATGATAATTCACCATCTCCTTATAGTTGATCATTTAGATTAACTAGGAAACATTGTAAGCGACCCACATCCACACATGTTTTTCTTTTGAGCAAGGAACAACCAAACGCAGTTATTAGGGGATTTTGAAAAGGATCATCACATATCCACATGTTCAAAATATGCGCTTGTTCACTTCTTGCTCACACACATTCACACCTTAAGTGAATCAAAGCCACCTAAAACTAACTTAACTAAACTCATTAAACTCTCCACATAGGGGCCACAAGAGAATTTATAGTTTAAGTTAGAACGAAGGGGGTATGCTTCCAATAAGCCGCCTTGATCAGTTTACATCTTGAAACATAGAATTTGAATTTTTAGGGAAGTTTTAAATCTGTCTATCCACCCACGGCAAAGAAAACCCGAGTGCCACAGAGACCCGATTCAAAGGGGGTTAAGCTTAGGCCCAGTGCGTGCGATTTTATTCGGGGTTACCTGACCCGTATAATAGTCGGTACTGGTAGCTGAATTAGCAAGAATCTCAAGACTCAAAAGCTCATGTGGGATGATGGTACTTATTGGCCAAAACTAGGGAATCCTTCCCTATAGGTGATGGTGCATGCAACACTAGATCCTCTACCCTTACCTTGGTCGATTTTCTTTGGTTGACTGGGGGCATCGCTAGTTCTTTCGAGATATTGTGCCAACATTCACAAGATATATTATCAAGGCCCAGTTACATTTGAGTGTGTGGGGATGATTAGGTCTTTTAGGATTTGAGTATCATATGCAAAAATAACAAAAAACCATATTTTTTGATTGACTAGTCACATAGGATTGATCTAAAGGGAAAATTTATCTTTTTCGCTTTGTTTTATGTATTTGATCGGATTTTTTCTTTGATTGTAATCTCTATCCTCTCAAATATTTCCAAAACCATACCTATTCGACACCAAAACGGACCCAATGAGACCTCATCGATCTAGACGTCTTTTGGACCTTCCCCCATTACCGAAAGGGGTTCCAGGTCTTTCGCCATTTAGGCGTCAAATATGTAACACCGCCACCCTTATTGGTTCATCCTTTATTTGGGCATCATTAGTTGGGAACCCTCATTGGCCACTCAATGCCACACCAGTGAACACCCCCACAGGGTCACCACATATCGCTCCTCCCACAAATCGTAGGGGACAGAGGAGTGCTTCCCTTTTGGGAAGGTAGGTGAAATCACAGAAGGGTACATCACAGAAAAACCCTATACCTAACCAAAACTCTGTGTTTTCAGAAGGTGCAATGACTACCAACTCACAATCACCTTTCTTAGCTTCATTAAATTTACTAGATTTAACCAAGTTAACAAATGACCCCATTGAACACAACCCTACATGGCCACCCATGCCCACAAATCTCCCTTCGGACATTCCAAATTTCGAAGGGAAGTAAGCAGAAGACTACGGAAATCATTGTAATATCCCTAAAGGGACTGCTTAGCAAGACAGGCCTGAAAAATGAATTTTTCAAGGATGTGTACTTCAGCAATCAATATCAGCCCTTTTATTCCTTATATATTATAATATAAGACCCAAATCCAAGAGGAGATCAAAAACCAATCAGACTAGGTGAGGCAAACAAGCCTCCCACACCTAGTATGGCTTGATAGATGCCCAATGAGGGGATGCAACAATATATAAACACAATAAGGATATTCAGAATTAAATAAGCTCATATGATATGTTAAAAACACATAGCCTTCAATCAAAATTACAGAAGCAACTTATATTCTGATTCATGATCCAAAAGATGGGGAAAAGTAGCTATTTCAGCCCTAAAAATGTCATTTGCTAAGATTTGCGTAAAAATAAGGGGAAATGATAGTGGTATCCTTTATATTAGGTCATGTGGGACTCACATACCAAATTTAAGCAAAAAAAATGACTCTAGATAAGTTAAACAAGTCTCCCGGTCTCGATATAGCTCAAAAAGGCCCAATCCCCAAGACTTAACTCAGCAGAAAGTGACTGAAGCATATAAAGCATGATTTTTTGATGGTTTTCTGTAAAATATGGCATTAATATCAGATCTAAGTTTATTACATCATATTATGGAAGGAAATAGAGAAAAATCTTCTTTTACATGAAGAGAATACATGAAGAAATCCTCAAGAATGAGGTACTGCAACCATAGGAAATGACTGAACAAGCTGGAAAGTGTTTTATTTTGGAAAAACAGCAGCTTTAGGTTACAATTCAGATCTAGGACATATATTTGTACAAAATATTATATGTATATCAAACCTTTACACTAGACTGTCTCTGTTTTACATCCCCCTTAGGGTTTTCAGCAAAACACGAAGCACGGAGAGTAGATCTAAGATCTACTGCAGCAGATCTACAAAATGCTTCAAAAATTATGAAGTAGATAAAAAAACGAATGAATCAGATCTAAAACATACATGGATTGGTTGGCCAATCCATGGATCACCACAGTGCAAGGAAGACTCCTTTACACCGAAGATCTCTCCTCCAAACAGTTGCCAAACACCCTGCAACTCTTCACTTGCAAAATAATGTAGTATAGGGAGATAAACTATGTTGTAGGCTTGATATATACTTTTTCCTGATGCCAAGTTGTAGATCTGAAGTTCAACAACTAATGCACTCTTCCAGGAGGTTAAAATACACACTCACTGAGAAGAGGCACTAGTACAATCTAGATCTGAGTAGATCTAGTGCTTCCACTTGTTGTTGCTCACAAGGAAAACCAAACCCTCAACAGGATCTGAGTTGTAGTTGGAAGGAGAATCTTGGCCAAATTCCTAATAGTGGACCAAGAAATGCAAGACTCTTCCAAGAGGCCTCTCAAGGAAAGAGGTGGGATTCCCGACCAGGAACACCCAAGTGCTAAACAACACTATTCTCAGCTAAACAGCAAGAGAATGAGGAGTGTCTAAACAGAAAAATCCTTCCAAGATAATATGTTCAACAACCCCTCTCATTCTGCTCTCCTCTTTCATTTATAGGATTAAAGCCTTGCAAAACCCTAAACCATCTCAAAGGTTTAGCTCCTTTCACATTTGGAACCTCCAACTAGATCTATGTTGTTTATCTTGGTACATTGCATCTGGAAAGCACTGTAGATTTGGTCCCGTTGACCCAGTCAATTGTCACAATCCCCTTTCACACATGAAGGATTTTCATTAAAGCAGCCCGGATTTAGCCTTGTTCATATGGGCATTGATTTATTTTACTGTTTTAGGAGATTAATTTGTCCTCCTTTAAAATTTTATTCTTGAACAAGAAAATGAAAACAAAAAGGAATATTCCTATTGGCTTGGGCTAATTAGGAACATTATAGTCCTCCCCTCCAAAATTTTGCTTGTCCTCAAGCAACTGATAAGGTGAGTGCTGCAACTCATCTCCTTATCCATTGGTGTCACAAGAAAAAGATAAGCTTCTCATAAGCTAAGTGATCACCAAACCATCCATTCATGATTTGTCCCAACAATGTCCTCATGAGATGCAACCAGCTCCTCCCATAACAAAATAATGAATCACATGAAACAACCATGGTTTTCCCAATGCCCTTCCTGAAATACAAAACATGAAGTACAAGGAGTGTATTCATCCCATAGGGCACATGCATGCCTCCCCTCCTTCCTCCATTCATCCCCATGAAAAGTACAAGCACATCATCAATATAGGGGATCAAGACAATGTACAAGAAAACAGAAATATGTGTACATGGAGGTGGATCATATTCCCACATGTGGAACCAGCGCAGAGCATCCCCTGCCTGCATCAAACCAAGATGTGGTAAGTGGTTCTCCCACCACTTACTTGCTGCCCAAGTCATCTCACTATTGCAGAAAATGTGAGATATATTTGGTGCCTTTGGGAAGCACCCATCATGAAAATAAATCTCCCTTTTCACATCAAGGGAGTGGAAAAATTCAGCACTCTTAGTGGCCCAACAATTGCCATGACATTTACATGATACATTGCTTCTTTTAGGAGTCATGGCCTACATACAAATGGTAAAAGAACATGTACAAACAAAAAAATAAACTTGCTTTACATGAACAGATTCTTTACCATCAAAATTTCTCATACACATGGAGTTTTGCATGGACATTTCTCCTCTTTCAAAAGAAGGTAGAGATGGCTGAAGTGACTCTTGCATAGAGTCCCTTGGCTACCCCAACTCCACATAGCTCTTTTCTTTGACTTGATACTTGCCAAAGAGTCCTCCAACAATGTTGCTGCAATTTGGAAATTCCTCCCAAAATGGAAGTACTTCCTAATCATCAAAGGCCAAGGAGTAGCCCCTGTGCACAATGATAGTGCCATCTCCTAATCCTGCAACATGATCCAACATGTGAGAGCAAATATGCCCTTGCTCTCTCAAGTAAAACCCTAGCAACACAAGTGTTTGCTGCCTCCTCATGCTCTCATCATACAAGTCATGTGATGAAGGCATAATGAATGATATGAATGTCACATCAACACCATGCATACATACTCTTTGATGCTCAATGATGCCAGCATCCTACCACATCTCCTCCATCTTGGTAATCCTCCCATGAGGGCTACCATCATCCCAAATTAGATTTCTGCACTTCATGGGATTTTGAAATGAAATCTTGTTAAGGATCAATTTGATCCCATAAGAACCCAAATAGGTGGTAGGCAAAAACCTCTCATCATGATGTGTAGGGCTCAAGGAATGTCCAACACAAGCATGAGAGATGTTATCCATCCTAAGATGTCCTCCATCATCTATCTTCTCCTCCTTGAATCTATAAAGATTCAAGTGTGAGAAGGGAAGAACCTCCTCAAATTGTTGAAGAACTCTACACTTCATGCAATGTTGAAGTGCACCTTTCATGGGATCACTTGATGAGACCTCCTCCACATGCATGGTCTTCCAAAACCAGTGGGGTATTGGATCTGCTACAAGTAGAATTATCTCTCTAAGCTGTGGCATGCTCATCGAGAAAGTGTCATCTAGGGAGGAGAAAATGTTTCTCATCTCAAGATGTCTACCCCTTGTCTCCATTGCTTCTTGAATGAAGCTGACATCTGATTGTTCCCATGAGGAATGGGTCCTCTTTTCCTTACTGCTGCTCTTGGACAGAGTAGTCCAACTCTGCTGCTCTAAATTAGCAATAAGTGATGATTCTAGGTCATGCATCAGCAGGTTTCCACAACCCTAAAAAAGGTTTACTGCAACAATAGAAGGTGGAAACTCAATCATACCTTGATAGGCTTTGGGAACATCTTGTATGGCTGCAAGAGTTCCTTCTTCTACAATGTTGACTCCCTCAACTGCAGGGGTTGAAGGTTGTCCCTCCAAGGCTGTCATAGTGCTGGTACAAATCTCCTCAAGAGATAGTGAGGACTTCTCTTCCTCAAATCTCTTGATCACCTCTTGAGTGAAATCTGCAAAAGAAGATACTTTTGCATGTCTCACAAGGCTGAACCACCAACTTCTTGCTTCACCCTTCAGGTGTAGCACTGAAATCTCCACTACCTCCCTCTCAACCACTGGATGTAATAGGAAAAATGCACTAAGTCTTCTTGTCCAAGTCCTTGTTGAAGATGATCCATCAAAAGTAGACAATAAAAACCTATTGCCCTTCATCCTTCTTGTGCTGCAAGGTCTCCTCTCTTCCTCCAGTTGAATGAACTATGGAAAAGCTAGAGTCTCCTTGAAGGCTCTAGGTTGATTCTTGTACTCAACAAGGTATTAACTTAGAATTTCAGATTCCAAGTGCTCTTCATGCTTCATGTTTTCTTCTATGTGAGAGTAGGAAGTGCATGGTCCTTCCTCTTCTCCTTCTTTCATCTTCTTAACCTCCTTGGGGAGGTCCTTTCTGGATTTGAAAACTGATGAGATAAATATCATCCTTTTCATAATTCTGATCTCTGTCTTGAGACTCACAAGATGAGCCAAGAAAGATGCTTTGATACCACTGTAATATCCCCAAAGGGACTGCTTAGCAAGACAGGCCTGAAAAACACATTTTTCAAGGATGTGTGATTTAGAAACCAATTTCAGCCCTTCGATTCCTTATATTTGATAATCTAAGACCCAAATCCAAGAGGATATCAGAAACCAATCAAACTAGGTGAGGCAAACAGGCCTCCCACACCTAATATGGCTTGATAGATGCCCAATGAGGGGCTGCAGCAATATATAAACACAATAATGGATAAGAAGAATTAAATAAGCTCATATTATGTGTTAAAAACACATATAATTCAATAAAAACTACAACAGCAACTTATATTCCGATTCATGGTCCAAAAGATGGGGAAAAGCAGCTATTTCAGCCCTAAAAACGTCATTTAATGAGATTTGCGTAAAAATAAGGGGAAATGATGGTGGGATCCTTTATCTTAGGTCATTTGGGACTAACGTGCCATATTTCAGAAAAAAAAAATGACTCTAGCTAAGTTAAACAGGTCTCCCAGTCCCTATATAGCTCAAAAAGGCCCAATCCCTAAGACTTAACTCAACAGAAAGTGACTGAAGCATATACAGTGTGATTTTCTGAAGGTTTTAGGTACAATATGGCATGAATATCAGATCTGAGTTTATTACATCAGATTATGTTAGGAAATAGAGAAAAAGCTTCTTTTACATGAAGAGAATACATGAAGAAATCCTCAAGAATGAGGTATTGCAACCATAGGAAATGACTGAACAAGCTAGAAAGCATTTTATTTCGGAAAAAAAGTAGCTATAGGTTACAATTCAGATCTAGAACACATCTATGTACAAAATATTAGATCTATATCAGATATGTACACTAGACTGTCTCTATTTTACATCCCCCTTGGGGTTTTGAGTAAAACATGAAGCACAGAGAGTAGATCTGAGATCTAGTGCAGCAAATCTGCAGAATGCTTCAAAAATTATGAAGTAGATACATAATTTAATGAATCATATTTGAAGCATACATGTATTGGTTGGCCAATCCATGGATCACCATAGTGTAAGGAAGGCTCCTTTACACCGACAATCTCTCCTCCAAACAGTTGCCAAACACCCTTCAACTCTTCACTTGCAGAATAACGCAGTATAGGGAGATAAACTGCATTTTAGGCTTGATGTAGACTTTGGCCTAATGCCAAGTTGTAGATCTGAAGCTCAATAGCTAATGCACTCTTCTAGGAGGCTAAAAGACACACTCACTGAGAAGAGGCACTAGTACAATCTAGATCGGAGCAGATCTAGTGCTTCCACTTGCTGCTACTCACAAGGACAACCAAACCTTCAATAGGATCTGAGTTGTAGTTGGAAGGAGAAGCTTGGCAAAATGCCTGATAGTGGACCAAGAAATGCAAGACTCTTCTAAGAGGCCTCTCAAGGAAAGAGGTGGGATTCCCGACCAGGAACACCCAAGTGCTAAACAGCCAGAGAATGAGGAGTGTTTAAACAAAAAAATCCTTCCAAGATAATATGTTCAACAACCCCTCTCATGCTACTCTCCTCTTTCATTTATAGGATTAAAGCCTTGCAAAACCCTAAACCATCTCAAAGGTTTAGCTCCTGTCACATTTGGAACCTCAAACTAGATCTACGTTGTTTATATTGGTACATTGCATCTGGACAGCGCTGTAGATTTGGTCCTATTGACTGAGTCAATTGTCACAATCCCCTTTCACACATGAAGGAGTTTCATTAAAGCAGCCCGGATTTAGCCTTGGTCATATGGGCATTGATTTATTTTACTGTTTTAGGAGTTCAATTTTTCCTCCTTTACAATTTTATTCTTGAATAAGAAAATGAAAACAAAAAGGAATATTCCTATTCGCTTGGGCTAATTAGGAATATTACAATCATGTTATGACTTTCCACCTGTGGTGTTTTTCGAACATCATCGTTGACGATACTATTCGACTGAGACTATTTCAAGGCATACTAACTGGAATAGCCGTGAAATGGTATGTGGAGCAACCATCTACTATACATAGAACCTTTAGCACCCTTGCTACTGCATTCCTAACCTATTTTCAGCTACCCATCCACCATGATTCTGGAATGGAATTACTGACCCACTTTAGGAAAACACTCGTTGTCCATATCTGGGACCATCTCCATGAACGTCGGCAACATCATAGTTTGTGCAAGGCAAAACTTGACGACTGAGTTTTGTTAGACCTGTTCCTAAAAACTCTCACCGTAGAGATTTCAAAGGATGTGGCACAAAAAAAGCCCATATCCAAAGAGGACGGCATCAGTAAGGCGCAATAACTCGAGCTAATCTATATATAGTCAGGATATATTTACAATATCCTGCCTAGTGCCCCGCACCTGCAAACTTACAAAAAGTTTCCAGGTGCATCGAAATCCACAGATGGTTTGATTGGGTCATTGACCCAGAATCACTTAAGCAACAATGTTCCATACCCTAATTACGCATCTGAATCTACGCAGAACATTGTAATATTCCCACTTTAGCACACAGCTAAAGGGAATATTAAATTTTGTTGTTTACACATAGGAGGTAAATAAATGGGTAAGGAGGCCCAGACATTGCAGAAGAATGAATAAAATCCCTCAGAATATAAAAAGTGATATTCAAACGAGTTGGATTTCATACCCTCAAGTATGAAAGGGGACATTTGCATGAGGACAAGGTCAAGTTTGACCAAGTCAACAGCGCTGGGATAAGAGTTGGAGGCCACTTGGAGATATAGTGTAGTGTGAATGGGAGGAAACCCTAAGGAGTGGGACCCATGGGGAGAGAGTTCTCACTTATTTAAAATTAGGGCAAGGCAACCATTGTTTCTCATGTCATGTATTATTGATTTTATGGTCTATTCAGACTTTGTGCAATCTCCTGTTGTTTAGCAGAGTTACAATGCTGCTTAGCACAAGGATCTCCTATTTAGGAAT
The DNA here is from genome assembly GCA_034641835.2 of Pinus albicaulis. Taxonomy (NCBI): domain Eukaryota; kingdom Viridiplantae; phylum Streptophyta; class Pinopsida; order Pinales; family Pinaceae; genus Pinus; species Pinus albicaulis. Next base: position 1,011,846,371 of record CM076575.1, on the reverse strand, counting down.
CATTCTCCTTCCAAGAGAGGCTTCTTGAAGGATCTTGTACTTCATTCTCCACATTCAGGCTCAAGGACAAGCTACCTCCTTCAGCTACAATGTTATTTTTGTTCAAGAATAATGTTGTGTTGCAGGGTGTTGCAGTGGAGGTCCTCAACACCATTTCTGGAGCTGATTTTAAGAGGTGGAGCTTCCATTACTTTGGAAGGATAGTGAGGAAGGTTTCAGAGCTTATTGCAGATCTTGGCATTGGGCCAGATCATTCCCTTGCTCCTACAGTGCAGTGTCCATCAAATACTGCGTTATTTCCAGTGATCATTTGCAGTAGGGGCTTTGCAAATTGTTGAGAGGGTGAGATATCCATTGATAGGATGAGCCTTTCACTTGGGAGATCCATTGGAGGGGGTGCTTTATCTGATGCAGCATATTTAGCTTCCTCCATCCATTTCCAGTTTCTGAGTTGCAGCTACTACCCTGCAACTCCAACATTTTGCAGATTTTGTGTATTTGAGCCAATCTTTCCAGGATTGACTTGAGGTAGTCTTTGGGAGCTTAGATCTTCACTCCAAATGTTCTATGAGCCATCCATATGTAAATCTATGATGTTTTTTATTTCCTGTATCAATGCTCTCTCTATGACTGCGCAGTTTTGATTCATAGGCATTCTGCTATGCAACAATGTTTCACTATTCACATGTGTATTCTAGGGAGGCTTGTTTGCCTAGATTATCTAATGTGTATTGTACTTATTTGCTGCTGTTATATAAAATAAAATGGCTTTATGGTTTTCATACATCTTGGTATGATCTTGTCACTGCTACTCCATTGTTGTGTTTACATATTGTTGGGTCTCCAATTTGGGAATATTATAAGATATTCCTAACATTGTAGATTTTCCCTATTTTGGGATATTACAGTGGTATCAAAGCATAATCTTGGCTCAACCTGTGGATCTCAGCCATGATTCTATCAATCAAAGGGAAGATGAAGACTCCATTATGTGGAGGAGGAAAGGAAGATAGGCTTGCACAACTTCTTCCAAGATCTGTACAGAGCATTCATGAAGATTTCAAGAAGATAAGGAGGGAGATATGTAAATAATCTCAAAGAGGGTTTGAAACTGAGCCAAACTATAGATTTTCTTATGGGGAGTGTGAGCATGCAGCCACACCATATGAGGCACAGTGCAGTCACATGGCCAATTTTTCCACAAGAGAAAGAGAAGAGGAATGAATGCCTAAGAGGAGAACTCTTAGTGGTTTCTTGCATGAGTATGAATCTCAAACTCAAAAGTTTAGAGATCATATCACTTTCCCAGAGTTTTTCAAGATCGAGGTGAGGAGGAGCAAGCAGCATAATGTGGATAGATTTCTTCTATCTACCTTTGATGGTTCACCTACTTTTTCAGCCGAAGCTTGGGTGGAAGAACTAGACATCTTTTTGCAGCAGCACCATATTTCCGAAGATGAAACCATAAAAGTTGCAGCGCTGCATCTTGGAGGTAAGGCCTATGCATGGTGGTTATTTGAGTCCTTTTCTTTGAAAAATTCAAACACTTTCTCTTATTCAAGGTTTATTAAGACATTGGTAGAAAGGTTTGATGGGAAACTTTCTGCAACACATATGGTGGAGATAAACAAAACTAAACAAACCAAACCCTTGCATATGGTGGAGGAAACTATAAACTTAGATCCACTTTAGAAAACCATAGGAGAGGCTGATATTTTGCATTATACTCTGCTGGAGGCAAGACCTCCATCTAGTATTGTGGCACAAGGAGGCATGGAGATCCCTTTTCCAAAAGAGGATCCAATCATTGGAGGGTTGCCCATTCATGTTGAGGAGACTAAGGGCAATAGCGCTGTCAGATCTGGAGTTGATATAGTACCTCATGAAAAGGAAGGAGGAGCCCTTGCTCCAACTAGAGGGGTTATTGTATCATTGCAAGAAATTCCCCAGGATATCACATGTGGAGATCGAGGCACAACTCATGTTCTACATGTGCCATTGATGATAAGGTGTGGAACTATGGAGATACAAGGAGGAGATAGGGAGGATGACCAGCATCATGTGATGAGGGGCACACATCCCTGTCTATTTCATGAGATTGATAAACCTAAGAGGGAGACTAGATTGCACAGTGAGAGTAGGGGCATGTCTGTCCATTCATGTATGCATTCTACTCTTGATGATGATGTCTCATTGCATGGAGACATTTCACCAAGGAGGCCACCAGATCAGCAGATGATGAGAGATGCTTCACATTGTGAGGCACCATTTATTGATTTCATAGGATTGTAGACCTTGGGAGGTCATTGTACAACGCTGAGGGTCTTGGGTAGACTCAAGGAGGGGAGAGGAATTCTCTCAACAACATATTTACCCACTCTCAGTTCAGATTCTGTGATGTGGCAGAAGCAGCAAGGGAAGGATAGAAGATTTCCAACTTGCATCTTTGGCATGGGATATGTCAAAGAGGAGGATGACCATATGACATATGTTCTTCATGAGAGATCATCAGTGCTATCACTATGGAGGATAGATCCATATTGGAACTCCCAACTGTTGGTGGAGTATTCCAAGGATATTTTCACTTGTATGATATTGGAAGACTAGTTGCATGAGGAGGGATATTCAGTCGGAGATGGGGTCATCTACTATCATGGTAGGATATTATTATCTAGAGCTTCCAAGCTCAAGGAGAAGTTGCTACAAGCAACTCATGAGGATTTCCTTTTCAGCCCCACTTGTTTTATGAGAGCATACCACACCATCATGGAGGGGTATTTTTGGGAGGGTTTTGAGGAGGAGATATATCAGCATATGAGGAGATGCATGGATTATATGGAGATGGAGGAGTTAGCATAGCCAATTATTTTCCCTTTCAGAATGAGGGAGACTCATCTATGAGCCACTCCATTTGCATGAGCAAAACATATGGTAAGGGTATTGTTGATTTGCATAGTAATTTGTCTATATGTATGCATATCTTAACCATATATGTGCAAGAATTTTCTCAAAGGAGGGATATTACTCCTTCTATATTTTGTGGTCTAATTAAGGCCATTATAGATGATCACTCCCTAGGAGGATATGGGTAGGAGATTCCTTGTGGAGAACATACTCACCTTGCACAATACATCATTCACTTTCTCCAGACTTGTGAGGAGATTTGGGCAGCAAGCAAATGGTGGGGTGGCCACCCATCATTTCATTTTCTACGGCAGTTGAGAGTCAAACTGCGTTGGCTACATTTTAGGGACCATTTTCCTTCTCCCTTACTTCACATGGCAGCCAACATGATTCTCCTTATGGTTCCCTTTGTTGATATTTCTATTTCTTTTCTTGGGAGCATGATTGGGGGAGAGACACATTGGGTGAATGTGTCCCTTAAGGGAGAAAACTCCCACAATTTTTGTACTACATGTTCTAAGGGGAGCATGGGAGATGGTATGGCCACCTTAGCAACACATTTTTTTTCTTATGAGGTGAGCCATATGATGGATGAGATGCCATATGATGATGATTTCCAACTCATCATATATGGGAATATTTGGGCCAACATGATTCATAATGTTGGAGAGGAGATCTTTGAGGATCCCATTTCCTTCTTGCCACTTGAGGGCTACATTATTGCAGCCCAGGATCAATGGGAACTCTACACTTATCTTAATTGGATAAGGGGACAGCATGGGATAGACTATTTTGTCTACCAAGATCATATTTTCAGCCCACCTACATTGTCGGAGCTCAAGGTGGAGGAGCATTTTCAGGAGTTGCCATGTTGGGAGGTAACTCACTTTGTATGGATGATTGCTTGGGGATGGGAGCTTCATATGGGGTTGGTAGAACCCAACTCATATCGGACCTCATGCCTCAAGAAGGCCCCTTAGTTTTATCTTTGTAGTTGCTTGAGGACAAGCAACATTTGGGAGGGGAGGACTGTAATATTCCCACTTTAGCACATAGCTAAAGGGAATATTAAATTTTGATGTTTACACATAGGAGGTAAATAAATGGGTAAGGAGGCCCATACATTGTAGAAGAATGAATAAAATCCCTCAGAATATAAAAATGGATATTCAGAAGAGCTGGATCTCATACCCTCAAGTATGAAAGGGGACATTTGCATGAGGACAAGGTCAAGTTTGACCAAGTCAACAACACTGGGATAAGAGGTGGAGGCCACTTGGAGAGACAGTGCAGTGTGAATGCAAGGAAGTTTCCTTGGTGGAGGAAACCATAAGGAGTGGGACCCATGGGGAGAGAGTTCTCACTTTTTTAAAGAAGGGCAAGGCAGCCATTGTTTCTCATGTCATGTACTATTGATTTTATGGTTTATTCAGACTTTGTGCAATCTCATGCTATTTAGCAGAGTTGCAGTGCTACTTAGCACAAGGATCTCTTGTTTAGGAATCATTATCCTTCCAAGATAGGCCTCTTGAAGGATAATGTACTTAATTCTCCACATTCAGGCTCAAGGCCAAGCTACCTCCTTCAGCTACAATGTTATTTTTGTTCAAGAATAACGTTGTGTTGCAGGGTGTTGCAGTGGAGGTCCTCAACACCATTTCTGGAGCTGATTTTCAGAGGTGGAGCTTCCATTCCTTTGGGAGGATAGTGAGGAAGGTTTCAGAGCTTATTGCAGATCTTGACATTGGGCCAGCTCATTCCCTTTCTCCTACAATGTAGTATCCATCAGAGACTGTGTTATTTCCAGTGATCATTTGTAGTAGGGGCTTTGCAGAATGTTGAGAGGGTGAGATCTCCAGTGATAGGATCAACCTTTCACTTGGGAGATCCATTGGAGGTGATATTTTATCTGATGCAACATCTTCAGCTTCCTCCATCCATTTTTAGTTTCTGAGTTGCAGCTGCTACCCTGCAACTCCGGCATTTTGCAGATTTTGTGTATTTGAGCCAATCCTTCCAAGATTGACTTGAGGTAGTCTCTGGGAGCTTATATATTCACTCCAAATGTTGTATGAGCAATCCATATGCAGATCTATGATGTTTATATTTCCTGTAGCAGTGCTCTCTCTATGTCTGCGCAGTTTTGATTCATAGGCATTCTACTATGCAGCAGTGTTTCACTATTCACATGTGTATTCTTGGGAGGCTTGTTTGCCTAGATTATCTGATGTGCATTGTACTTATTGGCTGTTGTTATATACAATAAAATGGCTTTATGGTTTTCATACATCTTGGTATGATATTTTCACTGCTACTCCATTGTTGTGTTTACATATTGTTGGGCCTTCAATTTGGGAATATTATAAGATATTCCTAACATTGTAGATTTTTCCTATTTTGGGATATTACAAACATACTACAACCTAGCTACCGAAGTCATCATGCACCTTCGCAAAACATGACTAATAGGGCGTCATCATACTACCATCAGCAGGGAGGTCCATATCCTTTGGTTCAGGGGACCCAGTATGCAGCCAGACATGATGACAGAAGAGCTCCCCCGCCAACAACCATTCATAAACTAGGGACAAGGACCACAATATGCCTAGTCCCCAGCACAAAACCCACCCATGCAGAATAATGCACAGGTCAACTTTGTGCAACCTTCCCAAGCCCAACCGCGCCAACCATACAATTAGGATAATCCAAATTATGATTCTAATGTGGCAAAGAAAAAAGGAAAAAGCAAGCCTAAAGGAAATCCTGGACAAGTGGGAAAAAATCAACAATGCCCTTCGTGATCTCAGGCTGGAGCCAACTCCAACCGAAATCAAAACCAGGAGCCAAGAAGAGGGCAGAAAAAGAGGGAAAATCTTTGGATGAACCACTATGCTCAATCTGTGGTGAGTATGGCCCTTACACTCATCACTGTCCTGACCTCCCTAAGCTGAAGAACCTGCAAGGTAACCATGGGCAAGGAGGATCCTCACAGTAAACAACAATCATGCAGGAGTCATTCCCCCATCAAGGGACAGTTAGAACTCAACAACAGCAAAAAAATCCTGAGGATTCTGGAAAAAACAACCATGAAATATACATGACCGCTGGAGAAATTATTTTTCAGAAATGAAACTGAAATTATGATACCCCACTAGACACCAATTCGTCAGGGGCTAGTGCAAGTGCACCAAAAACACCTTTTACCATATCAAAGATGCCTATTGAAACTTTACCAAAAATGGATAAGGGACCAACTAGGCCGGTAGGAAACTATTCCAAAGTGGCCCATAATTATAGCATTGTGGATGACCTAGCTCAATATTTCGCCGCCATCTCAGCTTTGGAGGTACTACAATCATGCCCAAAGAAAAGGAAAGCCTTACTTTCCGCATTAGGCGCCATCGACCTTGCCAATTCATGCCTAATGGATTTTGATTAAGACAAAGGCACCCCTAGACTTCCCTCGATGTTCACCTTTTAGATACTGGTGTCGGTTCAAAACATCACCATTAACTAATGTATCATTGACGAGGGTGCATCCACATGCATCGTGTCAAAGAACGTCTAGCAAAAGTTAGGGTCTCCTGAGCTAAAGCCATAAGATACCACACTTAGGGCATATGATGTACACCCTTCAGCTCCCGTTGGCCTCTACCAAAACATTCCAGTCTGCTTAGCTAGAAAGATGGTCCCTATAGACATAGATGTCTTGGATGCTCAACTAGATTACAATATACTCCTTGGCTAGAGTTATATGTATGCCATGTCAGCCATAACCTCCTTTGTCTTCCGAACAATGATGTTCCCCCATGAAGACCGCATCATTACTATTGACCAATTGAAACACAACGAAAAGCAACCCCTAACAAATACTGATTTCATTTTACCATATGTAGACACATCTGCCAAGACACTTACACGGTACCAAGAATATGGCCTCGACTAGTTCAAATAATCATCCATCCTAGGGTCATTCCTAGGAGATCCCCCTATTATACCTGAGTCATCACCTAATTTCATAGAGGCCCCAGTGTGCATGATTTCCTCATCAAGCACCGAAGCCAGTCAAGACACAAAGACAAGTAGTAATGACACCTTGTCTTCAGCTACAGTGGCCTCTTTAGCTTACACTACCTCCCAAACTCCTTTTCTCTACCCTCCAACTGGTTTTGTATACCAGCAGGTCTTAGCGACCATGGTATTACCAAAAGTATCCTTTGCAATCCTAGTTTGGTACCTGGTCCCGCCTACTAGGATGAGCGCCAGACACATCACCTCTATAGGGTTAGTCCCCCTCAGTCCTAAGGAGGCCCCACCCATTCAGGAGACTATTGCAAACATCCCTGTGCAGGAAAATCCTACCACAAAACTGATGATTACGACCATGAACACCAATAGAAGAGGAAATAACATGGAGAATCACACCACGCAACACGAATCACCACCCTCATCCATATGTAACGTAGTAGGCCACCCTAACCACATCTTCCCTATTGTTTAGCCACCTCATACGCTAAGAAAAAAAGAACAGGCAGGATAAAATGAAGAGATTTAAGAGGATGGTTGGGTGAGTAAGTTGAAAGATACCTTGACAGGAAATTTCCTTAAGGCACAAGCGCGAATGGGAGACTTGATGTGCGAAACAGCCTAATGAGAAAGCCACATTTCATATGGCAGAGACACCAAGAAATGGAGCATGATCGGGATATTTTGGGGTGATGGAATGGAGCACAAGGCTCTTGTGAACCGCCACCGGAATTCTAATGTGGGCCTATCAAGAAGGGCATCTGTTGCAAGTAAGTAAAGGTAAGGTAAGGTAAGTCTAGGGAAGGTGGTAAAAAATCGGTACGTGCTTCAACCTGCCACGTGGCTCTCACCCACCAGGCTCCCGAAAGCCAACAACCTACTACCACGTGTCCCACTATTGACATCCTTGTGATGTCAGCACTACAGTTGTCACCCTCACCTCGCATTCCACAAAACTCGGTCCGATATAATCTTGTTTTACTCCCAGACTGGGTAAAATATTTGTTTTTCATGGGTCTGTTGTGCAACAAAGGTTAAAAATTTAGTGCCAGGTCATTTTCAACCCCGTGTCGCTTTCCCCTCTGGCTTCCTCACTGTTCGTAGGTATTTAGTCATTCCTTGGCCCCACCATTTTCCTTCTACTTTTTCTGTTCAAATGGTCATGGGGAAAACGAAGTCTAGAAAGTTTGAACCTGAAACCCCGCAAGCCCGTGAGGTCAGGGCTGTCCCTGGACCTAAACCTCTTATCGACGCCCATGTGCGAATTCATGACCCATTCTATCCTTTCAGTGTAGCCCACATTAGACTCGAGCTGTTCGAAGGTCATTTAAAGGGTCAAGACAAGTTCAAAGTCATTGAGTCGGGTATGTATTACCAAGTTTCCCCAACCACATACCTAGTACCCGAATTCATTAGTTGGCTCGGTGAAGCTTATGACGAGCGTAGGGACTTGTTCCTATCTGTTCAAGGCAATAAGATTTTTCGAATATCACCTAAACTCATAAAGAAAGCCCTTCATTTTCCTCATAGTCAAAATTATGTTGAGTTCACTGAGGTTTCCCTTTCCTGTCAATTTTCAAATTTACATTGGGAACAACAAAGCAACTTTCTCAGCCTACTCCCAAATTCTCGCCTAATAGCTCTCCCGCCTTCGGACGTTGTTCCCTTGTCTACCTTCAAAGATAATGTGTAGCTGTTCCTAGCTCTTATTTCAGGGTTGTTAGGTCTTCGGGAGGTCGAGAAAGTGTCAAAAGAATGTATAGCTCTTCTATGGCTCATGATGCAAAAGGGTACACTTTTAAATATTCCCGTTTTCCTAGCTTCGGCTATTCAAACCCAGTTTCAAGAATTCCCTTCTACTGGGTCTTTCAGGTTTTGACCGAGAGTAGGATAAGTTAGTGGAGGCAGGCCTCCCATCATGCTGGCACCCAGAAAAATCTTCATTCTCCGTGCTAATGGATTATGAATAGAAAATGGCAGACATCATGAACAAAAACAACTTGCCTCTGGAAAAAATGGCCCGCCTGAAGGTAGATACCATCATAGCCGCTCTAAGCAAGGAATTCTTCCTCCTCTGCTAGGTTAAAAAATTCTTAGCCATCTGAATAGACTATATCGAGCTCACAAATATGCAAGCACTAGTTGAAACATTTGTCACTATGCCATCTATAGGCGAGATTGTGTGGCAGAAATGCAGTGAATACGCCAGCAATCCAGTATCGTGATCTTCTCATCAGTCGCTACCTCCCTCTGGTCACAAAGTAGGTTCATCTTCGTCATTAGCTTGGTCACATCAGCACCCATCAAGCACCCCTCATCGCCATCACAAATGACACTCATGATTCGGCCCATGCGGCCTATTTACTTTTATTTATATGAATTGTAAAACTGGGTGAAATCTTGATTTCACCCTATGCACTCCTTATTTTACATTTACTCTTATGTTTTAGTTAGGGCCTTTGTCAGGCCAGGTTGTATATGATGAGAGGCCATTTTTCCTCATCACCATTTTTGGTTTTTTTGATTGAGACCACGAATAGAAAAGATCCTCAGAGAATATTTTGTTTTGAAAATATCTTCTCTCGAAGCTCGTCCATGGAGCTACAAAAGATAAAATGAGAGAACAAGAAAAGGTTTCGGATTTTCATGAGAAGAAGTTGTTAACGGTGAATTCTCTCTTTTTGTAAATTTTTAGATCCTCTCTTAATGTGTATCTGAATGTCCCCTCCAGGAAAGGAAATGAAGCTAAGCTGTTGTTGTGGTGGATTCCAACTGAGGTTACTGAATAGTATGTATTTTCTAAGTAGTGTTTAAATATAATGTTTGTTGTGTCCTCATCATTCCCTGTTATCATAGCTTTCAGAATGCGAATTTTTGACTAGTTGATGTGAATTTATCCTAAATTTTACTCATGTCTTCTATTATATAAAATTTTAAATATGGCTCGAGGCGCGATTTCTATTTCATAATTTTTCTCACAGGTCATAGTTCTTCTAACATTAGTAGAGAGTGGATTCTTATGTTCGTATAAGCCTGCCTTACTCTGATGCTTTCTTCATTTTCTTACATTGTACCTCACATCGATTTATTCTTGCAATTGTTCATTGATTTCATATTCAGCCCAGCTTACAGCAATTTATTTTCATGATTGCTTTGGATTCATTCTTTGAGACTGAGTGTAGTATGAATTATTTGTCGAAGCGTACGAAAAAGAACCACTTTAGCTACGCATAACTAATAGCCCTAACAACAATAATGGCTGCAAAACATCTTCAGATCTGCAATTAGTAGTTAAAGTGCCGCAACAAACAGATCTATAAATGGAAAGACATTAAGCAGTAAAGTAAAGAGTTTGCTCCATGCATCCAACAGACAAGACAAGAACACGATTTTTGAATGAATTTTTATATTACAGGGCACCCGGGAGGAAACAAGAAGGTGTATCCAGATCTCCTCAATGGGATGGGTTCTTTGTAGTCCTCAGCACTTCAGATCTAAGCTTTCTCTCTCTTGTAGATGTAGAAAACACAATGTAGAAGGTAGAGCTCAATGGGAGCAACAATGGCAGAAAATGAGACCGAGTGTATAGATCCAGAGTGATCTAGTATGCAACAAAAGGTGAAGAATGATGGGGAAAACCTCCTATTTATAACAAAATATTGGGTCCTTCTAGATCTTGGTGCATGATTAAAATAATGTTAATCACATCTAGATCCACCTCTATGGAATATTTTATTATTATTTGTTGGAGGGAAAGGGACTTTGACTTGGGTCAAAATCCCTTGATTAGTGAAGAATAAATAAATAAATGATTTATTTATCTTTTTAAGGAAGTGGTTAGGATATAATCAAATAAATAATGATTTATTTGATTAATGGTGGTTGATTTGGTCATCTTTAACAAGGAATATTATTTAAATAATTATTCCTAGAAAATAATAAGATAACTATGGGTTTATCTCATTAATTTCTTTGTTTTTGGGTTAAACATGACTGGGAATAATAATTAAATTATGGTTTAATTAATTATTCCTTTTGGGGTTTCCCAATTAACATAGTGAAAGCAGTTTTACTTGGGGTAAAACTGGTCTTACATGGTGTACTTGGGTCCATCTAATGATGAAGAGTTAGATGACCAAAAAATGGTGTAACACTTTATCTATACAACTAGATGTTGTTCCTGTCAATACTTTGTCTCTGATATCTTGGACCGATATCAAAACTTTAAATCATCATCGCATAACAAGAGGTTTCTTCTGACCAGCATACAAAATACCTTCTACATCCTCTTGTCTTTAAGATGTCCTAGGCACTGGTCTTTAACAACTCAAGGCTGTCTCTAGGAGTTACAACATATTTTTGGCGCCATTGCCGTGGATTCGAAGTTGAAAATATTTTCCCTGGAATATGACAATCAAATTCACCCTTCAAATCATGTTAGCATGAAGGGTTGATATTTGTAGATCCCTCACCTTGGCAACTCCACTACTCTTTAAAGTCAAATTCATTCGCAATCCTGGCTTATCACAAGCCCCATCTAAGGTCGGATAATTCCCAGTTGAGAACACCCTCAGTTTACGACCCTGAAAAGATCATATTCAAAAGAATCTGGAAAGAGAAAAACCCAGCTCAGACTAATGTACCCAGATTCTCACTAGAAGACTCCCCATCCTCTTCTCAGCAAGCTCAAGTCTAGGGCCCCAGTTCCACTACCCGAGTACTTGAATACCCTCCAGATAACCTTGTCTTAGATCATTCCAAGATAAAGGACAAAGCAGAGTCAGTAAATATGTCTGAGCTCCCCTTGCATCCTACCCCTAAAGCTGAAGAAATCAAGCAACTTACCATCCCCCAGATCCTGTTCACTTAGAAAAAATTTCAAGCCGCCATCCAGCATATACCTATCACCATTCATCAAACCCTCTATTAGCCACATATAAATTTTTGTCAAGCAAACAGGTGGCTAAATATTTTTCTGAGCCTCCAAGAGATACATTTCCTCTGAAAATCTCTCATTCTTGAAGCCTTTGTGTGCCCTTTGCTTTGAAAAATATCTTCACTAATGTTTCCATCAATAAAGCCTCACTGTCTGTGAAAAAATTATACTTAGAAAGCCTACATCTGCTCCCCTTATCCCTGCAAAATTCCCCATTTTAACCTCCTTTTTTCCCTTCTCAAATTTCCCCAAAAAACCTTCATAATCCCTTCCTAAACCATCTAAATCACCCAAATCCCCTTTAAAAACCAAGTGAAATCCATTCATTTGATTTTAAATCCCTCTTTCCTCCTCTTGGAACCATTGTTTAGCCTTAAAAATGTCGTTTTTAAGCCAAAAAACCCATTTCTTATTATATAACAGGCTAAGCCCCTTTCGGCCCAGCCCACAGCCCCTTCTCTGCATGTAACCAAGTGCTAAGACCAAGCGCTGAGGCGTAAAGCACTAATCACAATCGGAGGATCGATCGGGAGCATTTTTTCTTTGTTAAATTGAAAACTTCTGATGCGAGAGTTCTTTGGTCTATCGGTCTCTGCCGAGATCTCCGCCGTTGATCTCCTTAAATGATCCAATGGCCAGCGCTAATTTCATCCATCGTCAATCGCAATTGGAAGTTGGAGTGGAGCACATTCCCTGTGTTAAAAGAAAAGTTCCGATGCGAGAAAGGTTTTGTTCTATTGGCCGCAGGTGCAATATCCACCGTAGATCTGTGAAGATCTAATGGTCCGTGCAAATCTCACCGTGCCCCGCCTCATCTCTTTGTCAACCTCCGATTAAGATCTCCACTGTTGATCTTTAAACAATCCAACGACCATCGCACCACCGTGCCAATTTCCAATCACAATTTCTTAATGTGCCACCTTCTGTACCCCCGATTTTCCAATCTTCGATTCAATCCTGGTCATTGAACCCACAAGAACCAATGGCCAGGATTTTTCCTCTCACCACCCCTGTGTCCCCTATTGGGTATTCCCGATCTAATAAGGACCGTCAATCTTCCGCCAATCCGACGGCCCACACACAATCGCTACATAAACCTATTGGAGTTTTGGCCCCTGCCATCCTCCGGTGCGATTAGATCACATCCATCCATCCCTTTTGATCCGACGGTCCTCCTTTCTCCCCTAAATTTATTTGATCCTTTTGCCTCCGCTCCCTCTAGTAATCTCCACCGTCTATCCTCATGAATCCAATGGTCAAGATTCCTCCCGCCCATTAACCAGCCCCTCCTCCTTCGCTTTCCCTCTTCATATCTCATCCATTCATTCTGCTGATCAGACGACCCACATTCAAACCACCTTTGACTTGTCCCCACCTTACCAACTGTGGATCTTCCGTATCGCGCTCCATCTACCACCATTAGATCTCACAGTCCTAGATCCAACGACCAGCATCCATATCACGTAACTTTGGTGTCCAGGCTTTCACAGTTTGAAATCACATGATATGGGTGGTTTTATTTTGCCACGTGTTGGGCGGTGAACCATATCGGGTGATTTTGGGAAAAATTCAAAAAAACCCCATTTCAATGTGAAAACAGTTGTTTTCCCCTAGAAAACCACTTCCCCTCTTCCACCTCTGAAAGTTCTTCCACACAATCCTGACCGTTGATCTATATATATCTACGACCCTCAATCCATCGCGTATTTCATTCATAGTTCTTTCATCGCGCTACCATAGAGTTTAATCGTAGCATCTCAACCATTGATCTCCCCCTGAGATCTAATGGTCCATATTCAAAATTGCCCTCTGCCCATGCTGGTCCCACCATTCACGCCCGATTTCATTCATTTTATGCATTTTTCTTTGTGGTCTGCTGTTGAGGAGGTAAATCCCCTCTGTGGACAGAGGCGATCCCTACTAGCCCAGATCGGGTCTAGCAACAATCAAACACGCTACAGTGCAGGTCCCTAATTGCAAATAAATCGACTTGCGAGGAAGGCTTACCTAGAATCCGACGCTATCATTTGTAGAAGAGGTGGTGCTCCCGTTCCTTTTCCTTGGAAGATCATAATCCTCACGATCTCTATGATCGAACACCTGCACATGCAAGAAACAACACAAACGCAAGCATAGAATCTAGTATATACAACTATATGTCAGTTGAAGAGGACATAACTCATGAACATAATCAAGAACAAGAGTGGAACCATAACCGATAGTCGCTTATCATTAAAGATGTTAGAGTCGGTCCTTACAGCCCTCCGTTAGAGATCATTTCGCTTTTTGCATATCATTTTTAGGTGTCTCGCTTATTCCACTTTGTTGCATTTCGCTAGGGGCATGTCATTGACTGACGAGAGGGTCTGGTCATCTTGTATTTCCTCATGCTTGTACCTGCAGGGCTAATTAAAATTCCTCAAAAATCACTGAAGTTCAGGTCACATCATTCATGGTCATAAACGATTGTTTTCGTCAACAAGAGTCATTAGTCCTAGAGTCTAGGGTTTTCAGTCTTTTGATACATGTGATAAAAGCCTGCAGGCCATGAGGTTGGTTTTGAAAAGGTTCCCATTTCATATTTTTATTCTCAAAAACATTTGAAGGCATTTCTAGTTCAAAACTCTGTTTTGAACTAGAAACTGTCAAATTTATTCTTTGTAATAATTGTGTATTTGTTCCACCATAAGACGTTAAAAAGCAAGCCTCTAGTCTTTTCCAAAGCCAAAATGCCAAAATCCCTACAAGAATCAAGACATTTCATCAGGCCAAGACTCATAAAAAATAATGAAAAGCCAAAAGACAGCATTGTATTAAGTGATAAAGTGCCAACATTGCCAAACATTACAAAGTGGGTTATGGAGAAAATTAAAATCAAATTTGATTTTTATGAGATATTTTTCAACCTATATAAACCATGGAGGACAAGTCATTTTCACAAATTCCCAAAGCAAAGTTGAGTTTGGAGTGTTGGAGGCAATAAACTCGTTTTCAAAGCCGTGGAGTGGAGGTGGAAGTGCGCGCGGCGCACACAGGAGGCGCGCGACGCACACAAGGCGTGCAATGCACTGGGCTTCACAGGCCCGTGCAAATTTGCACGCGTGCGATGCACATACTGCGTGCGGCGCACTGGGTAAACGCGCGACGCATAGAGTTTCAGGGCCAAAATATTTTGCTCATTCGCCCAGATTCATGCCAAATTGCCTCGATTTGCTTGCAAGTAGGTTCTCCACGTTTACTTAGTGAATTGTGGACATGATTATGGTGTTTTGAAAAGGGAAAAACAAGGGTTTGGTGTGGTGAAATATAAACCCCATGTTCATTGCTAAATTCACTGCTTAGGGTTTTGAAACAAATGTTAATGATATTGTGGGGGTTCCAAGCTTGTGCTATTGATATATGCCTGTGTCATTTACTGTCAGTGGTGTCCCTGATCATTATTTTCCTTAGCCTCACGCTCTCTCTTTGCCATTACATCACTGCTATCATTGTTATTTTCACACTTTTTATCATTCATGTTATGACATAGTCCCATTTTCACTTGTCCACATCCTCCATTGACGTTGTCAAACACTGCAAGGGCTATTGTCACTTTGTTCCTAATAGTTATTTCCCCCACATTACACTCTTTTCTACTCACTTGTCAAATCCCCTTATGATCAAAGCAGTGACTTTTTTTCATGCAAACTCATTTGACAGAGCCATTACCACTGTGGCTTTCCTATAACACTTTGATACAAATGTGACACATTTGGGTTTTGAGCATACACTGAAACTCTTGTTTTCACTATACCTATATCAGCATATATATTGCAAACATCTTGTTTTCAAAGCCATGTCAGAAACAGATTCAGTTTATGAGCAGGAGTATGACAGTGATTCCACAGCAGAGGGTAATGTGCCACGAAGGTCTCACAAAAGTGGCAAAAGTGGTAGACATGTCAGGGAGGAGCCTACTTCTTTGGCTCAATTGCAGGCTTGCCCGCCTGCAATGGATTGTTTTCAGCATCAGTCATGTTTCCAATACTGTGAAATGATTTCACAAACCCAGCATAATCATGAGCTAGCTCGTCTATTTGTTCTACATTTACATGATGGCCGTGTAAACCTTGCCGGAGTAGATTTCATTCTGTCACCAGAGACCATTGCTCATGCCACTGGGATACCAAATATAGGAGAGGAATGGAACAAACGATAGCAGCTAGAGAAATCCTATTATGATCCATACATCAAACCTGGGTTTATGAGGTAGCTGAGCAGGGTATTTCCATTCAGATTCCTGAAGGATGATTTTGCACCATTGATGAAACTCATCATTCGATATTTTAGTTGCGAGGGCAGATTCTCGCGCCTCTATGCGTACCATGTTCGTTTGTTGATGCATTTCACGAGGGTATGTATGATGAGCATTCCATACTTCATGTATCGCAACATAGAGAGGATGAAATTTCTTGTACAGAAGAAGACCCTAGCACAGCAGCATAGCAGTATATATCATTACGCGCTGATCAAAATCATGGTGGTACATCAGTTGACACAGCAGGGCATTACTTGGGAGGATTTCATCTCCCGTGACTTCTTCACAGCGCCACAACTGCCTCCTGAGGTAGTTCATGATGAGGGAGAGCCTTCACACTAGCTTGACATTCCTGAGACTGAGCATATCAGTGCTCCAGTGTATGTGACATATCAGTGAGGCCACAGAGCCTTATTTGCAGCTACACGACGAGTACTATCTCCACCCGGGGTGGAAGGGGTCTCGTTGACTTCATCAGCAGCGCAAGTATTATCTCCACATGATGTGGAAGGGGTCTCGCCTTCTTCTTCAGCACAGGTACAGATCTAGGACAAAGGCAAGAGGCCTGTACATGATGAGGGTCCTTCAGGAGGCCGAGATACTGACTTTACATTCATCGATGTTGATGCGAGCTCTCCTAGCTCGAAGCTGAAAGAGATCATCCAGGAGCAAAAGTCCGAGAATGACACGCTGAAAGAGAAATTGAAGAGAGCCCAGTGGGTGATAAAATACCTGGAGCAGCGTAACAAACAACTAGAGGACCAGCACACACTTGTAGAGCTGCAGCGAATCCGTGAGGATCGACAATTGGCCCGGAAGAGACCTGGTGACATGACACCAATTGAGCGAGAGACATGCCTCACACATGTTAACATTCATCTGGAGAAATTTTTGGCAAAGGCCAATAGAGACAAAGACATGCTTCGTCACATGAAAGGTCATTATTGGGCCCGCATGCATGTCTGCAAAGCAAAAATGAAGATTCTGAAGAGGAGGTTGAGCAGAGCACTAAAACGGCGGAAGAGGCCTAATCCACTTCGGATTTTGGCCGAGGCTTCGTTGGCTGGGCACGATGCATGATGGAGGGTCTTCACTCTGAATTTGAGCAAATTTGAAGAAGTTTTTGTCATTTTGGAAAATTTTGGTCTCAAAACAGGTTTTTCAGCCCAACGCGTAGCGCGTCGACGCGCGCACTTATGATTGGGACACTTGCTGGAGGAAAACTTTATATTTTTGGATTTTTCATGGTAAGTTATGCATGCTCCAGTATGGCCAAATAATTTCACCAAGTTCTGGATGATCAAAAGGGCTAAAAACACCATGAAAATTACCTTTCTGCCACCTTTTTCACCAGCAGGAAGTACTTGTGGGAGAATGAAGTTTTGTAGGGGAAATGAGCTCCAAATTGAGAAATTCCACGTGGGCTGGATAGTAGACATCCAGATATTTCCAACAAGCTATCATGAGCTTGATTTTGATGCCGGTAAGTGCCCCAAAAGTAGGCTGAAATGCGCACGACGCATAGAGCTCAGGCGCGCGACGCATAGAGATTTTTGGCTAATTTTTCATCTTCCAGCTCAGAATTTCGGCCAGTTGGACCAGTTTTGATTGTGGATGTAATTTTTGAGTTATCTTGGTGTAATTTTATGGTTGGCATGTAACTTGGACTCACTTTTACCTATTCTAGAAGATTCACTCCTAAAAAAGTAAAAATCAAGTGTAAGAATCAGTTTCCTTCCTTTTAGAGGCAAGTTGTTTGGCTACCTAGATTCTAGCTCCTTGTTTAGAATTAGTTGAAAATGCTCCTAGAAGGAGGAATTCGACCCCTAGAGGCATGGAAAGGGGTTAGGATGGTCTATATGATGTAATTTCTGAGACATTCTACAGGTTGGACTCTTGGGAAAAGTTTGGCACACTATTGTACATATTTTTCATATTTTGGCTAAGGAAAGATCAGAGGTTTTGCAGCACCTGTTGGGATTCTTGTGGCTTTCAGTTCTTGATGGTGTTTTCTCTTATTTTATTGTAAGTTATTTCATGTTTAATGTATGCCATTCCCTTCTTATGCTTCTGAAACTAAATGAATGAGTAAATGAGGTTGAATCCATTGTTTCCAGTGCTCTGCCTTTAAATTTGTTTAGTTTTACATGTTTTCGCCTGTTTGGAGAGGATCCATGTTCTCCCTTGCCCTCTTCAGCTCCTTGTCATTATGATCCATCCATACACCTGATCAAAAGCATCAAGACTACTGCCTACCTTGCCCCAACTCGAATTCTGCAAAGATCTGGCCTTATCCCCGGACCCAAAATTGTTTTTCCCATTTTTTCAACAAAAACCCAAAAAATCAAAATCAAACTTTCCTATCTCTTTACTAGCCTAAAATCAGTATTCATTATAAGTCATCTCAGCCCTTTTGAAGACCTTTTGCCGAGATAGACCCGGAGAGAGCCCTCTCCTGTCCTCGTAGGGCTAGCTACGAGGCTGAGCGTGGTTTGATGTAGCCTTGAGTTTTACCTTATTTCAGCCTAAGGTAGATTTGAGCGCTAACATAGTGGCGACCATACTGGGGAAAATCTCAATGGTTTGCTTGTTGATGTGTTTGTTTCATGAGTCTTAGACGGAGTCTGAAGTCACGCCAGGTAGCTTTCGAAACGCTTTTTCCATGCATAAGCGGAAGTAGATAAACGCTGCTTCAGTCGATCTCCGGTTAGCTTGTGAATGCAGCACTTGATTTGCAAATTACCCCAGTATACTTATTCGTTCTAGACCTTTGGATGATTGAGTCTAGAAGTCGATAGGCTGAAAATAATCTATTGTGTCCCTTGAATTTTTCTTGAGTAGATCAATACAATGGCTTCAAAAAGGCATACCAGATCAAATCCTAATCCAAATCCGCCTCCAGTATATGAAAACCCCAACCTAATCCCAAGAATTTTCCATCGAGAAGCTCCCATTATTCCTTTGGTCAAATCTCACTCATACCCCACTGTTTTTGAATACATTGAAGATATTGAGTTTGACGATCAGTTTGAGTTATCATTGTTTGAAACAAAATCCGAAAGTGCCACTGGTTCTACCGTCATCAATCCTGAGTTCATCAAGTATCTAGAAGTCGAACAAGCAAATAGATCTATCGATAATTATATTCTCAATCTTCAAAACTCTATTGTGGCAACTAACATTCCCGAATTCATTGAATCTGCTTCACAAACTTTTGGGCCATCTGAAATTGCATCCGGTTCACGAATTCCCACTGAACCTCCCTTTATCCTTACCATTCCCGTACAGCCTGAGATCTCTGATCAGAAATCAACAGTAGTTCCTCCCCCATCTCCACCGCATACACCTCATTCACCTACTGCTCCCGTTCCACCTGTTTCTCCGAGACAACAGATTATAAATCCGCCAAGAGCCATGGCTGCGAGATTCGCACCTCTTGTTTTACCTGCAAATTTGGATCCTATGCCTGCTGATTATCAGAGCAAGATTCCAATATTCGATGGCACTCCACAGAGTATATCCGCTCAGCATCATATTGTTAAAATGACAGATTTCTTGGACCTGCATGAAATAGATGAAGATAATGTGTCCATGAGATTGTTCACCCAGACTTTTGGAGGTGAGGTTCGTAAATGGTTCAGAGCTCTACAGCCCGCAAGTATCAATACATTACAAGAGCTTTAGACACAATTATTAGATCGGTGGGAGATGAAAAAAGATCCGCTGCAGATTACTTCTGAGTATACCAGCATCAAGCGTAATCCTGGTGAGTCCGTTCAGGATTATATTATCAGATTCAATACAGTTTATAATGCAATCCCAGATGACTTAAGACCATCTAGAAAGTCAGCTCTCCTTAAATTCCCTGACGGTTTTGATCCAGAGATGGCTTATTCACTACGAGACAGAGATCCACCTACCTTGGAAGATATGCAGAAGATTGTTGTTAGTGTTGAGGCGAATCTGAATGATAAGAGAGCCTGGTTGAAAGCAGAGAAAAGAGTGACCATAAAAGAAGAAGCTTCCACATCTGCATCAGAACCGCACTGGCTTCGTGAGATGGAAAAAATGTTCAAAAGAATGACGCTTGACAAGCCAGAAACGCAGATTCGTAATCCCAATTACCATGGCCAGCAGCAGCCACAGTTCAGAATTAAGCAGCGTGAACAGAGAGCACAAGAGCCGACAGCCCAGCAGCAGATTAAAACACCTCTTTTGCATAATTTTGTGAGTCAAGATTCAGACGATGACGATGATGTAGTAGGTGAGCAAAACCACTTCTTTACTCCCGATGATCTACCTATTTACATCACTGAGGATGAAGAATATGGAGAAAGTTCAGCTGCATAGAAAGATGAGGATTTCATTTTAGCAAATGATGAAGCTCTGGAGGAAGAATCAGATGAATACCAAAGAGGGTATATGAATGCTTTTTCCACTCAGCAGAAGCAATACTCATTGAGAAACAGAGATGTGCCCATAAATCCAATTCAGAAAAGAAAAGAGGTTTCAGCACCGAAGGTGGATTCACCTATACCACAGAAGAAAGGAAAAGAGACAATTGATCCCGCAGCTAGTAAACCATCATCAGCAGAAAAGGCCAATCAGTCAAGTATAATGAAGGATAAAGCTGAAAAGAAAGAAGTTCCCGCCAAAGAAGTTGAAAGAGTTTCAGCCTTTAGTTTGGAAAATGAAATTTCCAAATTGAAGCTATCTATTCCTTTGACAAAAATTATGAAGAACAGCAGCTATCGAGGTCAAGTCTCCAAAATTCTGAATTTTGATCCAATGTTTGACACGGTAAATATTGAAGATGATCAGCCTGAATTGATATTTGGGCCTGCTTTAGATGGTGAGTCCCCTGACAGTGATGTTCCTCCCTTTTATATCAGTTTGAGGTTGCATGAATATGTATTGCACAATGCCATGTTCGATTTTGGTGCTTCGCACAATCTTATGCCAAAGGCGATCATGGAAAAGTTGGGTTTAGATATTACAAGGAAATACCATGATTTTTATTCATTTGATTCCAGCCGCGTGAGATGTATCAGACTCATCAAAGATTTGGTTGTAAGTTTAGATCAAATTCCTGCGAAGAATGTCTTGATGGATGTGGTTGTGGCGGACATTCCTCCTCGATTTGGGATGCTCCTTTCTAGATCTTGGGGGGAAAAGTTGAAAGGTACACTACAGTTAGATTTTTCCTATGCAACAATTCCAGTCTTCGGTCAAATGAGAAAGTTATATCGAGAGCAGAAGATGAAATACATGATAACAAGCAAGGAGAAACCAATCAATCATCCTGTAAATTATGTACATACCGACTTAGAGTCGTTTGTTTTGTTTGCTGATAGTTTTAATGATATAGATAGTCAATTAGTTCAGGCAGAAGATATACCAGAGATCACTGAAAATTTTAGAGAAGTTCTGCAGAAAGAAAGACGAGAAAAGCAAGCTACTGTTGAGAAATCAACTAAAGACAATGGGCAGCAAACAGAAAAAACAGAGCTGACGCAATTTCAGCACTTAGAGGAGGATGAAGATGGTCTTTGGACCATGGATTTTGATGGCACAGTGGGTAGTGATGGTGCTGGAATTGGTGTTTGGATACGCAGTCCATTTTCCGCTCTGGATAAGGTTCCAAGCAATGTGAGAGTATGTTCCTACAAACTAGCTTTTGACTATTCTAACAATGAGGCAGAGTATGAGGCTCTGATTGCTGGCCTTAAGATTCTAAGAAAGCTGAAAGCAAAAAGAATTGCAGTCTATGGTGATTTGGAGTTGGTGATAAAATAGGTAAAGGGTGAGTTTCAAGCCAAGCATCCTCGCATGAGGGCTTACCGTAATGCAGTTTTAGACATTTTGAAGTTATTTTCAGATTGCACCTTAACGTGTGTGCCTCGCATACAAAATGGTGTTGCTGATGGACTTGCTAAGGCAGCAAGAAATTTAAAAATCCCAATGAATTCCAACAACAAGTTCGAGATCCATGTGAAGCACCGCCCCACCATTCCAGACAATCAGCGATGTTGGCAAGTTTTTCAAGACGACGAGGAGATTAGTGATTTTCTGCAAAATAAGGGTAAGTTTAAAGACACCTCCATAGATACAGAACATGATGATGGTAATGATGATATACAAATAAATCAAATGGAAGTTCTGCAACTTAAAGATAACATCATTCCTAAAGGATTGATTCCTTTAGAGGAACTCTTTGATCAAGACGATGTAGCCCGCAAACCGACATTGAGGCCGACTAAAAAAGGTGTTGAAGAAGTAAATATTGGGACAGCTGAAAATCCCAAGATGGTAAAGTTATCCAAGTCATTGTCACCGAAGGTAAGAGCAGAGTATGTGAGATTGTTGTCTTCATTTGCTGATGCTTTTGCATGGGATTACTCAGATTTAGAAACATATGACACTAATATCATTCAGCATACTATCCCTATTAAACCAAATCAGAAGCCTTTCCATCAGAAGTTGAGGAGAATCAATCCGAAGCTGCTACCGTCGATCGAAAAAGAGGTAAACAGGTTGTATAAGTCAGGAATCATTGTGCCTATCAGATTTTTTGATTGGATATCAAATTTGGTGCCCATGAGAAAAAAGACAGGTGAGATCCGTTTATGTATCGATTTTAGAAATTTGAATAAGGTATCATTAAAAGACAATTATCCGCTGCCAAAAATGGACCATATATTGTAGCGAGTAGTTGGAGCATCAAGGATGTCACTACTCAATGGCTATTCAGGATATAATCAAATTTTAGTGCATGAGGACGATCGTGACAAAACTGCGTTCACCACTCCATGGGGAACGTTTCATTATGCAAAAATGCCATTTGGTTTGAAGAATGCAGGTGCCACTTTTCAGCGTGCAATGGACATGGCTTTCGCCAACGAGAAAGATGTATTTTTGGTTGTTTACCTTGATGATTTAACTGTGTTTTCAAATTCTGATGAAGAACATTTGTATCACTTGAAAGTTGTTTTCCAGAAGTGCAGAAAATATGGCATTTCGCTGAATCCGAAAAAGAGTCTTTTTTCCATGGATGAAGGCAAGCTCCTTGGCCACATCATATCGAAAGACGGCATTCGTGTTGACCCTGCACGTGTTGAAGCAATCCAGCAAATTGAACAGCCCCAGAACAAGAAAGAAATACAGTCATTTAATGGTAAAATGAATTTTCTGCGTCGTTTCATTCCAAATCTTGCTGAGCATCTTAGAGAAATCACGAACATGCTGAAAAAAGACAGTCAGGTAAAGTGGACAGAAGAGGCGGTGAAATCATTCAATTTGGTAAAGTTATCTCTTTCTTCAGCCCCTATTTTAATCAGCCCGGACTACACACAGGACTTCATTTTGTTTTCGTTTGCTTCTGAGCACACTTTGGCAACTGTTTTAATGCAGAAAAGGGATGGAGTTGAGAAGCCCATTGCTTTTTTCAGACGGATTATAAGGGACGGAGCGTTGAAATACAACATTATTGAGAAACAAGCACTTGCTCTTGTAAAGGCTTTGAAAGATTTCCGTGTGTATATACTGCATTCCCACATTATAGCTTACATTCCTAACGCAGCAGTTAAAGATGTTTTGGTACAGGCAGATCCAGAAGGAAGACGGGGTAAGTGGATCGCTGCGTTGTTAGAATATGATGTGGAGATTAAAATGACCAAGCTAATCAAAGGACAAGGACTTGCCAAGCTCATGGCTGAAACAAATCTGCATGCTCTAGATATAAATTTGATCGCTGCCATGTCTGATGAAGATGAGGAGAGTACATCATTTTAGGTATCTGATATTTTTGTTTCTTCCCCTTGGTATGCTGACATTTTATACGTACTTCAAAATTTGTCTCCACCACCCGGGATGCCTAGAAACAAGAGTAGAACCTTGAAGTTGAGGGCTGCAAAGTTTTTCATATTGAATTCTGCATTATATTGGAAAGACCCTGGTGGGATGTTATTGAATGTTTGGTGGAGGAGGAAGCCAAAAGAGTTTTGGAGGACTTTCATAGAGGAGACTGCGGGGGCCATCTGTTTTGGAAAACCACAGTGAATAAGATTCTAAGGGCAGGTTACTATTGGCCTTCTTTATTTTCTGATGTATATAAGGCTATTAAGAATTGTCATGAATGTCAAATTTTCGAAGGGAAGCAGAAACTACAGCCTTTGCCTCTCAAACCAATTGAAGTCAGTGCACCATTTCAGCAGTGGGGGTTGGATTTCATTGGGGAAATCCATCCAGCATCATCCAGGCAGCATAGATGGATATTGACAGCAACGGATTACTTCACGAAGTGGATCGAGGCCATTCCCACTCGACAAGCCACGGATGCGGTAATTATCTCTTTTCTTGAAAACAATATTCTGTCACGTTTTGGGTGTCCTAGTAAGATAATCACAGACAATGCAGCGGCCTTCAAGTCAAAGAGGATGGTTGAATTTTTCTATAAGTACAACATCAGCTTGGGACATTCGACTGCCTACCATCCTTAGGGAAATGGCTTGGCGAAATCTTCAAATAAGTCTTTGGTAAATATCATTAAGAAATTGCTGGAAATAAATAAAAAGGGTTGGCACAAGAAATTAGTGAATGCACTTTGGGCTGATAGGGTAAGTCAGAAAAAATCTATTGGCATGTCTCCTTTCGAGTTGGTGTATGGGGTAGACATAGTTTTTCCCACTTCTCTTGCTGTCCCAGTAGTCAAATTGCTTCAGGAAGCCGGTAGTGAGGAGGATCCCATGCAGCGAAGGATTAATCAGATGATTCATTTACAGCAAACACAGGAGGAGGTCTTTCAAAATACATTCAAGTTGTAGGAGCGCATAAAGAAGATCTACGACAGAAAGGCAAAAGCAGATAAGTTTCAGCTAGATGAGGCGGTTTTGAAGTGGGATGCTCGAAATGAAGATAAGGGAAAGCACGGCAAATTTGAAAACCTATGGAAGGGTCCTTTTAAGATTTCAGCGTATCGTGGTCAAAACGCCTTTCTTCTCAAGGAAATGAATGGAGATGATTGTCCTGGAGGGCCGATCAATGGTCGGCTACTCAAGCGATACCACTTTTGAGTATTTTCTGTTGATTTCATCATCATTGTATATATCGTTCTACTTCTGTTTTATTTGCAAGTGTGTACTGATCTCTCATCTTCAGTCTAGGGCCCGAAGTGAAGGCTATAATTCTGGAGATGGAGGTTAGTTGGTTTGAGGTTTGTCAAGTTAGTATTATCAGTCTTTTTAGTTTTAAAATCGAGTCAGTTTCCAGTCAGTTTTCAGTCAAGTTTTCAGTCAATAAATGTGTCAAAAGTTTTTGTGTTATCTGTTGAAATAATGACTCCATCGCCCAATGGATGAAGGCACTGTCTGACTCCCCCAGAGATCTGCCGTTCTTGGCATCTCCTTGGAGCCACCGTCCCCATTGGAGCCAATGTTAGAGTCGGTCCTTACAGCCCTTCGTCAGAGATCATTTCGCTTTTTGCATATCATTTTTAGGTGTCTCGCTTATTCCACTTTGTTGCATTTTGCTAGGGGCATGTCATTGACTGACGAGAGGGTCTGGTCGTCTTGTATTTCCTCATGCTTGTACCTGCAGGGCTAATTAAAATTCCTCAAAAATCACTGAAGTTCAGGTCACGTCATTCATGGTCATAAACGATTGTTTTCGTCAACAAGAGTCATTAGTCCTAGAGTCTAGGGTTTTCAGTCTTTTGATACATGTGATAAAAGCCCGCAGGCCATGAGGTTGGTTTTGAAAAGGTTCCCATTTCATATTTTTATTCTCAAAAACATTTGAAGGCATTTCTAGTTCAAAACTCTGTTTTGAACTAGAAACTGTCAAATTTATTTTTTGTAATAATTGTGTATTTGTTCCACCATAAGACGTTCAAAAGCAAGCCTCTGGTCTTTGCCAAAGCCAAAATGCCAAAATACCTGCAAGAATCAATACATTTCATCAGTCCAAGACTCATAAAAAATAATGAAAAGCCAAAAGACAACATTGTATTAAGTGATAAAGTGCCAACATTGCCAAACATTACAAAGTGGGTTATGGAGCAAATTAAAATCAAATTTGATTTTTATGAGATATTTTTCAACCTATATAAACCATGGAGGACAAGTCATTTTCACAAATTCCCAAAGAAAAGTTGAGTTTGGAGTGTTGGAGGCAATAAAATTGTTTTCAAAGCCGTGGAATGGAGGTGGAAGTGCGCGTGACGCACACAGGAGGCGCTCGACGCACATACTGCGCACAGTGCACTGGGCTTCACAGGCCCGTGCAAATTTTCACGTGCGCGACACACATACTGCGCACAGTGCACTGGGTAAACGCGTGACACATAGAGTTTCAGGGCCAAAATATTTTGCTCCTTCGCCCAGATTCATGCCAAATTGCCTCGATTTGCTTGCAAGTAGGTTCTCCATGTTTACTTAGTGAATTGTGGACATGATTATGGTGTTTTGAAAAGGGAAAAACAAGGGTTTGGTGTGGTGAAATATAAACCCCATGTTCATTGCTAAATTCACTGCTTAGGGTTTTGAAACAAATGTTAATGATATTGTGGGGGTTCCAAGCTTGTGCTATTGATATATGCCTATGTCATTTACTATCAGTGGTGTCCCTGCTCATTATTTTCATTAGCCTCACGCTCTCTCTTTGCCATTACATCACTGCTATCATTGTTATTTTCACACTGTTTATCATTCATGTTATGACATAGTCCCATTTTCACTTGTCCACATCCTCCATTGACGTTGTCAAACACTGCAAGGGCTATTGTCACTTTGTTCCTAATAGTTATTTCCCCCACATTACACTCTTTTCTACTCACTTGTCAAATCCCCTTATGATCAAAGCAGTGACTGTTTTTCATGCAAACTCATTTGACAGAGCCATTACCACTGTGGCTTTCCTATAACACTTTGATACACATGTGACACATTTGGGTTTTGAGCATACACTGAAACTCTTGTTTTCACTATACCTATATCAGCATATATATTGCAAACATCTTGTTTTCAAAGCCATGTCAGAAACAGATTCAGTTTATGAGCAGGAGTATGATAGTGATTCCACAGCAGAGGGTAATGTGCCACAGAGGTCTCAAAAAAGTGGCAAAAGTGGTAGACATGTCAGGGAGGAGCCTACTTCTTTGGCTCAATTGCAGGCTTGCCCGCTTGCAATGGATTGTTTTCAGCATCAGTCATGTTTCCAATACTGTGAAATGATTTCACAAACCCAGCATAATCATGAGCTAGCTCATCTATTTGTTCTACATTTACATGATGGCCGTGTAAACCTTGCTGGAGTAGATTTCATTCTGTCACCAGAGACCATTACTCAGGCCACCGGGATACCAAATATAGGAGAGGAATGGAACAAACGACAGCAGCTAGAGAAATCCTATTATGAGCCATACATCAAACCTGGGTTTATGAGGCAGCTGAGCAGGGTATTTCCATTCAGATTCCTGAAGGATGAGTTTGCACCATTGATGAAACTCATCATTCGATATTTCAGTTGCGAGGGCATATTCTCGCACCTCTATGCATACCATGTTCGTTTGTTGATGCATTTCACGAGGGTACGTATGATGAGAATTCCATACTTCATGTATCACAACATAGAGAGGATGAAATTTCTTGTACAGAAGAAGACCCCAGCACAGCAGCATAGCAGTATATATCATTACGCGCTGATCAAAATCATGGTGGTACATCAGTTGACACAGCAGGGCATTACTTGGGAGGATTTCATCTCCCGTGACTTCTTCACACCGCCACAGCCAACTCCCGAGGTAGTTCATGATGAGGGAGAGCCTTCACACCAGCTTGACATTCCTGAGACCGAGCATATCAGTGCTCCAGTGTATGTGACATATCAGCGAGGCCACAGAGCCTTATTTGCAGCTACACGACGAGTACTATCTCCACCCGGAGTGGAAGGGGTCTCGTTGACTTCATCAGCAGCGTGAGTATTATCTCCACATGATGTTGAAGGGGTCTCGCCTTCTTCTTCAGCACAGGTACAGATTTATGACAGAGGCAAGAGGCCTGTACATGATGAGGGCCCTTCAGGAGGCCGAGATACTGACTTTACATTCATCGATGTTGATGCGAGCTCTCCTAGCTTGAAGCTGAAAGAGATCATGCAGGAGAAAAAGGCCGAGAATGACACGCTGAAAGAGAAATTGTAGAGAGCCCAGTGGGTGATAAACTACCTGGAGCAGCGTAACAAATAGCTAGAGGACCAGCACACACTTGTAGAGCTGCGACGAATCCGTGAGGATCGACAATTGGCTCGGAAGAGACCTGGTGACATGACACCAATTGAGTGAGAGACATGCCTCACACATGTTAACATTCATCTGGAGAAGTTGTTGGAAAAGGCCAATAGAGACAAAGACATGCTCCATCACATGAAAGGTCATTATTGGGCCTGCATGCATGTCTGCAAAGCAAAAATGAAGATTCTGAAGAGGAGGTTGAGCAGAGCACTAAAACGGCAGAAGAGGCCTGATCCACTCCGGATTTTGGCCGAGGCTTCATTGGCTGGTCATGATGCATGATGGAGGGTCTTCGCTCCAAATTTGAGCAAATTTGAAGAATTTTTTGTCATTTTGGAAAATTTTGGTCTCAAAACAGGTTTTTCAGCCCAACGCGTAGCGCATCGACGCGCGCGCTTATGATTGGGACACTTGCTGGAGGAAAACTTTATATTTTTGGATTTTTCATGGTAATTTATGCATGATCCAGTATGGCCAAAGCATTTCACCAAGTTTTGGATGATCAAAAGGGCTAAAAACACCATGAAAATCACCTTTCTGCCACCTTTTTCACCAGCAGGAAGTACTTGTGGGAGAATGAAGTTTTGGAGGGGAAAATGAGCTCCAAATTGAGAAATTTTACTTGGGATGGATATCAGACATCCAGGGATTTCCAACAAGCTATCATGAGCTTGATTTTGATGCCGGGAAGTGCCCTAAAAGCGGGCTGAAAGGCGCGCGACGCATAGAGCTCAAGCGTGCGACGCATAGAGATTTTTGGCTAATTTTTCATCTTCCAGTTTAGAATTTCGGCCAGTTGGACCAGTTTTGATTGTGGATGTAATTTTTGAGTTATATTGATGTAATTTTGTGGTTGGCATGTAACTTGGACTCACTTTTACCTATTCTAGAAGATTCACTCCTAAGAAAGTAAAAATCAAGTGTAAGAATCAGTTTCCTTCCTTTTAGGGGCAAGTTGTTTGGCTGCCTAGATTCTAGCTCCTTGTTTAGAATTAGTTGAAACTGCTCCTAGAAGGAGGAATTCGACCCCTATAGGAATGGAAAGGGGTTAGGATGGTCTATATGATGTAATTTCTGAGACATTCTACAGGTTGGACTCTTGGGAAAAGTTTGGCACACTATTGTACATATTTTTCATATTTTGGCTAAGGAAAGATCAGAGGTTTTGCAGCACCTGTTGGGATTCTTATGGCTTTCAGTTCTTGATGGTATTTTCTCTCAGTTTATTGTAATTTCTTTCATGTTTAATGTATGTCATTCCATTTTTATGCTTCTGAAACTAAGTGAATGAGTAAATGAGGTTGAATCCATTGTTTCCAGTGCTCTACCTTTAAATTTGTTTAGTTTTGCATGTTTTCGTCAGTTTGGAGAGGATCCATGTTCTCCCTTGCCCTCTTCAGGTCCTTGTCATTCTGATCCATCCATACACCTGATCAAAAGCATCAAGACTACTGCCTACCTCGCCCCAACTCAAATTCTACAAAGATCTGGCCTCATCCCCGAGCCCAAAATTGTTTTTCCCATTTTTTCAACAAAAACCCAAAAAATCAAAATCAAACTTTCCTATATCTTTACTAGCCTAAAATCAGTATTCATTATAAGTCATCTCAGCCCCTTTTGAATACCTTTTGCCGAGATAGACCTGGAGAGAGCCCTCTCCTGTCCTCGTAGGGCGAGCTACGAGGCTGAGCGTGGTTTGATGTAGCCTTGAGTTTTACCTTATTTCAGCCTAAGGTAGATTTGAGCACTAAGAAAAGAGTCAAAAGAAGAATACAACCATAGCTTCGACGCAGCACTCTCCCTTAGCGGGTCATCACAACAACATGTCTCGATAAAGCCTGTCAGGGATGGGACACGCCTCTCTCTCCGGATACTTGGCAATAGTCTCCTTGCTTGGATTTGGCCTTAAGGGAATCAAGAAGGCTCTTGCAGCATAAGGATGTGAAAGCTCTTGGGAACTTGGAGATTAGCTTGCCATGGAGAAGAGCAAGCTTTTATAGAAGGAGGAAGGGGAGTTGGGATCCTTATAATTATGGGATTGGCCCTATCATCAAGGAAGCTTCCATGAGAAATGGAAAACCACTTCCTCTCTATGGAAATCCGTAGCCAAACCTCCCAACTCAAGATAGAAATCAGTCCAGGAATTTGTTAGGATGAAACTTCCGCCTTTTATTTTTAAAAAACACCTCTTAATATGGTTGGCGCGGGTGCGCCTCTATGACAGAGCGCCAATTGGCACGCCCTCTTTGGAGGATTTCCCCCCTTGGCGCGAGGGCTAAACTGTGGAACCGCGCCAATGGAAAAAGAGCTATTTTTAGGGTTTTTCGCAGGGAGATGTTTTTAGGGAAATCAAAGCTCATCTTCAGAGGGATGCAATGAAAGTATTTTCAAGTCTTGTCTCTGCTCACAGGTCATGGAATGAGCCCTCCAATGTGCGGGATGGGGATTGTAGGGACGGTGAAAAATTGCTGTGTAACAGATGCCCCCTAAAGCATGAGGCCCGAAAGAGAGAGAGGGGTGAAATGCTTTACGAGAACATGCCGACTGAAAACACTGCCATCGGAAAACATGCAGAGAGAAGTACAACTGATGTCTCAGATACATGATATATATGTGCGGTATGGGTGCAGCCATCCATAACAAAGTATACAATAATCTAGATCCAAGGCATGGACGCAGCCATCCAGTAAGGATCGATAAATAGACTCAGGTATGGTCGCGACCATCCAATCAGTGAGTCATGTATATAATAATCCACAATATCGCAGCCTGGATTACAAGAAACACAATCCAGGGTCTTGCGCTCCATCTTGACCCGAACAGAGTACACGTTCAAGCATGTGAATATGTGATCTGAAGTCGAACATGCAAGAACATCATCTGATTACCAGCCAATGATGAAAGCTATTAAAAGACGCGAGAGGAACCAACAATAATGACAATGGCTCTCAAGGTACTATAGGTACAATCTACGGCATGTGAATCAATGAGCTGGCATCGAACACCCGTAGAATCACTCGATCGGAGGCCAATGATGGAAACCTCACATCGAATGCGACAAACCTGCCATTGAGGCATGCAGGCTCCAAGGTACCATAAGGGAGTCTCTAGATCAGCTTCCTGGATAATGAGCTGAAGTCGACAGGAAGTGACCTTGATCGAAGGTGGGCCATAATTTTTCCCACATCATCGACATGAGACAGAGGAACATGATGTTTTTGTGAATCAGGATCAAATGAGAATCAGAAGGAGGTTGATACTTTGCATAGGTCAACTTCTCTTGAACATATAACGGCACAATAGTGGATTTGGCAGTATTTGACATCAACGGATCAGAGGTCATGGTGACGAGGCAATGAGCAGATGAGAGGCCAAAAGGGATTACCCAAACCCACAGAGGCAAGCGAAAAACGAGATGAGATGTCCCCAACCCGACACGAATGAAGACAAGTGCCATGTTCAAGAGTGACATACTACCGACACGACAATGATGCTAGTTCCATTTTTCCCCACCATTTCTAGCGAGTACCCCAATTATTTTTTTATAACAAGCTTGAAGGGGATAGCATATGCTTGTAATATAAGTCCGCCCTTCAGGCGAATCCATCCTAGTACATTTAACGAGCCCTAGGAAGGAGCGACTCAAATAACGTCATTTCGACTGAATCCAATGTCATCAGGGTTTAACGAGTCTGACAAAGGGTGAACTCGACGTCTTTTCATGTTTAGAGAATTTGAAAAGATAGCAGAAAAGTAAACTCCAGCGGTCCCTTTTCGTAGATAGTTCCTCGAACCCGAAAGGTAGAAAAAAATATCCGAGAAAACCTCCTAGTCGTGATAGGCTAGGGTATTCCTTTTTCGTAAATAATCCATCCCAGCCTAAAAAAGGGGTAAACGTATACTGGGTAGATGTCGATTCGTGTCCACTTTAACGAGATCGAAACGACAAGGGCCTCGGCAATATTTTCATGTTTAGAGAGTCAGAAAAGAGCTGAAAGATGACTCCAAAGTGACTTTTTCATGTATTTACCGAGTCTGAAAAAGTATAAAATACAACTCGTTTCACCGTTTAAGTCGCATAAAAAACCTGTTGCTGCACAAAAAGCAAGTGTAAAACCCATTTTTGACAAAAAATATATTAAAATATTCAGAAAAATAACCTTCAAAACCTATTTAAGTTCAAAAAGTTATAAATATGTCAAATGGTAAAAATAAAATTACTTTTTACTATTTACCTCACCGAAGAGCAGCAGTGGTCCATTTTGTGTGCGAACTTCTGACAGTGATTGCGACCGATCCGGGCCACCATTCAGACTCTCGTCAGTTCCAGGTAAGAGGCGCTTCTTTGTACTCTATTTCAATCCATTTTTAATATATTTTGATTGTATATTAAACTTCTTATGAGGAATTTTTGAATTTTAGGGCTCCGCCCATTGGCGCGGGTATCCGTCACGGACCCGCGCCAATGGAATTTTATTTTCAAAGGGCCCACGCCAACTGGCGCGACTGTTAGGAAAAAAGTCGCGCCAGCGGCGCAATACAATTTTCCGCTTGAAATTTCCACATAATGAATGAATTGCATGAATTTTCAAGGATAGAAGAGGTCTAATTGAATTTTTTTGACCATTTAAATGCAGACAACCGATCAAAATGGTCATTGAGTGGAAAGAGAGGGAGCACGGTGAAGAGGATGAACAGGCCATGGAGAATGAAACTTGCATGAATGCCCTCAAGAACTATGGGCTAAAAAAGTTCTTCCTGACACCTTTTTTACGAGCTCAGCCTGAGCTCCTACAGTACCTAACGAGCATATGGGATGAACATGAACAAGTGTTCAAGTTGTGGGACCAGGTATTAGAACTGGAGGTCTCCGACGTATACTTCATAACTGGATTATCGCGCAGAGGTTCGGTGCCCATATTAATAGGGAGCATACCATCTAGTGAGAATATGGAGCAAGTGATGGCACGAGTGTGCCCGGGGGCATGACTGGGATCAGGAAGTGGAAAGGTGGACATCCATACTATTGCTGATCTAGCACTCAAGGTAGTGCTTCATACCATCACGCGGGCCGCAGGATCGCAGGCACCGCACGAGGCAAAAAAGGCCCAACTCTTACTGGCTTCAAAGTGCATGAGTCCCCTATTGTTCGACTGGGCCACAGCAGTGACAATAAATATCAAGAGACAGCTCACGAAGTGCAAGCAGGCCAAGCTGAAATAGTTTGGCTACGGTTCTATCCTGGTATCGTTCATTCTGGAATGACTACCAATCTTCCAAGGCCAAGGGGCCATAGTAGCTAAGCCTATTCCACGAGAGCCAAGAATGGCTCACTAGGCGGCATTGATGCCCAGAGATGGAGGCGACCAACAGATGTCCTGGAGGCTGAAGTTTTTTGGGTGGTTGCGGCGTCAGTTGATTGTAGTGGAAGACTGGCTATATGTAGGAACCGATTTCACTGGAGACCCAGATCTCCCACTGCTGGAGGGAGATGATTGGGACGAGGAGTTGGGTATGATCTCTTCTCTTTTTGATTTTAGTGATTTATGATTTTTTTTGTTAATACATGTTCTTCCTGACACATTTTATATGTATGCAGATGTGGGCCCAGAGAGACCAGCCGGTATGTCTCCTATCGCGCGGAGAACTCTTCCCACACCTGATCCTCAGGCAGAGGGTGCAGAAGGGGGGGAGTTGATCCAGAATCTCGGGGGTATCGCCCGAGGGATCCCAGACTATGCCCGGCTGGCAGATGTATCGATGGCGTACCAGAGACATACGGTGGGAGTGCCTAGTCACCTCCACCGAATTCTGAGACGCTTAGTGCGTGCAGTCACTTGTTATCATGAGCACCATGCAGATTATACTCCTAGGGCTTTTATCATGCATATTTTTTTAGAGACATGTCGTCTCCGGATGTATTAAGATGAACACGTATATTTTTGATTTAATGTGATGCGTACTATGCAAACATTCGATATCTATATATATACATATCTATTTCTCGATGGGTTTTCCTTTTACATGTGATGATGATTTACAAATTGTGCAAATGTCTATCTAAAACCAAATTAGCTACTACATCAGTTAACACATTCATACGCCTGGGTATGTGTTGGTATGTAATATAGTCAAAATTTCTTTCCAGTAAACGAATACGTAGATACAGACGTAAAATGGATGGGTTTCTTACTGAATAGTGTCCGTTCAGTTGTAATACTACAAGTTGTGAGTCTAGATACACAAGTAATTCATGGATACCGAGGTTTATAGCCTCCGTTAATAATTCTAACATAGCACTATATTCCGCGATGTTATTTGTAGTACGTCCTAGACACACACCTTACAGGTTGACCAACTCACCAGTAGGATTGTAGATTACCCAGGCCGCCGAAGACAGATTCCTGGTACTGCGGGAGGCACCATCCGCGAAACCAACAAATGGATTGATGGACATCTACACAATCAGGAAGACCCGATCAGCAGAAAGATGTTTACATTGCAAACCACACCACACATGCACACAAATGAAATAACACACTTATGTACACACACCACACTGAAAATGACTTCAAGCGTAGTATTTTCTCAGGTACAACCCATTTCTGGGCTGTGCCAGCGGAACTCCTTCATAATCTATAAGCTCATAAGTCCCATTCTTCAAAACGAATTTTACTATGTAGGGCCCATGCCACATAGGTTGGAACTTACCGGCCCCAAGCTTGTCATGTGCTTGATCGTATAGGAGGACGAGGTCCCCTTCGATAAAGGAACGTGGAGAAACTGATTGATCAAAGTGAGCTTTGACCCGCTTCTTTTGTGCTTCAATGACTAAAGTAGCTAAGCAGCGGGTTTCATCTAACCGTTCCAGATACAAAAGAAGCTCTTCTTCAGCAGAAGTGTCGGGTAGAAGTTCTACAGCTAATTTCAACGAAGGAATCTCGCATTCAACTAGAAGAGTTGCTTCCAGACCATATACCAATTGAAATGGTGTGAATCCAGTTGCACTCTTTGCAGACGTCCGGTATGCCCATAGAGCTGAGAACAGTTGGAGGTGCCAATTGGATTTTCGGATACCAACTGTTCGTTGAAGCATAGTGACCAGAACCTTGTTCACTGCTTCAACCTGGCCATTCGCCTGAGGGTAATACGACGTTGAGCTATCGTGACGTAAGCCCAAATTTGAAGTCAGCTCGACCATCATATAATCTCAGAAATGAGTACCGTGATTAGTGACAATGGCTTGAGGGACTTCAAAACGTGCAATGATGTGGTTGAATATGAACTGAGCAGCCGTCTTACCGTCGGCAGCAAGTGTAGGCATCGCTTCGGCCCACTTGGTGAAGTAGTCGACAACGACGATTATATACGCATGCCCCCCGGCCGAATGAGGGTTACACGTCATAAATTCCACGCCCCACTTCGCAAAAGGGCCAACGGTAATAACAGGATGCAAGGGGAGAGGCAGCGCGCGCATCTTGCGCTGAAACACCTGGCACGCGTGACATTTACGGACTGCAATGATACAGTCTTTGAATATGGACGTCCAGAAGTAACCTGCTCACAGAAGTTTCTGGGCAGTAGCATATCCGGACATATGTCCACCACAGGCGCCACTGTGGCAGCCATTAAGGACCCTTTCAACCTCTTCCAAGGTTAGGCACCGACGGAGCACCGAATCTACTCCAACGTAGTATAAGGTATCTCCTACGATACGGTAGGGTTGAGACTGATGCCGAATCCGACGTCGGGCATCTTTAGTCAACTCAGACCGAAATGTGGAGGTCTGAAGATACATGATTATGTCACCATACCAAGGGTTGTGAGTACTGATGAGGAAAAGAGTTTCGTCCGGGATATGATCCTCGGAGTGTGAAGGAGTGGAGTCTGTTGGGAGTGAGCATATAAGATCCACAAAAAAAAGTGATTTGGTTGACTTAGCGGTAGTGAACTCTAAGTCAAACTCCTGTAGGATGATGATCCATTTGGAGTATTTTCCCCCCAGCAATTGTCGAGAGAGAATATATGTCATGGGGTTGCAATCCGAAACAACTGTTATCGTACGCAACAAGATGTAATGGCGAAAACGCTGCACAACGTGTACTGTGGCTAACGCCAACTTCTCGATGTGAGCATAACATGTTTCTGTATCGAGAAGGTTTCGTGATAGATAATAAACAACATGTTCATTACCATCATCATCATCCTGCACCAGAACCATAGCTATGGCGCTAAACGCGGCGGCGAGATACAAAGTGAAATCGCGGCGATAATCAGGAGGATGAAACAAAGGAGCATTAACCAGTAACGTCTTTAGCTTCTCAAAGGATTGCTGAGAAATTTCATCCCAATGGAAGGGAACGTTCTGCTTTAATAGGCGCGTGAATCCTTTAGCCGCCTCCGCGTAGTTCGGGATAAAGCGTCGAAGGAAGTTTGCTTTTCCCTGCAGACTCTGTAACTGATATAATGAGGAGGGTGATGGGAGATTGATGATAGCCTTGAATTTTAAAGGGTCAAGGTGAATTTCATCTTTGGAGACTATGAATCCTAGAAGACGGCCAGCATCCACGCAAAAAACTCATTTATGAGGATTAAGCCTAATGTTGTAGCGCCTACAGCAAAGGAAAATCTAGCAGAGGTGTTCAGGGTGGTCCTCTCGCCTAGCTGAATGAGCTGGCAAGTCGTCCAGATAAGGCTGAACGATATGGCGAATGTCATGGAAGGCGTAAGACATCGCACGCTGAAAAGTGGCTCCGGTGTTCTTCAAGCCGAACGGCAGCTTTTTATACGCGAAAGTACCCCACGGACAGATGAATGTGGTCTTGTGTTGATCCTCAGGTGCAATATTGATCTGATTATACCTCGAGAAACCGTCCATTAAGGAATAAATCTGACTTTCGGCACATTCATCGATGATCTGGTCTATGAACGGAGTGGGATAGTTATCCTTCGGACAAGCGCGATTGATGTCACGGTAATCAACACAGACCCTAATAGTACCCTGCTTTTTATCGACAAGGACAATGTTGGAAACCCATTCTGTGAAGGGGATGGGATAAATAAAGCCCACGTTCAGAAGTTTTTCAACTTCTGCCTTAATTGCAACGGCTTTACGAGGATGCATTGGGCGTAAGCGTTGGCGCACGGGCTTCGCACCAGGGTAGGTTGGAATCTCATGCACTACGATACTGGGATCAATCCCAGGCATTTCCTCGTAAGACCAGGTGAACACATCTCTGAATTCTTTAAAAAGATCAGTATATACCTGTATCTCATCAGGAGAACAAGTCACTCCCACGTGTATATTCTCAACGATCCCCGGTTTAACAAAGATGTTGATCGGGATGGTTTGAGTGATATTACTTAGGTTTCCCTCCAAAAGAACCTCATGCGTCAAAATGGGTGTTTGAAGAGGAGGAGTAGGAACCTGAGATGCATAACGCTCTAGATAATCTGACATTGCCCCCAAGCTAGGCATGAAAGAGGAACGATGATGTCCATCGCTCCAAGGTAGCTCCTCAAGAGACATTGTTTCAACAATAGCTTCATCGGAAGGAAAGGTCTCTTTGAGGGGATCAGGTGAATCGGCCTGACCAAGCCAGGGGGATTGAGAGTAGACATCTAGAGCCATTCTCAAAGGAGTATGTTGAGGAGGTGGAGGATCAGATGCAGCAAAAATTTCACAGTATCTAATCTCTACTGGAGTCAAGGGCATTGATTCTCCAAACTCAAACACCTGCTCAGGCGTAGGGATGAAACAGGGTTCATCAGACCTGGAAATCATGTTAACTTGAGCGGTGTGTGGTGGTGGTGCGGGAAAAATACCCATGAGGATGGGGTCCTTGAAGAGATCGGGTCCTACACTATCAGGGGGATTCAGGATCTGATCCAGGTATGGCACGTTGTTCTCGGAGGTGGAGGTGAAGAAGGACAACTGATCCATCGTGATGATTTTGCCCTTGTGAGGGAACTTAAGAAGTCGAAAAACGGTGGATGGCACGCATAGCATGGCATGAGTCCAGCTGCGGCCGAGAAGTATATTGTAGTTGAGCCTGGCATCCACTACTTCTACTTCTATGTTGACAGTCTTCCCCTGTAAAGTGATCGCTAAACTCTCGAGAACACCCAGGGGTTTGGATTCCCGACCATCAAATGCCTCAAGGACATTGGGAGAGGACGAAAGGGCCGGAGAGCCAATGGCCTTCCAGTACGCGGATGACATGATGCAGGTAGAAGAACCTTCATCGACAACGGCCCTATGGATGTTAAGACCGTTGATCCCAACTTGAATAACCAGAGCGATCTGATGCGGAAGTCAGGGGGTGAAATTCTCTAAGTCGAAGGTGAGAAGACTCGAATCGGTGGGATCAATGCCATCGATTGCAGACAATAAAGCCTTCCATTGCGAAGGAAAACTTTGAAGAAATTCTAGTGTAGACATAGCGGAAGGTGCCTGTGCCAAATCCTCAACAATACTGTAGTGTTGAGCAGCACGGGCATTCAGATTATAAGAAGATCTTCTTAAAACACCTTTAGAAGGTGGCGTCACAACAGGTTCAGGAGTAGGCTTCTCGATTTCCAACGAACCGGAGACAGGTGGGGGAGGTGGTCCATCCGCAACTGCCTTCCCAGGTGCCTGCCATGATTCGTTGTAATCCTTTGAACGTGTGGCAACAGAGATAGGTGCAACACCATTCATCATAAAAACTTGGGACCCAAATGGTGCAGATGGTGAAGGTTGTTCAACCATCTGGGTCTGCTGAGACGCGAATGGCTCTTTGAGAACTGTCAGAGTCCCTTTTGAGCCTTTGAGAAGTTGAATAACTTCAGATCGTCGTGGAAAATGCTTAGTATAATGGTCTCCTTCACAAATGAGGGAGGGGTACTTCGATTTACGTTGAGAACCATCCTCAGTACGAGATTTGGATTCTAGTTTTGGGGCATCGGATTTGGATTTACCTTTTCCCTTCTTTTTCCCCTTGGAGGTTTTCTCCGTAGGATTGGCCTAAACGGCGTTAACCTCCATGATTTTTCCAGAATCTGATGGGGTGGGATGAGCAGGAGTATTGTTGGAAGAATTAGAATTATGCTTCCCATTCGAAGATTTCTTCGAATTCTGAGACACAGAACCAATGACACCATCCACTGTAGGGGTAGGTGGAGCCTTAGTGGTTCCAGACCGTGGGGCATCAGGCAAGATATCATAAATCATTTCGGACTGAGAATATACAAGATCTAGATATTGGGCACGTGCAATGGCTTGTTCCTCTGTCACACATGCTCCCATCGCAATATCTTAGGCGATTTTATTCACGAAGGAGGTGGTGAACCAATGAGTTAGTATCTGATCGGGTATATGAAACTTGATCAGTCTACGATGGCGCCGCCACTCATGAATGTGATCAGAGATATGAGTGGCCTTGTCCTGCATCAAAGAAGTCAGGAGGTGCGTCCCGGCTTCATAACGAACCGGTAAGTGAAAGTGCGTCAGAAAAGCCATGGCTAAGGAATTAAAATCTTAGAAGATGCCACGGGATAACTCGATGTACCACTTAGCAGTAGCTCCAGTCAAAGTGCACTGGAAGAGGCGCAGACGAATTGAATCATTGACCCA
The DNA here is from genome assembly GCA_034641835.2 of Pinus albicaulis. Lineage (NCBI taxonomy): Eukaryota > Viridiplantae > Streptophyta > Pinopsida > Pinales > Pinaceae > Pinus > Pinus albicaulis. The sequence continues at coordinate 1,011,806,308 of CM076575.1, read as the reverse complement.
AGAGTTAGACGAACACCAAAGATGATAGTCATCACATGCGCTTGGGGGTCCTCCCCAGCTTTACCCTCAAACTTGGGGCAATCACCTGGTATCTTAGTAGGAACCGAAGGCCAATACTGATTATGCAAAATCGGATCATTGGTCAACTTTGAAACATCCGACAACTCCAAGGTAGCCAGGAACGACAATGGTGGATTGACCGGCATGTCAGGCCTGGGATGAGGACCGGTACCCGTACTCCACACTGGTTGGGAATATCCTTGCCCCCATGGGTTCTGTCCCATAGGATTCTGACTGTAGGGGGTGTAGGTCGTATAACCAGACTGATTTGGCTGCTGGTAACTAGTGTGTGGGGCTTGATAACCAGGGTACGGACCCTGATTATATGTCAGCCCAGTATAAGCAGCATTTGGATTTGGCTGCTGAGTATAGGTAAAACCAGGTGGATGAGGATAATACTGAGAGCCTCGGGGTTGGTTATAATTCGGTTGAGATTGACCATGAGGATAATAACCACCCTGAGGGTGAGTCGGCTGCTGATAAGTGGAACCCTGCGGAGCTTGATAACTAGGGCACATCTGTTGATTTGGCTGTGGCATCGAATAAATCGGCTGCTGGGCAGGGTTAATGGAATGAGCGGGCTGCCCTGAGTGAACAGGTTGACCCGGCTGAGAGGGCTGCCCTGGGTGAACAGGTTGACCCAGATAGACAGGCTGTGCCGGTTGAGTAGGTTGACCTGGCTGTAAAGGAGCCTAGGTTGTACCGGATGGGCCGGTTGGCCTGGAGGCGGAACACCAGGTTGTATCGGATGGGCTGGTTGGCCTGGTGGAGGAATAGGGCCAGGTGGTTGTTGGTAACCAGTTTGACCTGGATCAGAACCATATGGTGGTCCTGGTTGATATGCAACATTAGAAGCAATAGGATACTGCGGTTGCATAGGTTGAGAAGGCTGGATTTTCCCCCCAGGACCATAGACCGGTCCCGATTGGTACCCCGACGGAGGCTGCACAGGTTGACCGGGAGGGCTGTAATACTATCCTTGTGGACTGTACGATGGCCCTTGCTGGCCCACAGGATAGCCTTGCACGGGCTACCCCTGTGGGTCATAAGGATAGCCAGGTTGGCCCGAAGGTTGGCGTTGGCAAGGTTGCCCTTGCGGGTTATAAGCCTGGTTATAAGGTAAACCTTGAGCATGGAGGTAAGCCTCAGGAGCGGGTAGACGCAAAATGTCTCCGTGCTCATCATACTGACCTGGAAAAGCATACATGGGCGTACCATCCTGTGCATAGTGCGAAAAGTAAGAGTAGTTGGGATCTTGGGAGGATGGTCCAACCTCGAGGTTCGGCTATTGCAGGGACAACCGATACTTCTTCGGAGAGATGTTCTTTGGTATAGCAGTCGCTAAATAAACATCTTCAGGAGACGACATAGCCCTGGCAGAGGGTGCCGTGACAATGGGTGTAGAGGTGGCCACACAGACAGTGGGTCGAACGGGTACAAAAGTAACGGGCGTCTGAGGAGACACCCCCGGTGAAGGAGCAGCTGGCCTCGGAGAAGGAGCTGACACTCCCATAGAGGCAGCGGGGGAAATGATCTGACCCAAGGACCTGTACCCCATTGGTAATGAGGGACTGGACGTTGACATGACGGCTATTTCAGAGTTGTCTCCTGAAAATAATCTTCGTGGGAAGAGCTAATAGTCTTCACCAGACGTGGGATTTCCTCACCAGAATCACTCATGTTTGAGCCTGCCGCTAGATCTCGCAATAGACGACGAGGACTAGGAGGAAAAACAACAGCTATAAAAGGTGAACCTGATGTAAGAGAAAGGAAATCAGCTCCTAATCTCAATTCAGACACAGGGTCAGAAAAGGGCCAGTTGAACTTAACTGGTCCCCCAAAAGGTTGCTCATAAAGAACCGATCCCCCTTCAGGAAACTCGGAAACAATGGGCTGCTGTGGTTCATTAGAGGATTGGGACACCTCCGATGAATCGTCTGTGTAAGGACTACTAGTAGACGAAACCGAGGGTTCCGCCACTGTGGCAGCAACGACAAGAGAAAAATATCAAACACACACACGGGCTGAAAAAGAGTCAAGACACACGATCAAATGGTCAATAAGAAAAATCTAACAGGGCGTGTGATCGTGGGTGATTAATTTTTACCACATTGAAAAATAAGAAACTTCACCGTTTCATGTTTTAAGAGTCGAGAAACGGTCGAAAAGGTGACTCTATCTCTTTTAGATTTGACACAAGCATGAAAGGACAAGCGCTTGGTGATCCTTTCAAATTTAGGGAGTCATATAGGATCAAAATGACTACTCAGGAATGCTAGGCAAAAGGGTGTACCAAATAACCGTGAACTGCAATATACACCTTGGTTTCAATAATGAAAGAGAAATCAACCAAGGACTTTCCGTACGTGCAGAAAATCTCCCCGAATGACGTGTCTGGTGTATCACGGGTATAGGGCAGCAGACTCAGCTTCCTATGGATAAAGGATTGAAACCTAGAGGGGTCTCCCTTTATATACGCGATGGTACAGGGAGCACAAGTCCGTACTAGTGCTGTCTAAAGCCAAGAGGCGAATAGCGGCCTACTGAGTTTAAAATGATGAACAATATAGCCTAGACCTCTAAATGTGTTTCGTTATATTTCAATGCTGCCTTAGTGTAAATTGAGTAAATTTTAAAGTTTATCTTCAATTACGTTTCAGTTTTCAGGCCCTAACGAATGTGATGTCTCAAAAATCTCCTAAATGCAAAACTACATGCCACAATACATCATTTCGTTCGATGAAAGCTAGCTACAAAAGAGTTGAGAGCTTTTTACACAAACAAAATGATCAGAAGACAATCAGTGATATCTCTAATGCAGCTAATGAAACTAAAAACTTTTCTTCAAAGTTACTAATTACTAATAACACTGAAAAGATTTTAATTTACACTAATCAACCAAAAGCAAAAGAGATTTTTTTTTTTTTTTTCAATGTTTGATAGCTAGATGCACTAAACAAACCGAAAACAAATGAGAAGCAATTCGAGAAATGATATTAAGAGAGAAAAAACAAGCAAATTTCACTCAATAGCACAAACAATCAGATCTCAAATCGACCATAAGTCTCTCAAAACCAAGAAAAGTACCAAAGACACCAATGAGCTGTGTAATCTAGGCCCAAAATGAAGCAAAGCGAAATTCAAATGAAAACGAAATCGGTCACTCAAAAAGTGCAACACTATGATAGAAAATTGTCAAACGAATGCAAGGAAGCAATCCCAAAGTCGACTGAATGAACGAAAACCAAAAACTCCCAAGGGAGGCTTGACTCACAAAAGCACCTAGATGCCCTAGGGCTCAAATGCAAAATTGAAAGAAATAGGAAAACAACCAAAGGATGGAGGTTATAATCAGTCAAATTCAGCTCCAGTGCACTCAAATAGCTGAAAAAACAAGATCAAAATCACAATTCAGTCTCAGAAAGCATGAAACACGACAAACCATAATAGCTCATAGGATTGGCGCGACTGTGAGCTTGAAATTAGTGCCAGAAAGGCAATGGCGTGGGTGATACATAGCCAACCTGCGCCAATGGGCACGACTGTCACGCTGAAAAGCGCGCCAGCCGATTTTACTATGGGAAAATGAAAAACAAGCAATCTCAGACACAGAAAAGTGATGACAAGGCTAAAAAAAAGCCAAACAAATAGGAAAAACCAGTCCAAAGAGCTGACCAAGCAAGCAAGACCAAGAAGTTGATCGGAAAGAGAAGACAAAACTCCAAGTTGTTCAGTCCGTAAGCCAAACCGGAGATTGACTGAAGCAGCGTTGATCTACTCTGCTAATGCAGAGCAAAAGCGTTTCGAAGGCTATCTGGCTGCACTTCAGGCTCCATCTATACCTTACAAATCAAACAACAAGCTGAGTTCCCCAGTGGAGTCGCCAAATTGTTGAGGAGGTAAATCCCCTCTGTGGACAGAGGCGATCCCTACTAGCCCAGATCAAGTCTAGCAACAATCAAACACGCTACAGTGCAGGTCCCTAATTGCAAATAAACTGACTTGCGAGGAAGGCTTACCTGGAATCCGACGCTGTCATTTGTAGAAGAGGTGGTGCTCCCATTCCTTTGCCCTGACATCACAATCTTCACGATCTCCATGATCGAACACCTGCACATGCAAGAAACAACACAAAAACAAGCATAAAATCCAGTATATACAACTATATGTCAGTCGAAGAGGACATAACTCATGAACATAATCAAGAACAAGAGTGGAACCATAACCGATAGTCGCTTATCATTAAAGAGTCAAAAGAAGAATACAACCATAGCTTCGATGCAGCACTCTCCTTTAGCGGGTCGTCAACACAACATGTCTCGATAAAGCCTGTCAGGGATGGGACAAGCCTCTCTCTCCGGATACTTAGCAATAGTCTCCTTGCTTGGATTTGGCCTTAAGGGTCAGCTCTTCTGACATAAGGATGTTAACTCTTGAACGGAAATTAACTTGCTGTGGAGAAAACAACTTTTATATGAGAAGGAAAAGAGAGTTGGGATCTTATCATTATAAGTTTGACCTATCATGAAAACTATAGAGGTGAGAAAACAACTACTCTGTAGAACTCACGCAACCAAACCTCCCAAGCTCCAAAATGAAAATACGATCGAAGGTGAGACAAACTGCCTTGAAAAATAAACATAATATAGTTTGACGCAGGTGTGGCTCTATGATAGACCGACCGATGCGTCTTTGGAAGGATTTTCCCCACAAGGGCTGAATCAGAATCAGCACAAGGAAAAAAGAGCTATTTTTAGGCTGTAGCATATTTTTAGCAACCAAGCTCATTCACGTAGGGACAAAATTTATATTTTGCTCATTATGCTCAAGAAATACTAATGACTGGAATGTGCGGATGGGGGATTTAGGACGGTGACAATGGTTTGTAATATCTATCTGTACAGAAATCTTAGTGTTGGTTAAATAAGTATTATTTATATTTAACTTCATTAATCAGAAATTTGTCACAGGTGTGTCAGCATTAGCCCACTAAGAATACTTTTGCCAAAACAGTATCTTGAAGCCCAGATCTCAGCCTGTCTCAAAATCTTTCATTGTTATCTATTTTATACTGGCCTCACTATTTTCAGTGATAAATAAATCATTTAGAAACTATCATTTTTTCCTCTCTCCCAAATTTACTCATTTGTCTTTTTCTCTGAAGTAAAACTTTTTTTTGATTCTTCTTTCTTCCCTCAGTTTGTTAATTTTTATAGTTAAAGGATTCATTTTCATTTTTCAGAATCTTCAAAATCCATTGAAATCCTTGAAAAATTTACAAAATATATGTTTTGCTTATGGTTAGCCCTTAGCTAGTCCCCTAACTACTGGCCTACATGTGCTCTTGCTAAAACTACATCAATTCATAGATGCAGACATTTTGACTGGAAAATTGTTAAAACCATAGTTCTTTTTAAACTCCATGCTATCAATTTTTTGTAACCTCTCGTTGTATCGCAAAACTCGCCGCACTCGCTTTCTTTTTGACACTTCCGAATTTCCGATGTGATTGTCTGTGGTTTTTATCCTCCCAATTATATTATTTTTCATATTAAATGTGTTCGACCCTTGCCGTTTAAACCTTGTAAATATCATGCCCGATCCATTTTTCCTTTGTAAAGTCTCAAAACCCACTTTTCCTAAAGTTTTAACTAAAAAATCCAAGTCACGTGTTGAAATATTTCAATGGGTAGATTAAAAATACTACCATACAATTATAATCTAAGAATATAATAAATGGGTTGATTGAAAAAGGCCCCACTGAAACTTTTCTCGATGCGTATCAGATTTCGCAAGTATAAAAAATTTCCGCTTTTTCATTTCCATGACTTTTCCCTCGGGACTAAGTGTTAAAGATTCAGAAATAATCACATCGCAAATGTTTTAATGGGTTGATTGAAAGACTGCCCGATGGCCCAATTGCGATTGGCCCTTGTTTTAATACGCCCGCCCATATCGCGCCATCAAGCCCAAAGGCCCCATGCACAGTGCCTATTCGCCTTATATATATATTCCGCCTAATCCACCAAAAAAAAAAAATTTAATATTCAAAAATTTGGGTTTTATAAAGTGTTAAAGGGTTTCCACCAAGCAAGAAAAAATAAGTAAAGGATTGACCGCTGATCTAAAGATGACTGGAACGGCCCGAACAAATTGCATCGTAATGTTTCAATCGCATCGCATTTGTTTTCCTCCGATCGCCCATCCTCGACCATTTCCCACCGTTGATCTAATCCTCGTATCACGTGTCATCGCTCAATCGCATTGGCCCTCTCGATCGCGCAATCGCACGTAGATTTTCATCGCACCCTTATTTTCCTCCCACCGATTGCGATCCTCCAATTGGATCTAGACCATCAACGTGTCCAGACGGGACGCCCCGCATCTAATCTTGCTTCATACCACTGCTTTCCACCGCCAAGAGGATTCCAACGCGTAATCTCACCGTTGATCTACGCGATCGACGGTTCGATCTGTATTTTTCTCCTCCAATCTCCTTTGACTATTTCTAAATGATTCCCAACCATTGGATGATGCCATCCAATCGCTCTTTCTCTCTCATCCCCACGCCTCCGGCGTAAACCCAAAAACGTAGGATTTTATGATATATTTGTTGAATTTTGCAGTGGCTGGCTGTTTTCCATTATGTTGAAAGAAAGGGCCGAGCGCCCGGAATGATCTATTTCCATACCACATTGATTCATCAATGGAACAATATTCAAGTAGTGATTAGATCATTATCAAGATTTATGAGGTAATATGTCTTTATAGCCTATGTATTCGTATATCAACAAGACATCGTTTTTGAACACAGCCAGAGTATCAATTTATACTGTTAGGGAGACCAAGACACAGCCTAGTATGATCTCATTCAGAATACGGGACCAATGAATAAACTCTCTCTGCCCAAAGTATAAATTCTACCATGTAATTGAATATGTCATTGTTGTTACAAACAAGAGGGTGTTTTCTATCATGACAACAAACAATGATGATGGTTTTAAGATCTTATTCAAATTGTCATAAAACTATTTTTAATGATGAAGCAGCCTGGGTTAATATTTATCATTAGATTCAGCAAAATAACAGAGTTATCAAACACATAACTGAGCCTCAGTATTTTACTGCTCCACCTTAAATCTCCATTCACAATGCTCAATTAATGCTATTATTATCTGTTAATTACTTCATCAAGCCCTTCAGTATGTTCAAGAATAATCTGTTCATATTAATTTGGACTCAGGAGATCTTTTATCATAATCTCACTCCTCCTCATTCTTCTATAAATACTTTTGTAGAAGATGGAGAAAATGCTGTCTTCTAGACATCTAAAACGATGTAATAGCTTCTAAAACTACTAATGCCTTGCTTTCGTTCTGAAGATATAGAAGTCGATATGAGAAGTTTGAAGTTGTAGAGACCCACCAGGTTTGCCGATTGTAACCTGTTTGAAACATCAAATACAAGCCGGCTAATTTATGTGATCCTCGATTTATGTCAATCTGGGTGATGTGATCTCACTGTCAATTGTTATTTTGCTTAATGTTTTCACTCTATTCACTTTGATAAAGAGCAAAGAAACATAGAGCTAGGATTTACCTCAAATAAAGATCCTACTTCATCGAAAGTTTTATTGTCTATGTTTTCTTCATTTGAAAGTTCTCTTGGTGAGTACATCAACAAGAAAGTTGGTTTAAAGGCACTTGCTTGATCTAAATTGCTCTTTGTCATCGTTATCCGTGGTTTTCTTGAATATACGTGTAGTTTAAAGGCACTTACCCGATCTTAAGTTGTTCAACTATATTTTAATGTTTTCTAAATCCAAAAGTACTTCAATGGAGGTCGAAGCGAAAGGCACTAACCTGATCTCGCAATACTTATATTTTTTTCATTAAATATGTCAAAGCAGGTAGTTTAAAGGCACTTACCGATCTTAAGTCGTTCAACTCCGTATTTTAATGTTTTCTAATTGAAAGTACTTCAAATGCAGCTAGTTTAAAAGTAATAACCCTATCCTTCGAATACTTTTATGTTTTTCTTTAAGTATATGTCAAGCAAGATAGTTTAAAAGAACTTACTTGATCTTAGGCCGTTTTCTCTACTATATCTTCATTTGTTTGTTCTTCATTTCCTATCCGTTTCATTCCATAAAATCACCTTAAGAGATCCCTTTTGACATAAGTGACTTGCCCCATGGATCCTGCTTGAACCTCGTTTATCCAATTAAAACTTCCCATGACTCCATATCCCAATGGGTTAAAACTTTTGCCTTCGCTTCTACCCAAATAATCTTCCACTTGGCAGACACTCACCCCTTCATTTTGAAACTTCCTTCACCTTCATCATGTCTTTGCCCAACCAAAACAAACAAAACAAAACCCAAGCTCTTCATAACTAGCCTAATATCACTATTTCGTGTTTTAAAGATCACATCTTTAAGCTCATTCATAGAGAGATCCATCTCCGGATCCGTGAGGGCTAGATCCTTGAATCCCAAAATGGTCCTGATGTTCTCCCGCAATGGAATTTTTCCAATCTTGCTAATTACAATGTGGTGCCAACATACCGTCCACTCCACCGGGGAAATTTTTGAGTTCGTAGTGGCTTTGCCAGCCTTTTTATAGACTCTTTAGTTTTCCATACAACCACACAACTCATAAAAACCTAAAAATATTTTAGATTGGTATTCAATAAACATGCATGTGACCATAAGACCTTTACCTTTGAAAAGAGCTAAAAACCTTCCATCATTTGGCGACTCCACAATCCTAAATAGACCTTAAGACTCCACCGGGGAAGAACCCTTATCATTGTAACATCTTTTCAAACCTACCACAAGACCGTAGGATTAAAATTTTTGCAAAATAGACTAGTTAACCTCTTAAAGATTGTCATACCTAGTTGAACTTGTCTTGTTTATTTTGGGTCTAAAAAACACAAGATAGTGGCTTCTAGAAAGATTCACACTAGAGCCTATCCCGAACCCGATCCACCCGAGATAGCTGATAACCTAGAAAGTATCCTTAGGAAGTCTCTCCCTAAGATTAATTTATCAACCTGCTTTCGCATCACCCTTGAGAGCTAATTCCGCTTCGAAAATATTTCAACTCTACAACAATCTCAAGCTGACTTAGTAAACTACTTAGAACTAGGTCTCTTGGTGATTTAGACTGGCTAGATTCTCGAGTCTTCACTATCATCCCCGGAAACAAGTGAACTCCTTGGTAGCAAGAGAAACAACACCTCCTGATTTGCATTTTCTTCACAACTTAGGTGTCTCTAATCCAAGATCAACTCAGCAGTCTATTCCTAGTCCATCCACTTCTGCTCACCATACATCCACCTATCAAATCACTCCACTTCAACCCACTTTCCCTTTTGTTAATCCACCTCTTGTAAATCCACGTCCACCACATATCATGGCAACATGGTATGCTCCCTTAGTCCTTCCTGCACCATTATTCAATCTTCCACAGGACTATCAGTCCAAAATTCCATTATATGATGCTAGCAATGCCACAACTACATCACAACATGTGGATAAGATGAAATTAATACTTACGTAAAATGAAATTGAGTGATGATTCGCCGGTTTTTAGGTTATTTTCTTAGAGCTTAGGGGGAGAAGTGAGGAAATGGTTCAAAGGTTTAACCCCCCATAGTATCCATGATCTACAAGCCTTCCATCAAAAATTTCTTAAAAAATGGGAAGTAAAGAAAAACCCTCTCTCCAAGTCCCTTCGAGTACAAGAACCTCCAGAAACATAGGGGAAAGTGTGCAAACTTATTGCACTGATTCACTAGCGTATATAATGCAATTTCCCCTAACTAAAACCTCCACACACAGTGGCCTGGGATGCAAATGCTTCCTCAAGGGTTTGACCCTAAGATGGCCTATTAGGCCGAGAGAGGAGATTGCAATCCTTGAAGATATGCAAAAGGGCAGTTTTGTGGAAGTCAACTTGATGGAGAAGAGAGCAAGAATGAAAATTGGAAAGAGAGTGTCCTTTAGAGAGGAAAATCCACCTTCTACTTCCAACTCAAATATGGAAAGAATGATGGAGGAGATGATGAAGAAAATGAGCATCCTTGAGAGAGCACAAGCAAGTCAAAACCAAATCTCTCAAAACAAAAACCGTAACTAGAATCAAAATTTTAGAACCAACCTCCAACAGACCTAGGAAGATGACCGCATCACTCCTCCCCTTTCATCAAAACTATATAAGTGAGGTTGAGGAAATAGATTAGATACGAGGAAGATGATATCAACATGTTGGGAGTAGATAATGATGACTTTGAGATTAATTTTGATAGGGAACAAGGTTTTCATACCCCTTATGATGACAACAAAGATGATAATGTGATTTATTTTCAAGACATGGAAAATGTCATCATTGAGCCTCATAAAGAATATGAACTTAGAAGAAAAACCAGTCAACAAACTCCCAACACCAAAACCTCTGAAAAATCTTCACAAAACAACACTACAACCAAGCCTAAAATTGTCAAGAAAAAGGATAAAACAATAGTTGTGAATTCTGATAGAGATAGAGAGAAAGGCACTCAAAACAATGAAAAAAAGAGTAAGTGATTTGCTAGTAGTACTACCACTTCATCAGTACTCCCGTTAAGACCATTTTGTTAAAAGGAAGTGAGACAAATCAACAAGCCGATGTTGTCGATAGACCCATAAACAGTAAGGCCGAGACAAGTTCATCGAAGAACGTATTCTTTAGCTCTCCAGAGCACCAAATTCTAAAAGATCGTAATCTCTCGTTCCCCGATCGAGTTAGCTGCCCAAATGTATATAGGAGCCAAATTTTTAAGGCTTTAAATATCGAGGATAATAATGACACACAATCTTAATGATGACTAGCCGCAGCTCATCTGGTCCTAAGATTGAAGGTATATCAAGAGGGACCTGTACCTCCTTTTTATGTGAGTTTAAATGTTCATGAAAAGATCCTTCATAATGCTATGCATGACTCTGGAGCCTCGCACAACTTTATGCCAAAGGTGATAATGGAAAGGCTAGGATTAGAAATAACCAGACCTTACAAGGATTTATATTCTTTTGATTCTAAAAGAGTGAAGTTCCTTGGCCTGATCAAAGACCTTTGTGTGAGTTTGACCCAAATCCAAGCCAAGTGCATGGTGATGGATGTTGTGGTGGCTATGCCTCCAAGTATGGCATGTTCGTCAAGATCATGGGGTGCCAAGTCAGCAAGGTACCATACAGACAGGATGGGACATATGCCACTATCCCTCAAGTAGCCGTGCCGAAGACCGTACGTAGAGTCACACATGAAATTCATGGTCGTAGCCTAGAAAAGCCTCGAAAATTATCCCATTTATTCTCGTCCATACCGACTCCAGATTCGTTATCTTTTACAATAATGAATCCACAAATGGGCCGCAGCGTAACACAAGCGTGACTTTCGTATAAATGCTTAGAGGCCCCAAATCTAGAAATAAATGCAGCTTCTAGATATGGAAGAAAAAATCGAGAGAGAAATTTTGGAACACCATGAAACAATGTACCGTAGTGAACAAAGCCAAGATGGCAAACAATAGATTGCCCCTCACGCTCAACTCCATGAAAATCCTGAGGAACAAGACCCATCGCAACATGTTGTGGATCTCATTATAGAACATAATAAGGAAACACTTAGTGAACAAGCCACTTTAACAAGATTAATGGCCGATAGGGAGGAAGAGAAACACAACTTAGAAGTATCAAATTAGTTCGCTGCATTTGAAGACATTAGCAAACCAAACAAAGGTATTGAGCTACGAGTCATGTGTCCATTGCTCTTAAAACTTTAAAATCAAGAGAACAACCTTCAACACAGTGAAAAGCCTGAGGAGATGAAACAAATACAACTAGGTGCCGAGATTTCACAACAACCCTTGAGCACGTTGGTTGAAGAAGACAATAACCAAGACGAAACCAAAAATAGTCCTCTGTGGAGTATGTATTTTGATGGGTCATGCACTAAGAACAATGCTGGTGAAGGTGTCTAGATTACCAACACCGAAAACAAATCCGCTACGTAAAGAATTTCTTGCAAATTAGACTTCTCAATGTTCCAATAACATAGCATAACATGAATCCCTTCTTAGGCTTACATCTATTAAAAAAGTTAGGAGCCACAAGAATTAATGTGTGAAGATTCATAACTAGTCATTAAGCAAGTCAATGGGGAATATAATGTAACCATCCTAGACTTAGAGCTTACCTCTAAACGATGTCATGGACCTTTTAAAAATCTTTGAGGAGTCCAAATTGATTTTTTTCCAAGAAAAAGAAATATTTCCGCCACAATTTAGCTTTTGCGGCTAGAACATGCTTAATGCCATTTGAAACCAAAGATCGTACAACTCAAATTAAGTTTAGACCAAATTGGTACAGATAATGAAAATATTGCGGTGTCTTTGAGGGTGACAAACAGATAGAGGATTTTCTGCTGGGTAGGAACGAATTTGAGTTATCTAATTTGGATTCTAAATCCGATGAAAATTGCCTAAAAAAAAGGTCCCCTAAAAGAGAAAAACCATCTGGTCCCGTAGAAATCAACATGTTAAATAAAAAAATTGAAACTCATACTAAAGAATACAAGGACACAGAAAACGAAGACATTGAGGTATTGTCATCAAAAGACAAGAACATACCTAGGGGGCTAGCACCGTTAGAAGACCTCTTTGATTTTAACGACGTAGCAAAGAAGCCCATTGTAGAATACACTAGATCGAGGTCGAGGAATGCAACATAGGCACCGAGGATCAGCCTAAAATGATTAGAATTAGCTAGGTCCTTGCCACTCGTACATGAAAAAATAAATGCGTTGACCCGTTTAAAGAGTTTGTTGATGTGTTTTCCCGGAGCTATGAAGACTTAAAAGCCTACGATACGTAAATCATCCATGACAAGATCCCTTTGAAAGAAAACCAAGAACCCTTTAAGCAAAAACTACGTAGAATTAATCCAATACAACTCGCCTCTAGTAGAAAAGGAAATCAAGAAATGTATGAGTATGAATCAGGCTCGTCGGTGGAGGTTTTTAGACTGGGTTTCTAACCTTGTAGCCATGAGGAAAAAGACAGGAGAAATCATATTGTGCATTGATTTCAGAAACCTTAACAGAGCCTCCCTAAAATACAATTACCCTTTACCCAAAATGAAACAGATTCTACAAAGGGTAGTTGGTTCGTGAGTTGGTTCGAAGAGGATTTCTCTATTAGATGGATTTTCAGGGTATAACCAGGTCTTAGTACTCCCGTAATATCAACTCAATACAAAATTTTCACCACCTCGGGGGAACTTTCATGTATGTTAAAAATGCCTTTGGATTAATGAACGCCGAGGCCACTTTCCAAAGGGCCATGGACATTGCATTTTCAGAGATAGGGAACTTCATTGCAATTTACCTTGATGACATAACCGTTTATTCCAAATATGATGAAGAGCACCAAACATTTAAGAAAGGTCCTTGAAAAGTGCGTATGGCTCAAGTTATCTTTAATCCCAAAAGATAGTGTTTTGCCTTCAAGAAGGTATAAACCTGGCCATATCATATCGAAGAAGGGATTAAAATAGATCCAAATAGAGTCGAGGGAATACTGCTGCATTAGCCAACCAAGGAACATAAAAGAATTGCAATCGTTTATTGGAAAGATTAACTTCTTGAGAAGGTTTGTTCTAACTTAGCAGAGCTCCTTAGAAACATGACTAATATGCTCAAGAAAGAAGTAGGAGTGAAGTGACTATAGAAACCAAAAATCCTTCGACCGTGAAACATGCACTCACCCTCGGCACTAGTCCTAATCAACCCGTACTTTTCAAAAGAGCTTCCTTACTTTTCTCCTTTGCCTCGCAGCATACCGTGGCCGGCAGATTCCGTTACGTGTTCCGTAATGTGAATAGCCCATTTCTTTTTTCTTTTCAAAGAAGGCTTTAAGGGATGCACCCTTGAAGTATAACATAATGGAGAAATAGACCTATGCTTTGGTAAAGGCCTTAAAAGGACTTTAGGGGTATATTCCCATATCTTCACATCATTTCCTATGTACCTAATATATAAAAGACATCTGTCACAAGACCCGTGATGGAAAGAGAGAGGCAAATGGATTGGCCGCTATATTAGAATATGATTTGGAAATCGACCCACCAAACTTATTAAAGGTCGTGGCTTAGCTCAATTAATGGTCAAATCTAATCTACAAGCCTTTGACACATGGTAGATGCCTTGATGAACAGGAAGAATTACCTCGCTCCCACCGTCAAAGAGCAGTCCCGCAACTCACCTTGGTACACTGATATCTTGTATGTGCTTACAAATCTTAATGCTCCTCCCGATTTATCAAAAACAAAGGCAAGGTTTTTTAAAGTTGAAAGCTAGGAACTATTGCATTTTAAAATGAATGTTTATATTGGAAAAATGTTGATGGTTTATCATTAAATTTTTGCCCGAAGTTGATGCGTAAAGGATCAAACATGAATTCCATGAAGGAGAGTGTGGAGGTCATTCATCGGAAAGCCACAAACCTAACAAAATCCTTGGTAGAGTCGCTATTACCGGCCCACCCTCTTCTAGGATGTCCATAAAATGATAGTTGCCTCTCACAATGAAAAGTGAAGGCAAAAGAAAACTTCTTCCTTTACCATTACAACCTATCACTCGTTGGAAGCTCCTTTTCAATAGTGGGGCCTAGATTTCATAGGGGAAATCCATCCTCGTCTATCCGCCCAACACAAATGGATTCTCACAGCCTAATCGACTACCATTGTAAATGGATTGAAGCCATCCCTTCTAGGAATGCCACAGATTTTGTCATTATAAAATTACTTGAAGACAATATCTTGTCTAGATTCGTATGCCATTGGAAGATTATTATTGATAATGCCGTTTTTGTTCCAAAAGATGATTGATTTTTGTCACAGTACTCGTGATTACACTTGGTCATTCTACCGCTTACTACCTCAAGGTAATGGGCTACAGAATCATCAAATAAAAGTTTGGTGACCATCATCAAGAAGCTTCTTGAAGATAATAAAAAATCATGTGACAACAAGTTGGTGCATGCTCGTGGGATGCATGCATTGACCACAAAAAATTCCATTGGAATGTCCCCTTACTAGCTTGTTTATGCGTATGTAGTGTTTCCTACCACCCTAGGTGTGCGTAATAAAATTAATCCAAGAAATACTTTCGAAGAGTGGACAACATGATTAGGAGGACCGGGGCCGTACAATACATCTCCAAAGCAGACAAGGAAGAGGTTTACAATAGGGCTCAAAAGGTGCAAGAAAACATAAAGAAGTTGTTTGACAAGAGAACAAAGGCTGAAGCAACATTGGAGATAAGGTACTCAAATGTAAGATTCCAAAAGAGAGGATAAGGGTAAACATGGTAAATTTGATAGTTTTTGGCAAGGTCCTTACATCATCCACCCACCATTGGTCCTAATGTCCCTTTTTCTACAACAGTTTAGATGGCACGTATCCGTTTAGGGGTCTTGTCAACAAGGTGGTCCTTAAGAATTACTACTACCCAGTTCAATTTAAAGCTTTGTTCCCATTATAAATACCATTTTCTGTTTCGCTCCTTACAAAAGAAAATTTTTAAAAACAATAAAAAGAAAAAGAAAAGAGGGCAGATTGTAAAAATCAATAAAGGTTCAACCCCATACCAAAAAGGAGAAAAAAATCTGAAAGTGTGCAAGCTCAAATGCCACTCCTAAATAACACACTTATAGTTAGTCAAACTGTCTAATATTGACTAATTAGCTTTAAATTTTCTGTTGAAAGGATAGTGAATTAGATTTTCCAAACTGTTTAATCTTGGCTTATCAGTAGATAGTTTAGGATAGAAATTAAAGGTTCAAACATGCTCAAAATATGAACCTACATAAAATGAGATGACTCAAATCGTTTTATTTTTTCTCTCGAGTCAAGACAAATTAAATCGGTTCTAATTAGCTCAAAATATGAACCGCAGAAAAAGGAAGAAACAACTAAAACAAAAGCCAAAACAGAATCGTAAAAAGAGAAGGCCATGATAAGAAATTTTCAGATCTAAGCCTTCTATTTTGATTTAATTTTTCCAGAAAATAAATGTTCATGTGCAGTTTCCTTTTGTTTTATGCTATAAAACAACATCAAGTTAGATCAAGTTAATCTTGACTAATGATTTTAAAATTTCTGCGTTGTAGAATTTAGAGAATAAAAAAAAATCATAGATCGAAGTCGTGTCCTCTAATGGTGATTGATAGAATAGCAGAGAATCATGGGCTCAATTGTTTAATCCGATTACATGGAGAAATAAGGAGTAGAAATAGATTAGATTTCCGCTTTCAAAAGAATAAAATTTTGAGAAAAGAGTTTGCTTAACTAAGTGTAATTCCCGATGAAGAAAATGCTAGATCAATAGGATTGCAGGTAGAAAGTTTGTATTGATGAAGGTCCATTGTTTTCATATTTTAATATATTTTCAGAGAAGATCATCCCCGAGAAAAGGAAGGGAAGTCACGGATCATGCTGTGTCAGCCTCCTAGAGAATGTAGAAGTCCGGGGTTCTTGATGCCTTCAAGAATGCACCATCCCCAAGTGGGAGCCACCGTTGGCCACCTATAAAATTTGTTCTATCAAAAGGTGGCCAAAACATTGTTCAAATTTCCTTCAAGAACACTTCTTTTGCCAAAATATTATCTCTTGAAGCCTCTCCGGAAGATCTCATGCCTCCGTCCAAAATCTTCATTGTCGTTCCCATTTTTATACTGTAAATTTCTACCATTTCATGAGAAGAAACTCCGTAAAACCATCATTTTTTCCCTCCTCCTCCAAACTTACCTTCTACTACCCTTTTTTCTCCATAAAACCCCTTTGTTTTCAAGGATTTTCTTCCCTGAAGAAAACACTTTTATAAGGTTAAAGACTCATTCTTTAGCTTTTCCGAAACGTTCAAAATCCATTGAAAACCTTGAAAAAAATTCATAAAAAAAAATAGATGTTTTGCTAAGGCTTAGCCCTTTTGCCAAACCCCTAACCACTTCCCCATGTGCCCTTGTCATAAAACCAAGCGCCTTGAATCCATATAGCACTTATCGCATCGGGAAAATTTCCTCATGGTGCGCAAGTCCCGTGTTCCTTTTTAAATCCCGATGTGATCAACTATTTTTTTATAAACCTTCCCGATTGCATCGCAAAAACTCACAGACCAGCTTTTTCACATCCTCCAAATTTCCGATGTGATTAAGCCCCGTGCTTTTATCCTCTCGATTATATTATTTTATATTAAAATGTGGGTCCGACCCAAATATTTAAACCTTGTAAATATTTCATGCCCGATCCATTTTTCCTTTGTAAATTCTCAAAAACCCACTTTTCCAAAGTTTTAACCAAAAAAATCCAAGCTCATGGTTGAAATACTTCAATGGGTAGATTAAAAGAATTATCGTTAGACCAAGGAATACAGAGAATACAATAAATGGGTTTATTGAGAAAGGGCCACATCGAAACTTTCCGATGTGATCAGACTTATACATAAAACATTTCTACTTTTCGTCATAGACTTTTCCCTGGGACCAAGTGTTAAAGATCCTGGGTGCCAATCGCATCACAAATGTTTTAATGGGTTGATTGAAAGACCCAGCCCGATGGCCTGATTGCGATTGGCCCTTATTTTAATATGCCCCGGCCATATCACAGTTCATAAAGCCCAAAGGCCCCGTAGACGGGAACCTATTCGCCTTATATATATATTACGCCTGATCCACCAAAAGCTTTGTATTATTCAAAAAATTTGGGTTTTATAAAGTGTTAAAGGGTTTCCGCCGGTGCAAAAAATCAAAAGATATTGACCGTTGATCTAAAGCTCATCAATGGCCCACGCAAATCGCATCGCAATGTTTCAATCACATCGCATTTGTTTGTCCCCCCGATCGCCCATCCCTCCAATTCATTCCCCCTTGTCACATTATGATCCCCGCATCAATGGCTACCACCGCATTGGCCCTCCCGATCGCGTAATCGCATCGGAGATTTTCATCACACCCTTATTTTCCTCCCGCCAATTGCGATCCTCCGATTGGATCTGGACCGTCCACGTGTCCAGATCGGACGACCCATATCTAATCTCGCTTCATACCATCGCTTTCCACCTTCCACCAAGAGGATTCCAACGTGTAATCCCCACCGTTGATCTGTGCGCGATCGACGGTTCTGATCTATTCTTTTTCCTCCAATTTCCTTTGACTATATCTAAATGATTCCTAACCATTGGATGATGCCATCCAACGGCTCGTTTCTCTCATCCCATCAAGCAAAGAAACTCAAAAACGCAGGATTTTATGATAGTGATATATTTGTTGAATTTTATGTAATGAAGGTTTTCCATTATGTTGAAAGAAAGGGCCGAGGGGCCGGGAATGAAGATTCCCACAATATTGACGATCAATGGAAGCCATTCTGCGTAGGTGCGGATTAGTCCGTTTTCATCAAGATTTCATGAGGTATGGATGCCTTATAAGCCCTACGCGGCTCGCACATCAACAATACACCGTGTTTTTGAAATCACGCTTAAAGAGTATCAATACTTATACCAAAACGTAAGACCGAAGACATAGGCCGAGCGGACCGTCCCGAGAACATGTAACTAAAGTAAATAAACCTCTCCAGCCCCAAAGGCACCTGCAGCCTCATGGTAATTAAAGAAGGCTTAGTCATTATTACAAACAAGAGGTAAGCTTTGCCCAAAGACAAATTAACAATTAATATTGCTCAAGGATCTTATTCTAAATTGTCGCAAAACTTATTTAAAGATTAAAAGCAGCCCTCGAGCTAACATTTTCGATCATTAGACCTCGGAAAGCGCAATGCAGAAAGTTACTTCAAACATGACACCGAGCCTCAAAATTCCACAAAGGCTCCCATCAACTCAATTCATAAATGTACCTCAATTTAATACAGACATATTATTTGTTAATTACTTCATCAAGCTCTTCACAAAGAGTCAATTCATCCGTATTAATTGACCCAAGAGATCTTTTATTAGATCCTACCTCCTCATTCTTCTATAAATACTGGAGAAGATGAGCAAATGTTGGTCTTTGGACATCTCGAACGCATGTAATAGTTTCTCGAAACTACCGATGCCATGTTTGCAACTTGAAGACACAAAAGGTTTTATGCGATGAAGTTTGAAGTTGTAGAACCCAACGTTTGCCGATTGTAATTGGTTTGAAACATAAAATACAAGCTGCTGATTTATGGGATCCTAATTTATGTCAATGGTGATGTGTTCTCATCGTCAATTGTTATTTTGCTTAATGTTTCTACTATGTTCACTTTCTCTGATAAAGAGCAAAAGCAAACATAAGAGCTAGGATTTACCTCTCAACAATACCCTACTTTAATTAAAGCTTTATTGTCTATGTTTTCTTCATTTGAAAGTTCTCTTTGAAGAGTACATCAATGCAAAAAGTTATTTAAAGGCACTTGCTTGATCTAAATTTCTCTTTGTCAAGATCGTTATCTGTGGTTTTCTTATTTGAATATGCTGAAAGCAAGGTAGTTTAAAGGCACTTACTTGATCTTAAGCTGTTCAACTATATTTTAATGTTTTCTAACTGAAAGTACTTCAATTCAGGCTGGTTTAAAGGCACTAACCTGATCTAAGAATACTTTTATGTTTTTCTTATTGAATAGCGAAAGTGGTAGCTTAAAGGCACTTACCCGATCTTAAGTCAGTTTTAACCGTCTTTTAATGTTTTTCAACTGAAATTACTTCAATGCGTTAGTTTAAAGGTACTAACTTGATCTTAGAATACTCTTATGTTTTTCTTTAAGTATATGCCGAAGCAAGATAGTTTAAAAGAACTTACTTGATCTATCGTTTCACTCATATCTTCATTTGTTTATTCTTCATTTCCTATCTCGTTTCATTCCATAAAATCACCTTAAGAGATCCTTGACATAAGTGACTTGCCCCATGGATCCTTTTTGAACCTTGCTATCCAATTAAAATCCTCCTATGACTCCATAGCCCAATGGGTTAAAACTGCCTTTGCCTTCTGTCAAATGCAATCATTCCTTCACCTGCAGACACCTTCACCCTTCATTTTGAAACTACCTTCACCTTCATCATGTCTTTTCCAAACCAAAACAAACAAAACAAAACCCAATTTCTTCATAACTAGCCTAATATCACTATTTTAGGTTTTAAAGATCACATCTTTAAGCTCATTCATAGAGAGATCCCTCTCCGGATCTTGTGAGGCTAAATCCTTGAATCCCAAAGTGGTTCTGACAAGTTCTCCCCGTCGTTGGACTTTTTTCCAATCTTGCTAATTACAAGGTGCTAACACCTTCTAAAGGCAACCCTCCCAGAAAATAACAACCGTCGATCACCACCACCAAATCCGATCGGACGGTCCACAACCAGTCCTCCATAAGACCTTCATCAGATCATTTTTCCACCATCACGCAACATTTTCCACCATTTTTTCCATTACAGACACTGATTCCACTGCTACGCTACCATCTCCTCAGCCCTCCACAGCATCCACCTCCACTCCTGCATGGATTTCTTAACATGTTTGTGTGTTTGTGTAGGGTTGTAGACGGTGAAAACCGTTGCTGCTCACAGTCACTGTCATATGACACAAAGTGCAGAGAAGGTCATTTTCCGAGCCAAAGATTGCAGAGTGAATTCCTGGGAAGGTTCTTGAAAGAAATATTTCATTAAATACCAGTGTTTAACTCTTTAAAACCATCCAGCGCCATTATAATTCCATTTCCACAGATAGAGACAGTCAAAGGAGCGGCAAAGAGGATCAGTGAAGAATTAAAGAGGTTTAATGCCCATTATTGAAGATTTTAAGCTTTAATTGAATGTTTAGAGGGCTAATGTACCATATTGAAGACCTTATGATTAACACAGAAGGCCTAATGAGGCCTAAAGCACAAAGCACAATCTTATCAGTGTCTCACATCAGCAGAAGGTCCTTTCCCGAGAAAGGACAAGCCCCATACTGTTTTTTATTCTACATCGAGTTCCTGATAAGATCTCCACTCTGACAAAAAGTCCTGATGTTGCCAGAGCATTTGTTATGCATTATGGTAGACCTGAAAGTTATTTATCTGCCTTTTTTATTATCACTAGATTACTACAGAGTACTACAGCTGAAAAGTACATCAAAGAACATACTTGGAGTTACTATTAGCCTGTCGAAGACCACTCTTTCATCCAAAGAGTACCGAAAATCAATGCATGGATATTAAAATAGAATGGGCCTCAAGCCATTCTTCGTCCTCTATTTTAATGTCTCATTAAAAGTTATATCTACCTCCTCTACCTCTCTTTAGCTATAAAACTCATGAAAAAACAGATTGCAAGGTTGTTGATCGGATATCTGTGAATTGTAAGTTGTTTCTCTTGAGATATATTTTTGTGTGTAAAGTTGTATAATAAGCCGAAGAGATGATTTCAGACTGAATATCAAGCTTTTGGACAATGTTGTATATGATTGGTGTTGCTCTTTAATATGACAAGCACATTTCTTTGGATCCTGGTTTAAAGCAGCGGTGATGTGTTCTACCTTTGTCTCTGTTTTCCTTCTGTAATTCATTACTTTCCATTTCTCTGGTAAGAATCAGAAATATAGCTTAGGATATACCCTATTATGGTACCCTAATGATCCTACTCTTCTTATCTTTAATGTTTTCTACTATATGTGCTATCTGAGAACTAATTCAAGATAATTTAACCAGTGTAGTAGTTGTTATTCACTGCTAACTGATGTATGAATTTGTGAATATGTTCTTAGATGTTCTTGTTTGGTTTTAATTGAAAGAATTGGGATACTAGGAGATTAGAAATGATTTCAGTCTCACTAGGGTCCTTGTCTAACTGTTAAACCTTTCTAAGTTTCCTCAAGTTGAATGTCGAAGCATTGAAACTTCAAAGCCTTTCTCTGATCTCAGGCTTCACCTTTGTGTTTAAATCTTAAGTGTTTCTTGTTGTCTGAAGAGTTAGCCTCTAGGGTTTGGATCATAGGTGTTTAAGGCATGCCCTATCCCTAGATCTGATTCCTAAGTGGTCACCTTGGAGGTTTCCTTGTCATTCACCTTCATTCCTTGTCATTTCATACCATACTATCATCTTAAAAGATCCTCTATTTTAGATGACTAGCCCAATTGAAAGCTTTGGATACTGAATAGCAAGTAAACCCTTTTATGACTCCATTGCCCAATGGTCTCGAGTATTCTCTGAAGTATCTCTCCTTTGCCTAAAATCCTCTTGGCCCACCCTTTGTCTTATATTCGACCCTTATTTCATGTTTCCCAACAACCAAACAAACAAAACAAACAAACCTTGTGTATTATAACTAGCCTAATACCTTGAAGCTGAACTTCAAAGACATATACCTTTGCCTTTATAGAGAGATCCCTCTTTGGACCCAGGAGGGCTAGATCATGAGGTCCCAAAGTGGTTTTGATGTTGTCTTCTCTTTTGGTAGAGCCAAACCTGCCAAAACATAGGAACCCCAACATAATGGCGACTCCACTGGGGAATTTGAGTAAAACACACCTTTAAACACTTCTAAGAACTCAAAGAAGACCATAGTAGCCTGAGTTTGGTGGTTAATCACCGTGGTGGAAAATATACCTTCTTGAAACATTCTAAACCTTCCACCTGGCGACTCCATAGTTCCTTAATGATGAGAAGACTCCATTGGTGATCAGCAGGCCTACTGATTATCTTGGTTTTCACAAGACTCCACTGGGAGACCAGCCTTCATTACAACATCAGCCATATTAGAAGAAACATATAGGATTAAGCTTCTTGGTTAAGAGACAGACATAATGGATTGAAGAACGGTCTATACAAGAGCTTATCATAACCCAAACCCACCTGAAATAGTTGACAACCCTGAGAACATTCTTAGGAAATCTCCCACCCCTAGGAAGCCAACTATTTGCAGACCCATCCATAGAGCTAACTCTGCACCAAAAGACTTTACAGCTCTATCACACACTCTTTTTAACTTACACTCACAAAGTGTCTTACCAAGAACTAAGTCATTCAGTACTTTAGATCAGTCAGACCTCGAGTTTCCTGGTTCACCATCTCATAGTGGTCAGCATATTAGGGATAGAGAGACCCCTCCATCTACACCTCCGGATATTCATTTCATTCAAAACTTGGGGCTCTATCACCCTAAATCAGCTCAACAGAGTATTGCTAGTACTATTATTCCTATCATCCACATACCTTCTGCTCAAGCCAATCCTTTACCTCCTCAGAACATCATCATGGCAGCATGGTATGCCCCGTTGGTGTTACCACAGCCTCTAGTGCCTTTACCCAATTATTATCAGTAAAAAATCCCACATTTCACTGCAAAAGAGTCTACCACAGCTCAACACCATGTAGATAGGATGGAAGATTCCTTTGACTATATGGAGATAGATGATGAGACAGTCAAGATGAGAATCTTTGCCCAAAGTTTAGGAGGTGATGTGAAGAAGTGGTTTAAAGGCCTACCTCCTAATAGTATCCATGATCTTCCCTCTTTATATCAATCCTTCATAAACCAATGGTAAGTCAAGACCAACCCTCTCCAAATCTTAGCAGAATACAAGAATCTTAAAAGAAACGTAGGAGAGAGTGTCCATGACTATTCTACAAGGTTTAATAGTGTTTACAACGCTCTTCCTCCACACATGAAACCTCCCCAAGGAATGGCTTTAGTGAAATATCCTGAAGGCTTTGATGCTAACATGGCCTATCAGCTTAGGGAGAGAGATTACAACACATTGGAAGATATAAAAAAAGGAACAGTGAGTGTAGAAGCTAATCTGGTTGAAAAGAGAACTAGAATGAGGTCTGAGAAAAAGATAACATATAGGGATGACACATCAACTTCTACATCCAATCCTAAGTATGACAGTCTAGCCAAAAACATGGAAAGGCTAGAGAAAATGATGGAGAAAATGGTTTTCACAGTTAGTAATCAGAACAGAAACCAAAATCAAAGCCAAAACCAGAACTTTGGGAGAAACAATCCCCCAAAAAGACAGAAAGACTCTGATCAACAAGTCATACCCCCATTTCAAGAGAATTTCCTTGATGAAGATGAGGGGATAATAGAAGAGTCCGATGGAACCACAATAAACATGGTGGAAGTAGACAACTCGATCCAAACTTGTTCCACAGAAGACAATCAGTCTTCATACTCACACTGGGGTGAAGAAGGATTAGAATCTAAGGATTATAGGTTAGGATTTGAAAATGCCATTATGCAGGTCAGAGAACAGTATGAACTTAGAAGCAAAAAGAGCTTAGACACTTCCAAACCAAAAGCTTATGAGATTACCATTAAGAAAAGGTCTGAGAAAACTCCTAAGGCGACTGCTGAAAGCAACAAATTAGCAGCTGAGACTTTTGGGAAGAAGAAATAAAAAGACAGAAAAAATACTAATAAACAAAGTCAGCAAACTAGCAGCACTAGTGCTGCAGCTAATGCTCCTAATAAAACAGCTACAAACACTGCACATAGAGAGAATCAACACCCTAATTCTACCACTAAAGTAGTGGCTAACAAAATAGAATTGAACCTTGAAAAGAGTCAATATCCTTTCAATTTGGAGAGTGAGATTGCTAAAATCAAAATTTTTGTCCCACTCTCTAAGCTGGCCACTAAGGATGTATATAAAGGTCCAATTTTGAAAGCTTTAAATCTAGGTAAAAACAGTGACACTCTCAATCTAAGTGATGATCAACCAGGCCTTTTGTTTGGTCCAAAGATAGAAGGGAAGTTTCAGGAAGGGGTAGTACCTCCTTTTTATATCAAACTCAATATCCATGACAAGATCCTTCACAATGCAGTGCACGACTCTGGGGCATCACACAACCTGATGCCTAAGGTAATTATGGAGAGGTTAGGCCTAGAGATGACCCATCCCTATAAGGATTTATACTCATTTGACTCTAGCAGAGTGAAATTCCTTGGCTTAATCAAGGATTTGTGTGTGAACTTGACCCAAATTCCAGCCAAATGTATGGTTATGGATGTTGTACTGGCAGATGTGCTTTTAAATATGGCATGTTACTGTCAAGGTCATGGGGTGCCAAGCTGCAAGGCACAATGCAGATGGATGGGTCATATGCCACAATCCCTATCTTTAGCCAGCTTAGGAGATTGTATAGAGAGGCACAAATGAAGTTCATGGTGAGCAGCCCTAAAAAACCTAAAAATTCACCTCTGTACTCTGTACACACGGATCTGGACTCCTTTATCCTTTGCAATGATGAATCCATAGACGAACCAGAACTAGAAGACAGAGATGAAAACAATAGGGTATAGCTTATATATTTTAACATAATGGCCACTCTAGACATAGAAGAAAATGAAGAAGAAACCTTTGGACAATGCACTGAATCTGAAACTCAGAGTAAACAGAAACAAGACTACAAATAGCTGACTGGTCATCTCCCTAAACTCCATACACATCATGAAGAACAAAACACTCCACACCACGGTGCAAACCCCATATTACAACATAATAGTGAAACCAACGTTAGGGAGGAAAATGATGATAAACCTGAAAACAATCCCTTATGGAGAATGAATTTCGATGGGTCTTGCACTAGAAAGACTGCAGGAGCGGGAGTGTGGTTACATAACACTGAGAGTGACTATGCTGAGAGTCATGCCTTCAGACTGGACTTCAAATGTACAAACAATATCGCAAAGTATGAGGCTCTCATCCTAGGCTTAAATCTATTAAAAAAACTAGGAGCCCGAAGGATAGCTGTACACGGAGACTCTAAGTTAATCATAAAACAAGTAAACAGAGAATACATGGCGAAGCACCCTAGATTGAGAGCATACAAAAATGATGCTATGGATTTATTGAAAACCTTTGTAGAGTATGAGCTGGTGTTTGTTCCTAGGAGTGAGAGCATTGTTGCAAATGGATTAGCCTGCATACCTAGTTCATATCATAAATCACCTAGTGACAAACAAATCATCATTCAGATGAAATATAGGCCTAAAGTGCCAGATAACGAGAAATATTGGTAGGTCTTTGAGGGGAAAAAGCAGATAGAGGATTTCCTGACTGGCAGGAATGGGTTTGAATTCTCTGATTCAGACTCTAAATCTGATGAAAGCTGCCCAAGTGAAGAGTCCCCCGATGAAGAGAAATCACCCCATAATGTAGAAATAAACATGTTAAATAAATAACTTGGAACTCAAACCGAAGAGTATAAGAATGCAGAAAAATAGGAAATAGAGGTGCTGCAGTCAAAAGATAAGAACATACCCAGAGGATTGGCACCTTTAGAGGACCTTTTTGATTTTAACGATGTAGCGAAAAAACCCACTATTGAACACTCAGACTCCGATGTCGAGGAATGCAACATAGGCACTAAGGATAAGCCTAAGATGATAAAACTAGCTAAGTCCCTGCCAGTAGATATGAAAAAGAAATATATTGACTTATTTAAAGAGTTCATCGATGTGTTTGCCTAGAGCTACGAGGATTTAAAAGCCTATGATACGAAGATCTTCCAACACAAAATCCTTTTGAAAGAGAACCAAAAACCATTCAGACAGAAATTGCATAGAATCAACCTGAAACTACTGCCTCTAGTCAAAAAGGAAATCAGGAAGATGTACGAGGCAGGACTTATAGTGCCTGTGAGGTTCTCTGATTGGGTTTCCAACCTTGTAGCTGTGAGAAAGAAGACAGGTGAGATCAGACTGTGCATCAATTTCAGAAACCTTAACAGAGCTTCACTTAAAGACAATTACCCCTTACCCAAGATGGAACACATCCTACAGAGGGTAGTTGGCTAAAAAAGGATCTCCCTGTTAGACGGTTTTTCAGGCTATAACCAAGTTTTAGTACTCCCAGAAGACCAACTCAAGACAACTTTCACCACTCCATGGGGCACTTTTATGTACCTAAAAATGCCTTTTGGACTGATGAACGCTGGTGCAACCTTCCAACGAGCTATGGGCATAGCCTTTCTGGAGGAAATAGGGCACTTCATTGTCATCTATCTTGATGACATAACAGTCTATTCCAAGACTGATGAAGAGCATCTTAAACATCTGAGAAGAGTTTTTGAAAAATGTAGAAGGTTCAGCCTGTCTTTAAATCCCAAGAAGACTGTATTTGGGCTTCAAGAAGGTAAGCTTCTTGGCCATATTATATCAGAGAAGGGAATTAAGATAGATCCGAAAAGAGTTGAGGGAATACTTCAGATTAGTCACTCGAGAAACATAAAAGAATTGCAATCCTTTATTGGGAAAATTAACTTCTTAAGGAGGTTTATTCCCAACTTAGCTGAACACCTCAGGGATATGACAAACATGCTGAAAAAGGATGTAGCAGTTAAGTGGACTTTAGAGGCCAAAAAATATTTTGAGTTAGTTAAACTTGCGCTCACCTGGGCACCTATCTTAATCAGCCCAGACTTCTCAAAAGACTTCCTGATATTCTCCTTTTCCTCTGAGAATACAGTGGCTGCAGAAAAATCCAGAGGAGCAAGAACAACCCATTGCCTTCTTCAGCAAAGCTCTGAGGGATGCACCCTTGAAATATAACATAATGGAAAAACAGGCCTATGCCTTGGTTAAGGCCTTGAAAGACTTTAGGGTGTATATTCTGCATTCTCACATCATTGCCTACATGCCCAACATAGTAGTTAAAGACATTTTGTCCCAAGATCTGGATGGAAAGAGGGGAAAATGGATTGCTGTAATATTAGAGTATGACCTGGAAATAAAACCCACAAAACTGATCAAAGGTCAGGGCTTGGCTCAACTAATGGCTAAATCTAACTTGCAAGCCCTTGACATAAACATGGTGGATTCCTTGGATGAACATGAAGGATTACCTGATCCAAATGTTGAAGAAAATTTTCAAAACTCTCCCTGGTATTCTGATATCCTGTATGTACTCACAAAACTCAATGCCCCTCCTGAATAAGCAAAGACTAAGGCCAGATTCCTAAAGATAAAGCCAAAAACTATTGCATTTTAAATGAATGTTTTTATTGGAAAAATGAAAATGGTTTGTTTCTTAAATGTCTGCCTGAAACTGAAGTAGAGAGGATTAAACATGAGTTCCATGCAGGAGAGTGTGGAGGCCATTTAAACTGGAAAGCCACTGCTAACAAAATACTTAGAGCTAGCTATTACTGGCCTACACTTTTCAATGACATCCACAAAATGATAATTGCCTGCCATAAGTGCCAGATTTTTGAGGGAAGAAGAAAGCTCCTCCCCTTGCCATTGCAACCTATAACTGTTGAAGCTCCCTTTCAACAGTGGGGCCTTGATTTCATAGGAGAAATACACCCTGCTTATTTTGCACAACAAAAATGGATTCTCACAGCCACAGACTATTTCACAAAATGGATAGAGGCCATCCCTTCTATGAATTCCACAGATTCTGTCATCATTAAGTTCCTAGAAGACCACATCCTCTCTAGATTTGGCTGCCCTAGAAAGATAATCACTCATAATGCTGCTACTTTTGGATCCAAGAAAATGATTGATTTTTGTCACAGCTATCAAATAGCACTTAGTCATTCAACTGCTCATTACCCACAAGGTAATGGGTTAGCTGAATCACCAAACAAAAGCTTGGTGACCATCATCAAAAAGTTGCTTGAGGAAAACAAAAAATCATGGCATAACAAGTTAGTGCATGCTTTGTAGGCTGACAGGTTAACAACAAAGAAATCCATTGGAATGTCACCATATCAACTTGTTTATGGAATAGAGGCAGTGTTTCCTACCAGCCTTGGGGTACCAGTGATTAAACTAGTCCAAGAGATTCAATCAGAAGAGGACAGCATAGTAAGGAGGATAAATCAAACAATACATCTCCAACAGACAAGAGAAGAAGTCTATAACAGAGCTCTGAAAGTACAAGAAAATATAAAAAATTTGTTTGATAAGAGAAAAAAAACTTGTGACTTCAAAATTGGAGATAAGGTTCTAAAGTGGGACTCTAGGAGAGAAGACAAAGGAAAGCATGGCAAATTTGACAGTTTGTGGCAGGGTCCTTACATCATTCAATCCACCATTGGTCCAAATGCATTTTTTCTACAAGAGCTAGATGGTACATATCTATTTGGGGGTCCTGTCAATGGCAGGATGCTCAAGCATTACTACTACTGATTTCGAGTTTACAAATTCCATTTCCATTGTAAATACCATTGCAGTGTTTTGTTTTCAAGATAAAGAGAAAATGTTTCAAAAAAGAGAGAAAGAGAGGTTCAAACATGCTCAAAACTTGAACCTCTGAAGTGCAAAGAAGCTGGTTCTAATATGCTCAAAATCTGAACCAGCAAAGAAGAAAGAAGGATCAGCTCTAACAAGCCGAAAACCAGAGCTGAAATGAAGAAGAGAAAGTGACTCTAACAAGCTCAAAACTTGAGTCACAAAGAAACGAAGGATGCTTCGAAGTTTCTAAAATTTTCAAGCCTTCAAAATTTTGTTTTCAAGTTTCCACAATTTCAGTTCATCTGCAGTTGTCTTTATGCCATGGATCCACAACAAACCAGACTGTTTAATCCTGGTTTGACTGATTTTAAATTTATGTTGTAGAATGTAGAGAAAGAAATTTGCTAGAAAGTTTAATCCTAGAAAATATTAGATTAGGTAGAGAAGCTATAAGGCCAACTGTTTAATCTGGTCTCATGGAGGAATAAGGGTAGAATTAGATTATTTTGTGTCTTATTTCAATAAAAAGAAATGATGAAGAAGGTCTGCAAATTCAAATGAACCTTGAAGAAAAAATGTTAGGACTGTAGGATGGGTAGGTAGATTGTTTGGGGAATGTTTTCTGCTGATTAATATCCATCATGTTTGTAACAGCTGAATCAAAGAAGAAAAGATGGTTCAAAATTAGGCATCTGGCCTAATTCCCAAAGAATATTTCTAAAGTTCTTGACATCCTCAAGAAGATGCCATCCCCATGTGGAGCCATTGTTAGCCACCTATAAATTTTTGTCAAGCAAACAGGTGGCTAAATATTTTTTTGAGACTCCAAGAGATACATTTCCTCTGAAAATCTCTCATTCTTGAAGCCTCTGTGTGCCCTTTGCTTTGAGAAAGATCTTCACTGCTGTTTCCATCAAAAAAGCCTCACTGTCTGTGAAAAAATTATACTCAGAAAGCCTACATCTGCTCCCTTTATCCCTGCAAAATTCCCCATTTTAACCTCCTTTTCTCCCTTCACAAATTTCCCCAAAAAACCTTCATAATCCCTTCCTAAACCATCTAAATCACCCAACTCCACTTTAAAAACCAAGTGAAATCCCTTCATCTAATTTTAAATCCCTCTTTCCTCCTATCAGAACCACTGTTTAGCCTTAAAAACACCGTTTTTAGGCTAAAAAACACATTTATTATCATACAATAGGATAATCCCCTTTCAGCCCAGCCCACAGCCCCTTCTCCACATGTAACCGAGTGCTAAGACCAAGCGGTGAGGCATAAAGCACTAATCGCAATCGGAGGATCGGTCGGGAGCGTTTTTTCTTTGTTAAATTGAAAACTTCCGATGAGAGAGTTTTTTGGTCTATCGGCCTCCGCCGATATCTCCACCGTTGATCTCCTTAAATGATCCAATGGCCAGCGCTAATTGCATCCACCAAATATCGCAATCAGAAGTTGGAGTGGAGTGCATTCCCTGTGTTAAAAGAAAATTTTCGATGTGAGAAAGGCTTTGTTCTATTGGCCGCGAGTGCAATATCTACCATAGATCTATGAAGATCTAACGGTCCGCACAAATCTCACCGTGCCCCGCCTCATCTCTTTGTCAACCTCCGATTAAGATCTCCACCATTGATCTTTAAATAATCCAACGACTATCGCACCACTGCGCAAATTGCCAATTGTAAGTTCTTAATGCGCCACCCTTTGTATCCCTGATTGGCCGATCTCTGATTCAATCTTGGCCGTTGAACCCACAAGAACCAATGGCTAGGATTTGTCCTCTCACCACCCCTGTGTCCCCTATTGGGTATTCCCAATCTAATCATGACCATCGATCTTCCACCGATCTGACAGTCCATGCGCAATCGCTACATAAACCCATCGGATTTTTGGCCCCTGCCATCCTCCGGTGCGATTAGATCACAACCGTCCATCCCTTTTGATCCGACGATCCTCCTTTCTCCCACGCATTCATTTGATCCTTTTGCCTCCGATCCCTCTTTTAATCTCCATCACCCATCCTCATGAATCCAATGGTCAGGATTCCTCCCACCCATTAACCAGCCCCTCCGCCTTTGCTTTCCTTCTTCAGATCTCAGTCGTTCATTCCGCTGATCGGACAGCCCACATTCAAACCGCCTTTGACTTGTCCCCACCTTACCAACCGTGAATCTCCCCATATTGTGCTCCATCTACCACTGTTAGATCTCACAGTCCCAGATCCAACGACCAGCATCCATATCGCGTAAATTTGGTGTCCGGGCTTTAACAGTTTGAAATCACACAATATGGGCGGTTTTATTTTGCCACGTGTTGGGCGGCGAACCATATTCGCGTGATTTTGGGAAAAATTCAAAACCACCCCATTTCAACTCGAAAACAGTTGTTTTCCCCTGGAAAACCACTTCCCCTCCTCCACCTTTGAAAGTTCTTCCATGCAATCCCGACTATAGATCTATATAGATCTACGGTCCTCATTCCATCGCGTATTTCATTCATAGTTATTTCACTGTGGTACCATAGAGTTTCATCGTAGAATCTCAACCATTGATCTCCCCCTGAGATCTAACAATCCATATTCAAAATCGCCCTCCACCCATGCTGGTCCCACCATTCACACCCGATTTCATTCATTTTATGCATTTTTCTTTGTAGTTCGCCCAAAGGTAAAACTTTAGTGTTTACACTAAAGGTTTATTTATTTTTCCTAACATTATGAAGGCAACCCTCTCGGAAAATAAAAAATGTCGATCACCACCACCAGATCCGATCGGATGGTCCACAACCAGTCCTCCATCAGACCTTCATCAGATTAGTTTTCCACCATCACACAGCATTTTTCACCATTTTTTCCACTACAGCCACTTATTCCACTGCTGCACTGCTATCTCCTCAGCCCTCCACAGCATCCACCTCCACTCCTGCATGGATTTATTAACATGTTTATGTGTTTGTGTAGGGTTGCAGACGGTGAAAACTGTTGCTTCTCACAGTCACTATCATAGTGACACAGAGCGCAGAGAAGGTCATTTTCCAAGCCAGAGATTGCAGAGTGAATGCCTGGGAAGGTTCTTGAATGAAATATTTCATTAAAGACCAGTGTTTAACTCTTTAAAACCATCCATCGCCATTAAAACTCCATTCCCACAGATAGAGACAGTCACAGGAGCGGAAAATAGTATCAGTGAAGAATTAAAGAGGTTTAACGCCCATTATTGAAGATTTTAAGCTTTATTTCAATGTTTAGAGGGAAAATGTACCATATTGAAGACCTTATGATTAACACAGAAGGCCTAATGAGGCCTAAAGCACAAAGCACAATCTTATCAGTGTCTCACATTAGCAGAAGGTCCTTTCCCGAGAAAGGACAAGCCCCATATTGTTTTTTATTCTACATTGAGTTCCTGATAAGATCTCCACTCTGACAGAAAGTCCTAATGTTGCCAGAGCATTTGTTATGTAGTATGGCAGACCTGAAAGTCATTTCTATACCTTTTTTCTTATCACCATAGTACTACAGAGTACTACAGCCGAAAAGTACATTAAAGAACATACTTGGAGTTACTATCAACCTATCGAAGACAACTCTTTCATCCAAAGAGTACCGAAAATCAATGCATGGATATTAAAACAGAATGGGCCTCGAGCCATTCTTATTCCTCTATTTTAATGTCTCATTAAAAGTTCTATCTACCTCCTCTACCTCTCTTTAGCTATAAAACTCATGAAAAAACACATTGCAAGGTTGTTGATCGGATATCTGTGAATTGTAAGCTGTTTCTCTTGAGATATAGTTTTGTGTGTAAAGTTGTAAAATAGGATGAGGAGATGATTTCAAACTGAATATCAAGTTGTTGCACAATGTTTTATATGACTGGTGTTGCTCTTTAATATGAAAAGCACATTTCTTTGGATCCTGATTTAAAGCAGTGGTGATGTGTTCTACCTTTGTCTCTGTTTTCCTTCTGTAATTCATTACTTTCCATTTCTCTGGTAAGAATCATAAATTTGGCTTAGGATATACCCTAGCATGGTACCCTAATGCTCCTGCTCTTCTTATCTTTAATTTTTTCTACTATATGTGCTATCTGAGAACTAATTCAAGATAATTTAACCAGTGTAGTAGCTGTTATTCACTACTAACTGATGTATGAATTTGTGAATATGTTCTTAGATGTTCTTGTTTGGTTTTAATTGAAAGAATTGGGATACTGGGAGATTAGAACTGATTTCAGTCTCACTTGGGTCATTCTCTAACTGTTAAACCTTTCTAACTTCCCTCAAGTTGAATGTCGAAGCATTGAAAGTTCAAAGCCTTTCTCTGATCTCAGGCTTCACCTTTGTGTTTAAATCTTAAGTGTTTCTTGTTGTCTAAAGAGTTAGCCTCTAGGGGTTGGATCATAGGTGTTTAAGGCATGCCCTATCCCTAGATTTGATTCCTAGTTGGTCACCTTGGAGGTTTCCTTGTCATTCACCTTCATTCCTTATCATTTCATACCATACTATCATCTTTAAAGATCCTCTGTTTTAGATGACTAGCCCAATTGAAAGCCTTGGATACTGAATAGCAAGTAAACCGTTTTATGACTCCATTGCCCAATGGTCTTGAGTGTTCTCTGATGTATCTCTCCTTTTTCTATCCTCTTGGCCCACCCTTTGTCTTATATTGGAACCTTCTTTCATGTTTCCCAACAACCAAACAAACAAAACAAACAAACCTTGTGTCTTATAACTAGCCTAATACCTTGAAACTGAACTTCAAAGACATATACCTTTGCCTTTATAGAGAGATCCCTCTCTGGACCCAGGAGGGCTAGATCCTAAGGTCCCAAAGTGGTTTTGATCTTGTCTTATCTTTTGGTAGAGCCAAACCTGCCAAAACATAGGAACCCCAACACCCTCCACAGAATTCACCACCTCCCATGGCTGTTCTCAGGTTTTTGCTGAACAAATATGCCCCTCTGGCACTTCCCCAAATTCTAAATGATATTCCTCATGATTATATGAAGCTCTTGCCTCGGTTTACCGGGGAAGATAATAGTGCTTCTCCAAACCATATTGAAGATTTATGTGCCTTTGTTGAGAATTTCAACGTGGAGCACCTGGATGTAGTTTTGAGGCTCTTCGTCCAATCCTTGGATGGAGAGGCTCGAAATTAGTTCAAAACTCTGGGTGACCACACCATCACCACCTGGGAGGAGATGGAGAATTACTTCACATGAAAGTAGGGGGATAAGAGAGATCATGTCTATTTTATGACATAATTCAATGCTTTGAAGAAGAGACACAATGAAGACGTGATTGAATTTATCAAGAGATTCAACCAGTTGTATAATAACCTGCTTGCTGATAAGAAACCCCCTTAGATAGTAGCCAAGGTAGTATTTGTGGGAGCTTTTGAATCAGAGTTTGGTTTCACTTTAAGGGAAAGAAAATATGCATCTCTGGATCAGGCCCAGACTGATGCATTAGAGGTAGAAGCAAACTTTTCTTCTACGGGGAAATCAAAAGGAAGAATAGACCTTGATTTCATAAGAAAAGGTAAAGAAGAGGATTCTTCTTCAAATCAAGAAAGGGAAGTGGCAGATTATAAGATTGAAGAAATGAATAAGATGATAAAGAATATTTCAAGCAAGTTGGTGAAACTAGAGTTGGAAGCTAAGAATTCCTCTTCTTGGCCAACTCAGGCCACTCCTAATAGGGGATATAACCCATAGTGTCGAAAGCCACCCCTACAGATACTACAAAGAGATAGGAAAGAACAGAAAGATCATATATAGCCTCCTCTCTATTTGGAAGGACAAATGGAAGGCCCTACTGAAGATGTTCCTGATGGGCAATATGATCAGTATCTTGCTTACTCAGAAGGTGAAGAGGTAGAGCTTACTCTACAGGAAGACGAAGAAGAGAAAGTAAACTCCACAGAAGATCCGGACATCGATGACTATTGAAGATAGTTTGTGGAATTCATGCAAGCTCAATTCCACAAGAAGTACGATCTCTGATCTTCTAGAAAGAGGACCCGGACGTAGGATCAAGATGAAGAGTCACCTCCAAAAGAGCCAGTCCCCCATAAAGTTGATAGCAAAGGTAAGAAACCTGTAGAGGAGCCCTCACATCAGAAAGCTACCACTCCCTCTTCATCTAAGTCAGTCCCTAAACCTCTTTCAAATACTAAAGTTACTTCAACCATCATAAATCCACCTGTCCTCCCTAAAGAGCAACTCAAAGAAGTCATCCCAGAAAATAGTCTTGCTATTTTTAACCTCCAAAAATAATTAGAGAAAGTGAAAATCTTTGTCCCCTTAGTCGAGCTTTTGAAGCATGCTTCTTACAAAGCTCAGGTGTCAAAATTTATGCTCCCTCATGGAGTAACCCCTCCTCCAGATAGTCTTAACCTTTAGGAAGAAAGGCCGATGGTAGTATTTGGCCCACATGTCGAAGAGTTAGGCTCAACAACCCCACCATTTTATGTATCCCTGGTCATTCATGATTTACTGTAGCACAATTGCATGTTGTACTCAGGGGCCTCACATAACCTGTTGCCTTTGTCAGTCATGGAGCAATTAGGATTACAAATCACTCACCCATACAAAGATATTTATTCTTTTGACTCCAAAAGAGTCAAATGTCTGGGAATGATTAAGGACTTGGTGGTGAACTTGGCTCAGATCCCTGCCAAGAGTGTAGTCATGGACATCATGGTTACTGATATTCCAGCTCGATTTGGGATGTTTTTGTCTAGGTCATGGGGGACTAAGACATGTGGGTCGATTAAAATTGACCTCACTTATGCTACCATCTTGGTATTTGGCGGACAAGAAAGGAGGTTATATCAGGAAACCAGATTTGTGAAGATCGTGACCAAAGTTGATGGCTCAGTTAATTCTCCAGTGTATAACAAAGAAGGAGAGTTTTCCTATCCGATGCTGGAGGAGGATGACGATTTTTTACAGGAACCAACATTCAATCCTTTGAGGCTGGAACAATCTGTAAGTAATGAAGATAAGGGCATATGGACTCTACACTTTGATGGGGAAAATTCGAGGGAAGGAAACAGAGCTGGAGTCCTTCTAATCTCACCTATGGGACAATTGGTTCCCTTTTATTTCAAGCTATAGTATGAAGTTACAAATAACCTGGCAGAATATGAAGCACTGCTTTTGGGGCTGCAGACATCTACGAGCATGAATATTCAAATCCTCAACGTCTTCAAAGATTCGGAGCTGGTGGTGAGGCAAATCAAGAATCAATACCAAGCTAAACACCTTCGGCTAATAGCTTACAGGAACGAAATAAGGGATCTAGTGGAGAATTTCCGCCTAGCTTTTAACATACAATTTATGCCGAGAGATCAGAAAAGGATGGTTGATTCCCTTACTGTAGCAGCAAGAAATTTTCGTCCACCACAGAACCCACTCATAAGATATGAAGTTTAAGTGCGTTATCGTCCCTCTATCCCAGATAACGTCAAACACTGATAGGTGTTTGAGGATGAGGAGCAAGTGAAATGCTTTATAGATACATTTGGAGAATTCTCAAACCTGGTCATTGATGCTGTAGAGGAGGAAGCTGAAGAGAAACCTTAGAATAAGTGGGAAGAGACAGTGGTAGGACATAGGGTACTACAATTAAAGGGAATGTCATTCCCAGAGGCCTTGTGCCCTTGGAAATATTATTCGACAAGAATTATGTCCCGACTAGCCCCAATAAATTGACCCAAGAAGACCAGGCAGATGACATAAATATTGGGAAAGAGTGTAATATTCCTAATTATCCCAAGCTAATAGGAGTATTCAATTCTGTTTTACTTTTATCTGTCTCATGAATAAAATTGTAAAGGAGGATCAATATAAATCCTAAGCAGCAAAATAAATCAATGCTCAATGTGAAACTAGCTAAATCTGAGCTATCTTCATAAACACACTTAAGTGTGAAAGAGGCTGGATCAATTGACTGGGTCAATATGACCAAATCCATAGCGATGTCTACATGCAATGTATCTCATAAAGGCACAGTGTAGTTCATGTTGGAGGCCATTCATGTGAATGGAGCTAAATCATCAAGGTGGTTTAGGGTTTGACAAGATTTCCAAATTATAAAAGGAGGAGGAGGACACCAAGGAGAGGTTTGATTATTTGATATTTCAGAAGGTGCCGCCTGTTTAGACAATCCTTATTCTCTGGCTGTTTAGCTGAGGATAGTGTTGTTTAGCACTTGGGTGTTCCTGGTCGGGAATCCCACCTCCTTGCTTGAGCAACTCTTGGAGGAGACTTGTTCTATATTGTCCACTATCAAGCTTTGGGCCAAGCTTCATCTTCCAACCACAATTTAGATCCTCTTAAGGGTTTGATTATTTTTGAAAGCTGCAGCAGTGGAAGCTAGATCTACTCAGATCTAGGCAAATCTAATTCCTCTTCTTAGTGAGTGTGTCTTTTAACCTTCTGGAAGAGTGTATTGGATCATTGGAGCTGCATTTTCATATCTAGGCATCAGGCCTAATCATCAGCTAATAGCGCATTTTCCCCTCCATAACTGCATTATCTGCAAGACGAAAGTTGCAGGGTGTTTGATCAACATTTTTTAGGAGTGATCTCTGGTGTTGAGGAGCTTTCCTTGCATTGTGGTGATCCATGGATTGGCCATCCAATCCATGTTCAGATATGATTTGTATATGGTTCTATTTACTGTAAATGTTTTGAATATTATTGCAGGACTACAACTTAGATCTCAGATCTACTCACTGTTGTTCATGATTTGCTCAGATCCCCAAGGGGAGTGTATTAAGGAGCCCATATAGTACATAGATCTGTATTGGATATATATTTTTATGTACAGATCTAATCGAGATCTGATGTGTAATATATATAAGCTGTATCATCAATAAAATAATGTTTTCAGGCTTTGCAGTCCCATTTTGTTGTTGTAGCACCTCAATCTTGAGGGTTTCTTCATGCAATTCTTCTGTTTATGTATTGTACATTGTATGAAACATGCTATCGATCTGATTTATTGATTTCCATACCATATTTCATCCATCACCTTCAGAAAATCATGCTTCCTGTGCTTCAGTAATTTCTGCAGTAATTAAGTCATGGGGATTGGGCATTTCGAAGCCATATCGAGAGTGGGAGATCTGTTTAATATAGATAGAGTCATTTTTTTCTACTCAAATTTGGTATGTTAGTCCCACATGACCTACGATATGAGATCCCACCATCACTTTCCCTTATTTTTACGATCTTCTCTGAAATTAACCTTTTTAGGGCATAAATTACTGCTTTTCCCCAACTTTTGGCTTACGAAATGAAGTATAGTTTGCTTCTGTAGATTGTATTTATGGCTAGGTGTTTTTAACATGTCCTATGAGTTTATTTGATGCTGCATATCCATTACTATTTTTATACATTGCTGCAATCCCTCATTGGGCATTTATCAAGCCATACTAGATGTGGGAGGCATGTTTTCCCCACGTAGAAAGATTTGTGTTTGATATCCTCTTGGATTTAGGACTTAGATACTCATATCTAAGGGATACAAGTGCTGGTTTCAAATCTTGTAGCAGCCATTCCTAGAAAATGACTTTTCCAGTCATGCCTTGCTGACAGTTCCCATTTTGGGATATAACAGTGATATCAAAGCATGATCTCTGGCTCAGCCTGTGAGATATAACTATCAGAAGAATAAAGAAGAAGACTAAAGAAATATTACATAGAGGACAAAGAGAAGAGTTTTTATAACACTCTCTCTCAAGCCATGCATGAATTTAAAGAAGAAATCAGGGGAATGAGGAGGGGAAGACATGCAAATCCCTCATGGAGTTCTTCTCATGAAGAAAGCCCCATTACATCTTATGCTGTGTGTGAGAATTCAGCCACACAATATGATCTACAACGCTGTAACATGCCTACTTTCTTGTTGAGAGAAAGAGGATAAGGAGGAATGAGGGAAGAGGAGATCTCCCTGCTTCTTTTCCAAACCTTGGAAGGTATTAAAGAAGATCTCAAGGAGATGGAAGGGGAGGAGTGTAGAAGATTTCTGGAAGGTTTTGAAACAAACCCTAACTATTCTCATGATGAGTGTGAGCATTCAGCCACACATGTACTACAATAGCGCAATAGCGCAATCTATTGCCCACATTTACTACAATGAGGATGGAGGAAGAAGATCCATCACCACATGGAGGTGAAGGGGGGGCCATTGCTTCCATTATAGGAGCCCCTGTATCTTTACAAGGAGTTCCAAATGATTCAACATGTGGGAACCAAAACACAATTCCGGAGCAACATGCAGTAGCATTGGTGGATTGTGAGATGAAAGGAGAGGAAGAGAAGAAGGATCAACATCAAAGGATGATGATCATTCACCCTTATATATTTCAGAAGAATTCTACACAAAGGAAGGAGACTGCACTACGCAGATAAGAGAGGGAAAGATCAATTCACTCATACATACAATCCACTTTAGATTTTGATGTCTCACTACATGGAGGCATTCCCCCTGGGAGGCCACCAGATCTAGAATTGGTGAGAGACATCTTGCCTCTTGCCTCACCATTCTTGCATTCTAGGGAGGTGAGGAGTTTGGAGGATGAATTTGTCATGAGGGATGTCAAAGTAGCAGGCAGCAACATGAGGAGAGCTTCATATGCTATATCACCAGTGCTGTTTCTTAGGAGGATTGATCCCTATTGGAGGTCTCAAATTTTGGTAGAGTACTCCAAGGATCTTGGTGCCTACATGATACTTGATGATCCAGATGGAGATGATAGATACATAGTGGATGAGGTGGTCATCTATTCCTATGGCAGGATCTTCTTGACTAGATCTTCTAGTCTCAAGGAGAAGCTACTACATGCAGCACATGAGGACTTCTCTTCTATGAACTTTGATGCATATTTCCAGTTGGTTGAGGAGTTCACTTGGGAGGGCATCTAGCATGACATATTTCAGCATATGGAGAGATGCATAGCCCGGATGGTGATAGAAATGATTTCATGGCCCCTTCCCTACTCTTTGGAGGTGAGTGAGAAATTCCAGTTGAGCCATTTCAACTCAAGATCTTAAGTGCATGATGGAGGAGGTATAATTTCACATTTTGTATTGTACTTATTTTCGTCGTTTGAGCAACATGATGTATCAAGAAGAGTTGTTCCTTCTTGCATATTGTATAATAATGTACTTGCAGCCTTTTGTGGCATTGAGATTGGCTATCTCATTGGTTGTTTGTGGGGGACGCCACATGATTTTTGGTGTGCACCATTGACACCACTTTGTACTTTCATGATGCTATCTTGTAAAATGATTGTGGCAGCAAAAAAGTCACTGGAAAATCACTTGTTATTGTTTGGTTTGATGCAGGCAAAGGATGCACTGCGCTGGTTCCATGAGGGGAACTATGATCCACTTTCCGGTTGTCATGTGATAGCTTGTTTTCAATTGTTTTTGCTTCCATATATTGCTGATGTTTCTATGTTCATGGGAAGCTTTGTTTGGAGAGTGGGATATGTGATGGAGATGCCCATTGGGAGTATGATTCTCCCTACTATTCATGTTGTATGTTTCAAGAGGAGAAATAGGCAAACCATGATTGCCACATCTCAACTCTTTTCTTCATATGGAGTGAACCATTTGGAGAACTTGAGTGCTTGGAGGAGGCACTTCATGGCTGAATTATGTGATGGGGTCGCTTGGGCCATACTTGGAGGCCATATTGTTTCAGCCCAAAGACATAAAAAACCCCACACTTATCCTAAATGGAGAGAGAAACAAATGAAGGGAGGAAAACTAATATCTCCATGCAGCCCCACTACATTACACAAACAAGGGGTTGATGATTGTTTCATTTGGATGATAGCATGGGTGATGGAATCACTAATTGGGAATAAGATTCCCCATGTTGGTCATCACTCCTACCTTGAGGAGGCCATTGAGAAACAAGGATATCACCACTTGTACCTTCCATTTTCTCATGATGTACACTTTGTTATCTTACACTTGGAGGGAATCATTGGAGGACAGATTCATTGCCTATCATTTTTCAGCCATGGTGGGATTCATTGATGAGGCCACAAGAAGAGGAAGGGAGAAATTTTTCTCTACCTTGTATTTTCTTGAGGACAAGCAAAGTTTTGAAGGGGGAGGACTGTAATATTCCTAATTAGCCCAAGCTAATAGGAGTATTCAATTTTGTTTTACTTTTATCTGTCTCATGAATAAAATTGTAAAGGAGGATCAATATAACTCCTAAGCAGCAAAATAAATCAATACTGGACGTGAAACTAGCTAAATCTTAGCTATCTTCATAAACACACTTAAGTGTGAAAGAGGCTGGATCAATTGACTGGGTCAACAGGACTAAATCCACAACGCTGTCTATATGCGATGTATCTCATAAAGACACAACGTAGTTCATGTTGGAGGCCATTCATGTGAATGAAGCTAAAACATCAAGGTGGTTTAGGGTTTGACAAGATTTCAAAATTATAAAAGGAGGAGGAGGAAACCAAGGAGAGGTTTTATTATTTGATATTTCAGAAGGTATTGTCTTTTTAGATAATCCTTATTCTCTGGCTGTTTAGCTGAGAATAGTGCTGTTTAGCACTTGGGTGTTCCTAGTCGGCAATCCCACCTCCTTGCTTGAGAAGCTCTTGGAGGAGACTTGTTCTATCTTGTCCACTATCAGGCTTTGGGCCAAGCTTCATCTTCCAACCACAATTCAGATCCTATTGAGGGTTTGAGTGTTTTTGCAAGCTGCAGCAGTGGAAGCTAGATCTACTCAGATCTAGGCAAATCTAATGCCTCTTCTCAGTGACTGTGTCTTTCAACCTCTTGGAAGAGTGTATTGGATCATTGGAGCTGCATTTTCAGGTCTAGGCATCAATCCTAATGATCACTGAAGCTAACAACGTAGTTTCCCCTTCATAATTACGTTATCTGCAAGAGGAAAGTTGCAGGGTGTTTGAGCAACGTTCTTGAGGAGTGAGCTCTGGTGTTGAGGAGCTTTCCTTGCACTGTGGTGATCCATGGATTGGCCATCCAATCCATGTTCCCTTCAGATATTATTTTTATATGGTTCTATTTACTACAAAATTTTTGAATATTTCTACAAGACTGCAACTTAGATCTCATATCTACTCACTGTTGTTCATGATTTGCTCAGATCCCCAAGGGGAGTGTATTAAGGAGCCCATCTAGTACACAGATATGTTTTGGATCTATATTTTTGTTTACAGATCTGCTCTAGATCTTATGTGTAATATATATCAGCTTTAGCATCAATAAAATAATGCTTTCAGGCTTTGCAATCCCATTTTGTTGTTACAACACCTCAATCTTGAGGGTTTCTTCATGAAATTCTTCTGTTTATCTATTGTACATTGTATGAAACATGCTATAGATCTGATTTACTAATTTCCATACCATATTGCATCCATCACCTTCAGAAAATCATGCTTCCTGTGCTTCAATAATTTTTGCAGTAATTAAGTCATGGGGATTGGGCATTTCTAAGCCATATCGGGAGTGGGAGATTTGTTTAATATATCTAGAGTCATTTGTTTCTGCTCAAATTTGGTATGTGAGTCCCACATGACCTATGATATGAGATCCCACCATCACTTGCCCTTATTTTTATGCTCATATTTGAAATTAACCTTTTTAGGGCATAAATTGATGCTTTTCCCCAACTTTTGGCTCAGGAAATGAAGTATAGTTTGCTTATGTACCTTGGATTTATGGCTAGGTGTTTTTAACATATCCATTACTGTGTTTATACATTGCTGCAGTCCCTCATTGGGCATTTATTAAGCCATACTAGGTGTGGGAGGCCTGTTTGCCCCACCTAGAAAGATTTGTGTTTGATATCCTATTGGATTTAAGACTTAGATACTCATATATAAGGGATCCAAGTTTTGGTTTCAAATCTTGTAGCAGCCATTCTTGGAAAATGCGTTTTCTAGTCATGCCTTGCTGATAGTTCCCATTTTGGGATATTACACAGAGGGAGATCCGAAGATTGTAAAATTGTCCAAAGGGGAACTAAAGGAGTATAAATATCAATATTTCCAGTTATTTCGATCTTACAGAGATTTTTTCACTTGGTCATACCAAGACCAGAAATTTTTTGATGTGGAAATCATACAACATAAGATCCCGCTCAAAGGGGATGCTAAGCCCCATAAGAAAAAACTGAGACAAATCAATCCATTGTTACTTCCCTCCATTGAAAAATAAATAAAAAATTTGTTGAAGGCCAAGATCATAGTTCCCTTGAGATACTCTGAGTGGGTGGAAAACATGGTCCTGATCAGAAAGAAGACTGGGGAAATAAGGCTGTGTGTAGATTTCCAGAATTTTAACAAGACATCTCTCAAGGAAAACTACCCTCTTCCCAATATGGACCACATATTGCAGAAGGTGGTGGGATCCTCTCAAATGTCAATGATGGATTGCTTCTCCACTTATAATTAGGTGGCGGTCCTCCCTGAAGATCAAAAGAAAACAACATTCACTACACTATGGGGAAAATTCATGTATGCCCAAATGCCATTCTGCCTAATAAACGCAGGAGCTAATTTCCAGCAAGCGATGGATATTTCTTTTTTTGGAGAGAAATAAAAGTTTGTGGTGATATACCTGGATGATATCACCATGTTTTTGAAGAATGATGTTGAACATATTGAGCACTTGCGTCGGACCTTTGACAAGTGCCGCAGGTATGGTTTATCACTTAATCCTCAAAAGTCCATGCTTGCTTTAGAGGAAGGAAAATTACTGGGACATATTGTAACAAAGGAAGGGATGAAAGTTAACCCCAAAAGAGTAGAGGTGATCAATGGAATATCACTGCCTCGAAATAAGAAGGAAGTCCAAGTGTTCCTGGGACACATAATTTTTTTAGGGAGATTTATTCCAAACTATACTGAAATAGTTCGACACATCACTGAGATTATTACAAAAACAACAAAGTAAAATGGACGACAGAGTCATGAGAGGCCTTCAATCGAATCAAAAGTGACTTCACAGAAGCTCTAGTATTGGCTGGTCCTGACTACGGTAAGTCGTTCATGATATTCGCATTTGCATCTCCAGATACAATAGATGCGGTGTTACTGCAAAAAAACATAGACGGGTACAAGCAGCCCATTTCTTTCTTCAACCAAGTACTATGAGACGCAAAGTTGAAATATAATATTTTGGAGAAGCAAGCATATGCCCTAGTTAAGTCCCTGAAAGCTTTTTGAATGTATGTGCTGCAGTCTACCATAACTGCTTTTGTTCCCACTACCGCGGTGAAATACATCCTGATCCAGGGAGACAGTGAAGGCAAAAGAGGCAAACGGATTGCCAAGATTC
Source organism: Pinus albicaulis (assembly GCA_034641835.2). Classification (NCBI taxonomy): domain Eukaryota; kingdom Viridiplantae; phylum Streptophyta; class Pinopsida; order Pinales; family Pinaceae; genus Pinus; species Pinus albicaulis. The sequence goes on along the minus strand of CM076575.1, from coordinate 1,011,761,648 downwards.
AAGAATAGGAAATGGACATCCACCCCACAAAGACAATTAAGGGACAAGGGCTAGAAAAAATATTTTCTGAGTCAAATTTTCAAGCATTGGGAATTAATTTAACCATGGAAGGAGGGGAGGTACCTGATGGCGCGGAGGAACATCCCGAAATAGAGACCACAATACAAAAAATGCACATGAAGTACCTGCTTAGCACTTGGTATAAAGATATTGTATAATATATTTTAACTCTAAAATGTCCCCTAAACTTCGATAAGACAAGGTATCGAACTCTCAAGCTGAAATCTCAGAAATACATTGTAGCAAATGACTGACTATACTGGAAGAATCCTTCACGAATCCTGCTCTTATGTATTACAAAGCTAGAGTTGGAGGAGGTCATGGCCAAATTACACAAAGGCATCTGTGGGGGGCATTACAGCTAGTGGTCCATAGCTCATAAGATACTAAAGGCTGGTTTCTTCTGGCCTCAGCTGTTCGGGGATGTACATACTCGGGTTCGTGCGTGCGAGAAATGCCAAAGGTTTGCAGAAAAATAGAAATTTGCTCCCCTGCCAATGGTACCATTACATATTGAAGAACCTTTCCAGCAGTGGGGCATTGACTTTATTAGAGAGATTCACCCCACATCAAGTGGTCAACATAAGTGGATCCTCACTGCCACTGATTACTTCGAAAAATGAGTAGAGGCGATACCTGCAAGAAATGCTACTAATGCGGTCGAGATCAAGTCTATGGAGAAGAATATCACATCAAGGTTTGGCTACCCAACTAATATTGTCATAGGCAATGCTCAAGCTTTCAAATCGACCAAGTTTATTAACTTCTGCCAATAGTACAGTATCACTTTAGGGAATTCTACAGTCTATTACTCCCAGGGGAACGAGCTGGCTGAGTCTTCCAATAAAACTTTTGTAATGGCATTAAAGAAAGCTATAAGCGAAAATCATAAGAACTGGGACTCCCAGCTAAAATTCTCTCTCTAGGCAAATCGAATTACCAGTAAAAGGTCCACAAGTAAGTCCCCCTATGAACTGGTTTATGGCCGAGCAACAGTTTTTCCAATTCAGCTTGCCTTACCTGTCACCAGGTATCTCCAGGAAAATCAAGAAGAACCAAACGACCTCATCAGGAGAATGAACCAGTTAGTCGAGTTAGAGGAGACTCGAAACCAAGTGAATAGCAGGTTATCAGAATATCAGGAGAAGATGAAAGGTTTGTTTGATCAGCATGTGAAAGATAAATAAATGCAAGTAGGGGTCTTGGTGTTGAGATGGGATATTAGGATAGTAGATAAAGGTAAGCACGGAATGTTCGACCCTTTGTGGTTCGAACCATTCAATATTGCTGAAGTGAAAGGAAACAATACCTTTGTATTGGAAAATTTGGAAGGTGACTTGATTGAAGTACCCGTAAACGGGCAATTTTTGAAACCATACTTTCAATACTAACAAAGGCCTCAGAGGCTTGCTGTACATATTGTATTATACTTCCCATTTTACATTTAATGTTGTTGTTTGTTTCATCATAAGAGTGCATGAAAATTTTCGAAGGGTCTCTAACTTTCAATGAATATCACACGGAGGGTCTGCGAAGTTCTCGACACCCTCGAAGATGAGCGTGCAATTCCCAGGTGGAGCCAATGTTGTTTAGTCACCTCATACACCAAGAAAAAAAGTGCAGGCGGGATAAAAAGAAGAGATTTAAGAGGATGGCTGGGTGAATAAGTTGAAAGATACCTTGACAAGAAATTTCCTTAAGGCACAAGCACGAATGGGAGACTTGATGTGTGAAACAGCCTAATGAGAAAGCCACATTTCATATGGCAAAGACACCAATAAATGGAGCATGAGCGAGATATTTCGAGAGCATCAAGAGAAGGCAGAAGGAGAGGAAGGTTCACCCCCTGGAGAACGTGATGCCACTTGGTGGTGGACTAAGTGAAAACGTTCTGTGGGGTGATGGAATGGAGCACAAGGCTCTTGTGAACCCCCACCGGAATTCTAACATGGGCCGATCAAGAAAGGCATCTGGCGCAAGTAATTAAAGGTAACGTAAGGTAAGGTAAGGTAAGTCTAGGAAAGGTGGTATGAAACTAGTACATGATTTAACCTGGCACGTGGCTCTCACCCACCTTGCTCCCAAAAGCCAACAGACTACCACCACGTGTCCTACTATTGACGTCCTTATGACATCAACCCTACAGTTGTCACCCTCACCTTGCATTTTGAAAAACTTGGTCTGATATAATATTGTTTTACTCCCAGACTAGGTAAAATATTTGTTTTTCACGAGTCTGTCGTGCAGCGAAGGTTAAAACTCAAGTGCCAGGTCATTTTCAACACCGCGTTGCTTTCCTCTCGGGCTTCCTCACTGTTCACAGGTATTTAGTCATTCCTTCATCCCACCATTTTCCTTTTGTTTTTGTTTCTCAAATGGTCATGGGGAAAACGAAGTCCAGAAATTCTGAACCTGAAACCCCGCAAGCCCTTGAGGTCAGGGCTATCCCTAGACTCGAACCTCTTATCGATGCCCATGCATGAATACATGACCCATTCTACCCTTTCAGTGTAGCCTACGTCAGATCTGAGTTGTTCGAAGGTCTTTTAAAGGGTCAAGATAGGTTTAGAGTCGTTGAGTCAGGTCTGTATTACCAAGTTGCCCCAACCACATACCCAGTTCTTGAATTCATTAGTTGGCTCGGTGAAGCTTATGACGAGTGCAGGGACTTGTTCCTGTCTACTCAAGGCAATAATATTTTCCAAATATCGCCTAAAATCATAAAGAAAGCCCTTTGTTTTCCTCACAGTAAAAATTATGTCGAGTTAACTGAGGTTTCCCTTTCCTGTCAATTTTCAAATTTACCCTGGGAACAACAAAGCGACTTCCTCAGCCTACTCTCATATTCTCGCCTAATAGCTTTCTTGCCTTCGGACATTGTTCCCATGTCTAGCTTAAGAGATAATGTGCAGCCGGTCCTAGCTCTTATTTCAGGGTTGTTAGGGCTTCGGGAGGTCGAGAAGGTGTCAAAATAATGTATAGCTCTTCTATGGATCATGATGAAAAAGGGTACACTTTTAAATATTCTTGTTTTCCTAGTTTCGGCTATTCAAACCCAGTTTCAAGAATTCCATTCTACTGGGTCTTTCAGATTTCGACCGAGAGTTGAATAAGTTATTGGAGGCAGGCCTCCCATCATGCTGGCACCTAGAAAAATCCGCATTCTCCAAGCTAATGGATTATGAACAGAAAATTGCAGACATCATGAACAATGCCAACTTGCCTCTGGACAAACGGCTCGCCTGAAGGCAGATACCATCATAGCCGCTCTAAGAAAGGAATTCTTCCTCCTTTTCCAGGTGAAAAAATCCTTAGCCATCCGAATAGACTATACCGAGCTCACATATATGCAGGCACTAGTTAAGACATTTGTCACTATGTCAGCTCCAGGCGAGATCGCGTGGCAGAAATGCAATGAATATGCTAGCACTCTGGTATCGTCATCTTTTCATCAGTCGCTACCTCCCTCTGGTTGCAAAGCAGGGTCATCTTCATCATCATCTCAGCCACATCAACACCCATCAATAACCCCTCATCGCCATCACAAATGACACTCATGATTCGGCCCACGCGGCCTATTTAATTTTACTTTTATGAATTGTAAAACTAGGTGAAACCTTGATTTCACCCTATGCACTCCTTATTTTTCATTTACTGTTATGTTTTAGTTAGGGACTTTGTCAGGCCAGGTTGTATATGATGAGAAGTTTTTTTTCCTCATCACCGTTTTTGGTTTTTTTGATTGAGACCATGAATAGAAAAGATCCTCAGAGAATATTTTATTTTGAAAATATCTTCTCTCGAAGCTCATCCATGGAGCTATAAAAGATGAAAAGGGAGAACAAGAAAAGGTTTCAGATTTTCATGAGAAGAAGTTGTTAACTATGAATTCTCTCTTTTTTGTAAATTTTGAGATCCTCTCTTAATGTGTATCTGAAATTCCCCTCCAGGAAAGGAAATGAAGCTAAGTTGTTGTTGTGGTGGATTCCAACTGAGGTTACTGAACAATATGTATTTTCTCAATAGTGTTTAAATATAATGTTTGTTTTGTTTTCATCATTCCCTTGTTATCGTAGCTTTCAGAATGTGAATGTTCGACTAGTTGATGTGAATTTATCTTAAATGATACTCATGTATTCTGTTCTATAACATTTTAAATATGGCTTGAGGCGCGATTTCTGTTTCATAATTTTTCTCACAGGTCATAGTTCTTCTACTGTTAGTGGAGGGTGGTTTCTTATGTTCATATAAGCCTGCCTTACTCTGATGCTTTCTTCATTTTCTTACATTGTACCTCACATCCATTTATTTTTGTAACTGTTCATTGATTTCATATTCGGCCCAGCTCACAAAAATTTACTTTCATGGCTTATTTGGATTCATTATTTGAGACTCTTTATCTATACAACTAGATGTCATTCCTGTCAATATTTTGTCTTTGATATGTTGGACTGATATCAAAACTTTAAATCATCATCACATAACAAGATGTTTCTTCCGACTAGCATACAAAATACCTTTTACATCCTCTTGTCTTTAAGATGTCCTAGGCACTGCTATTTAACAACTCAAGGTTGTCTCTAGGAGTTACAAAATTCCCAAAGTTGGAAGAATTAAAACCGCTCCTTAGCTTTGCGGTAGACACCGCAGAAACAAGTTCCCGTAAAAAGGAACCTGCCACCAAAAATCAAGGCAAGGAATTGTGTACAAATCACGCATGCGCTATCTGTAGAAATTATGGGAACTATAGCCATCATTTCCCAAATATCCCATGATACAGGGATGCCTTACATGCCATTGAGCTATCTTACCAAGAGGATCCCTCCATCCAGTTAGCGGGAGATGAACCTCGAATCATTCTATACCTGTAGGAGGAACGAAACTCACCTGAAAGACTCCCAACCATTCCCCCTCCCCCTATTGAGCGCTGTGTACTCTGTGATAAATATGATCATTTCATTGCCAATTTACAAGCTCTAGAAATGTTTCATCGATGGTATCCGGTCCATGTAGTATACCGCACTGACCCAGACACCCATTATTCATGTCAAATATGTGGTGGAAATCGTCCTTTACGCCATTGTCACTATATCCCTAGATTCTGGGCATCGCTAGCTATTATTCATTCAAATATAGTTCACCTCTCCCAAGAAGATGGCTCTGACTTTGAACCCATGAAAAAATCGACAACTCAAGAAGATGTGATGAGTAGATCCATCCTCTTTCTGTCAGCTGAAAAATGACCAATCGGGAAATCCTTATCCACCCCCAACCAACCTCCGCAAAGAAGAACAACATGTGGATTGTGTAAAATTCCCAATCATGTGGTCACCACTTTCCCTGACTTAGAAGTGCTACACCACTGGTACCTAGTCATGCCATCAGATGACTATGATGGGAACCCCATCTCTAGGATGTTTTGTCTAGTATGTTAGGGCAATCACCATGAGAAGTGATGTACCTATACCCCACGAGTATGTCCTATAATCAATATGATACATCTATTAGAGACAAAACGTTGAGACCTTATCAACCTGAAACCTAGCAACCAACATGGAAGGCAGAACGCCCCCAGGAAATCTACTCCATACCCATGTTTGCATAATGGGCAAGTTAGGAAGGCACGCCAACCAAGAATGAACCAGGTTCAACCTAGGATAACATGCGGACTATGCAACCAAAACAACCACTAGGTCAATCAGTGCAAAGAATTGAAGCACCTCGCAAATAGTTTTTGCGTAGTCTCTTCTCTCCTGCAAAGACATCTCTCTAACCACGAGAAGAACACACACAACTATTGCCAGATTTGTTCAAACTTCCATCATACAATTAAATTTGATCTTCTCTCGAATCTTAGAGCGAAAAGAGTGGCATTAAGTCTACACTCCTCAAGGGAGCGAGAAATACCGAAGCCAAAAACTTGGAAATGAAAGAAGAAGACCCCCTTCTCTACTTTTGATCACTTCCAAGCATCCACTTCTGGGACAAAGAGTAGTGTTGATTTCCACACAATCTACTTAGTTGGCACAGTGGCACCGTGTACCATTTTCACCATCCATAACCATAAACCATAGACATGCTCGCTAATGGAAACATTCAGGCACCTTGGCACAAGACACAATTTCCACCTGCCAGAAATTTCCCATCCTAATGAGGGATCTAGCCTTGCGCTTACGCAAGCTCCCATCACGGAAATTATTCCCCCACCAAACGCCAATGATAAGATACACCATATACGATTCATATCATCATGTATCAGAACCAGGACTCGGGCTACCCACACATCTTGGGTTTCCAACCCTGTTCCTGTCACGAAAAGGAAAGGCACCATACGCATTTGCATTGATTTTTGCAAGGTCCTGAATTTACATGCTGCCATTGAACTCCTCAATGATATCCAGCCTCTAGAACAACATTTAGTACAACTATATTTCATCGACGAAAGCCGACGACAGTCGCTACAACACAACAAGGCCCACAAGAAATGGGTAAAAGCATCGTTCTACTACCACATCAACCCTCATTCATTTACTGAGGGAGGGCTAGTCCATCGCTACGATGTCGCAAAAGAAGCCTTAGGGCTAGGAAAGTTCAAAACTTTGTGGAAAGGACCCTAAATCATAAAACATTATCTCCTCAAGGGGGCATACATCTTGACTGAGTCGGACAAAACATGTCTCAACAACCCCATCAATGGCCTTTACCTTAAGAAATTCTACCCATAAGGGCCAAGAAGGCCCACGCATAGAGTAAACACACAGAGACCCAAAAAAATTTAAATTTTTGACCAAAGGACTTGTCACAAAATACGCTCTAGTGTCACAATGGATTATCAACCTGACCATTACATTAGATATTCCAATGGGGCATCACGATGGTCTCAAAGTTTAGCAGCAGCTGCCTAGGTCATCTACCATCTTGACCGATCTCTAGTCTACACTAATGGTGTATGCATCGGTTCAATGACAAAAAAACAGGAAGAATATGATGCCACCTTCAACTTATGTGCGACGCCCTCAATCACGGCATACGCCATATGCATATCTAACTCGATTCCCAATTATTAGTGTCGCAAATAAGCCAAGCATTTGAGATACATGATTCACATCTATTTAGAAAATACTTGTGTCCAAACAAATTAAGATGATATTTTGACCACATTACATTCACACATGTACCAAGAAATCAAAACCAAACAACTGATCGCATAGCTAACAATATTCTAAACTAGAATGCATCTCGGATAAAACATCATACATAAAAAGCCACAAACATAGAAAACTTAGATGTCCATCAGCATAACATAATCCATAAACAAAACAAGGGTCACACCATGTAGAGCCGCAAAACAATATCTCTCATAGATACCAAAAAATATATGTTTCTGAGTACAAAAAAAGTGTCTCTGACCTATAAGTCAACCCAAAAGATACAAAAATACAAGTAAAAAAAAACAAGGGAAGTATCCTCATATCAGGTGCTTTTCGTGTGTACAACCAAACTCTAGGGCAGTGCTCCCCCAAGTGGGGCACCTGGACCGATACCTATTGGCCCGCATGCATACCCAGCAGGGAGACCCATGTTTGGGTCTCCCTAGAAGTCCATCCGTACGTAAGGGAACAACAGAAACATCTGAGAATTTGCCTCAAACCAAGCCTCATTGTTGGTGTTCCAATAATTCCCCACCCTACCTCCACCTCCCCGAGGCATCACAGGGGCCCACCTCCTCATGCGAGGCTCTTGAGGCCCCCTAGAAGGCACAACAACCATAGGTCTCAACATTACCACTCGCTCATACATATGCTAAATAGAACGATAGCATATGTGAAAAACTTTGATCCATCTCGGACCTTTGAAAGCTGAGCCTGAATCTTGTCATAGAAAAAACATGAAAAATCGAGGAAATGCCTGGCCATCAGCCGCTTATCTGTGGCCCTAATGCCCAATGGGGCTCAGAAAACCCTAAGAGTCATACAATAGCATCCAAAGCACACTACTCATCCAGGTCAGTCACAGAAGAAATCACTATGCACTCCTCCGTAAGGGGCACCGTACCCCAATAACCCGCTGAAAACTGCTCAAGATCCACTCTCCCAGAGGGAAGTGGATAAGGAAGTGCCTCACCCTGAGGAAGAAACCCGATCACAAAATAGATATTCGTCTCAGGATGGATAACAAGGTTGCACCCCTACAACACCATCACCTTGCGTTGCCTATTCCAGCATCAGATCAGGTAATGCAGAAGATGATCCTGTGATCGTAAGAGGTCATTCTCCAAAAATTTGAGAAGACCCCAACGTGCTAGCTTTTGGTGCGCATGACCATCAACAACCAAAGTGGCCCGAAGATCAGGCCAATCCCTCTCCCTCCACAACATCCTTTCATCAAATAAGCACACATCAGTCACACTATAAGCACTATAAAATAGACAAAATTTCCAAATTTGCAAAAAATTAGCCTCGGTCTTCCACGCGCTTATTCCTCAGACAGGTGCGAGGAGAGCACGTCTCTTTTTCTCACAAATGTGACAAAGGCACGCCCAAATCTAGTTTAGGTGTGATAAGTTCATGAAAAACCCTTAGTTTTTCGTGAAACTTGCGCGCCTATGCCTTGATCGTTCTACGGTCAAGGAAAAAAAACAACATGGAATCTGTACAAGACCATCCTATATGGATCGTGGCACCAACACACTAGAAAAATTATAATGTAGGACATCATGGGGCTTACCTGGCTAAAAAATCGCTAGTCCCAAGTACTCAAGCTGACCGCAATGGCAAGAACAGCTCAACAGAAGCCTTTGACCTCTCAAAACCTCAAATGCTCAACTGACACAAATGAACTGAATTGATCCATATTCACCTATATGTCACCCTTTTCTATAATTTTGGAGGACCATAACGAGAGCTCAGAAGGCCTAACTACAGGACTGTAAGAAACACTGTGATCAACACTCCATAACGCCCAAGGGCAGTGCCTCACATTTTCACCTCCAAAAAAATAAATTTTCAGTGCCGACAGGTATACCCTCCCTCACCTTCTTTTTTAGCACATGTCTTTCAATAATATTTAAATGAAGAAGATTCTTTCACTTGGGGTATTTTTTGCAGGTGTCATGCAAACCATCCATTGCTCCATCCACTAAAATTTTGAGAGTAGGTATCATTCTACCCTTAAGATGATAGAGTCCCAAAAGAACTCTACATATACGGACATCATTTCTCCATAAGAAATCAACCATAGGTTCCAAACACCCAACCATGTTTATCATCACCCTACCTTGCACATGATAAACATCCTCGTTGGTCGGTAGAGCCTCCCCTCCATGGCGCCCGTCACCCAAAGTAGACCATATATCACAAAAAATCATGACATCATGGCCATACCACTTTAGCCCAGGAATAACCTCATGCCCATTTACCCACCATGCATCAGGTCAAGTTTTACCATATCTAAATAAAACCCCTTTCCTGGACTACTAGGTTTTGCAAGTAGATCGAAAATGCAGTACCACGCCTCGTATTTTACCTACCATATATCCATCGGCATAGCCCATCTACGACATTTTCCATCTGCTTCATCAACCTCACACATGAGACCAACCAATGGGACCCCCACCCTCAGCAAAACACCTTCCTCACATCATCAGTGAGCGAGCACTTTCATGTTTTGGAGCACCCGTCTTTGTATTTTGTACAAATCAAACCATATTATTTCATTATTTTGGTAAGTGTACAAAGAACGCAAATGATGCATTATGTCCCCCATTCACCCATCCATTTTTTCTCCCATGGAAGTTGTCCCTGGTCACCCTTGGTCGGAGTATCACACCCTTCACATATAAGCCACCATAACATTCATACCCAATAAATACTCTAGGGATTTTCCCGTCAGAAATAGTTATGACTGTCTCCAAGTAGCTTTTTATACTCCGACCTCAGGCCACTGAATACCCATCATTAGTTTTCATTCACCCCTCACCATCATGCGTATGTTAAACCTATCACATCCAAGATCGTGATCCCTTTGATAAACGACTCTCTCGTTCGGTTGAGGCTTCCGTTTTGTCGACATCGACACCTATTTTCCAAAAAGGAAGTGGTACCTTGGATCACCCGTCACCACAAAAGGGACAACCTCGAGTGACATTGTGGGAGATATCATTTCCCATAGATTTCATCAACCCTCTTGACATTCAACTACAACACAATCTTTCATCTCTCGATGGTATCGTACCTTACAACTGTTGCGCTTTGATCAAATTTGTCGAATACCCATGCCTTTATAAGCATCACTTTTAGTCATGCTTACACAGGAAGGTCCTAGTCATACACCCATGCATACAATGCACATTTATTTTCCATTCCAAGCCTACACATGTGGGTACCACATTCCACCTATTGTGAAAGAAAAATTCCCCTGAGGGTGTCAATAATCGTCATCATCAACCAGCAAATCACTACCATTCTAGTGACACAGAGAGAATTTGTATCTGTCAAATAGATTTGTTTAGATATCCAAAGCATCATGAGCATGGGACATACCCGCCTCATAGAAAAATTTTATTTATTGTATTATAGCATTTCTTGTAGGGTTCCCACATGACATGGCCTCTCTTGACCCGGTGTAAGATGCTTCCAACTCCATGCTACACGCAGGTCTCTCTCTTTCTCTCCACACAGTACACAGAAAAGAAACTATAATGTATTTCAGCTATGCAGTTCTTCCTAGAACTCACACATTAGGGGGAAACTATTATCACTAGAAAATCATATACGAAAATATGACATTATTAAATTTCAGGCAGAAGGATTTACAGCGGTGAAGCACATTAGAGAATCTGAAGAATTTAAAAATCTCTAAGGCCCAGGAGAAAAATCAAATTGCGCACTCAAACCATAGTATAATGCTCCTCCACGTGCATTTTTCTTTGATAGGTGTGCCTTTACGTGGATTTCCCTCAAAAATCCGCACAGAATTGAGAGTGGCAGAAGTCACTTTCAGGGACCAAATGGCACAATCCAGGAAATTGATCCCACACTTGAGGCCACCTAAGGACAACCGTCCAAGCCTCCTTGGGACCTTAAGGGAGCACAAAATGGAATAATGTGGCACACAATGGAATCACCCTCCTCTCTTGGGTCACCATTCATCAATGTACCAAGAGAGGGAAGGAGAGTTTGAATTCTCATATAAAAGGCCACCAAGAGATGAACAAAGGGAGAACACATTGTCATGCTGGCCAAAATTGCCCCAAGAAATCAAGCAGTGTGTGATCTGGAGAAAAGGTAGAGGGGATCCAGTTGTTGGCCATCCAACAAATCCAATCCTTCGGAGTAGAGAGAGAGACTTTGCGCCAAGGTAGCTTGGAGGTAAAGGCATCCTTACATCGGGTCTTAGAACTCACTAGTTCTAAGGGCCCCTTGGCAAGTAGGTAAAGGTTTCATCCTTTATTCCTACTAGGACTCAATAAGAGGGGATGTAAGCACCATCGTCTAGATTATTGAATTTTTTTACTCTATTTATATCTTTGTGTTATGTGTTTTAGTTTAGTTTTAATTTTCTCTCTATATATGCATGTTATTTTCTTATCTAGTATGTTTTATGTTTTGGCATGTTCACTAACTTGCTGACTCCCTTAATTATCTACCTGTGACCAAGAAATTAAGAGGAAACAACCACTCCTCTTAAGAAGGTGTGGTTTGTTACACTTGTGCACCAAATCCACCTAAACAGTCACAAAATGGCCATTTGCATTGCGCATACCTAGCTCTCTAGTGGGGAGTTCTTGGACAAACTGAATATACCATACACTAGAAAATTTGGCGGAAATTCCGATGGCCAATTCGTCGCTATTCCGACACATAGTTGTCGCAAGAGCGACAGTTCGAGGGCAGGCAAAATGTGGTTTTCCATACCGTCGCAATTCCGACGCAATTAAAAAGTGTCGCACTATCGACACTTTTTCCATCACTTCCAAACAAGTGTCACTCTTTCGACGTTTCCCAATCCATCGCACTTCCGACCTTTGTAAACTGTTTCACTTCCGACGAAATGTGGTCCGACGTTTTGAACGTCGCTCTTCCAACATTTTTAAACTGTCACAATTACGACGAAATGTGGTTCGACGTTTTGAACATTGCTCTTCCGACGTTTGTGAACTGTTGCAATTCCGACGCAATGTGGTCCGACGTTTTGGACGTCGCTCTTCCGACGATTGTAAACTGTCACAATTCTGACGAAATGTGGTCCTGCGTTTTTAACGTCGCTCGTCTGACGTTTTTATACTGTCGCTCTTCCGATGTTTTTAATATGTCGCAATTATGATACTTACAAGGCATTGGTATAGCGACGACGGGTTCAATTTTTTGTTTTTTTAAATGAAACTTTAAAAGAGGAAAAATGTTGTTTTGAATATATTATATGAAGTAAAACAGTCCATGAAGTCATTACATTTTCCCATCTGAAGATTGAAACCCAAATATCCATCCAGAAAAGTGGAAGTCCCACCCCAGACAATGATAGAAAAATACCCCATGTCACATACAGGGACTTGATATAAAACCCAGTAATGGTCCACATGGAGATTATCGACAATCTAAGAAAGCATCCAAATATGCCCGAGGCATCTATAAGAAAGTGAAATAGCAGTATGTATAATAGTAAAGCAACAGATAGAGTACCGACGTCCATTTTTCCAAATACAAATTAAAATACCCAAAATCCTCGAACAGAGAAAAACGCTAATCATGTGAGGAGTGTGATATGTCCAAAATATAAAAATACCATCAGACCATATCAATAAACCAGCAACATAGACCAGCATCGCTAGTTTTTAAGGCAGAGTGATAAACATTAATCATTTTTTTTTTCACAAGAGAAAAAACACTGTTTTGAATATATTATATGAAGTAAAACAGTCCATGAAATCATTACATTTTCACATCTGAAGATTGGAACCCAAATATCCATCCAGAAAAGTGGAAGTCCCACCCCAAACAGTGATAGAAAAATACCCCATGTCACATATAGGGACTTGATATAAAACCCAATAACGGTCCACATGGAGATTATCGACAATCTGAGAAAGCATCCAAATATGCCCAAGGCATCTATAAGAAAGTGAAATAGCAGTATGTAGAATAGTAAAGCAACAGATAGAGTATCGATGTCCATTGTTCCAAATACAAATTAAAGTACCCAAAATCCTTGAACAGAGAAAAACGTTAATCATGTGAGGAGTGTGATATGTCCAAAATATAAAAAGACCATCAGACCATATCAATAAACCAGCAACATAGACCAGCATCGCTAGTTTTGAAGGCAGAGTGATAAACATTAATCATTTTTTTTTTCACAAGAGAAAAAATGTTACTTTGAATATATTATATGAAGTAAAACAGTCCATGAAGTCATTACATTTTCACATCTGAAGATTGGAACCCAAATATCCATCCAGAAAAGTGGAAGTCCCACCCCAGACAATGATAGAAAAATACCCCATGTCACATACAGGGACATGATATAAAACCCAGTAACGGTCCACATGGATATTATCGACAATCTGAGAAATCATCCAAATATGCCCGAGGCATCTATAAGAAAGTGAAATGGCAGTATGTAGAATAGTAAATCAACAGATAGAGTACCGACATCCATTGTTCCAAATACAAATTAAAGTACCCAAAATCCTTGAACAGAGAAAAACGCTAATCATGTGAGGAGTGTGATATGTCCAGAATATAAAAAGACCATCAGACCATATCAATAAAACATCAACATAGACCAGCATAGCTAGTTTTGAAGGCAGAGTGATAAACATTAATCATTTTTTTTTCACAAGAGAAAAAACGTTGTTTTGAATATATTATATGAAGTAAAACAGTCCATGAAGTCATTACATTTTCACATCCGAATATTGGAACCCAAATATCCATCCAGAAAAGTGGAAGTCCCACCCCAGACAGTGATAGAAAAATACCCCATGTCACATACAGGGACTTGATATAAAACCCAGTAACCATCCACATGGAGATTATCGACAATCTGAGAAAGCATCCAAATATGCCCGAGGCATCTATAAGAAAGTGAAATAGCAGTATGTAGAATAGTAAAGCAACAGATAGAGTATCAACGTCCATTGTTCCAAATACAAATTAAAGTACCCAAAATCCTTGAACAGAGAAAAACGCTAATCATGTGAGGAGTGTGATAACCATCTGCAGAAACCCAGGCTCGCTTGTAAGATCAGGCTCGCTTGATTCCAAAATTGGTAACCATCTGTTGCATCCGAGATGTAAGGTTTAGGCTCACTTGTTTCCATTAGTAGCCTGCTACAACATCCACCCTGTTCATAGAAAAAAGGTTCCTGTACTAGATATACAGAGAAAGAGTATAATACGTAGACCATACAAACATGGCTCTGTATTTCAAAAAACAGGTTTAAAATAGAAACAGGGCAACATTTTTTTTCTAAGTAAAGTTAATCTATTAACAGTGGGAATAAAATTACACCGAAGTCAAAATCATTGCCCAAACTCATGGCAAATTTGTCATCAAAAAATCAAAAAATTAAGAAGACTTCCCTCATACGGGGAAACCAGTCTTGAACGTTTAATTTACATAATTCAAAAATATTACAAAGGTCCAGCACAGTAAAATCATCTAAAAGAAGCCCAATTAAGTGGGCCGTGAAGCAAGAAAAACAAATTAACCAAACTACTCCTCCGGCTCCTCGACGATTCGGCACCATCCTTCGGAAGGTCCAGGATCGCTAGGTGCTACCTCCACATTCATGCCACGGATCCCCTCCTGAAGGCCCGAATGCTTGCCGGATTTTTCCGAGCTCAGACCCGCCAGAGATGTGCATTCTTCCTTCGTTTGGGCCTCCTCGCGGAAAACCATAGTGACTGAAGCTGAATTCATGGGCGGTTGAGAGAGCAATTAAAGGAAAATTGCCGCACATACGTCGTGGGAGAAGGTGAACTAGCGGTGAGGAAGCAAGGAGCAGGGGAATCCATACTAAGGGCCGCATCCTACAACCCGACCCCACCCACTCCTAGTATTTGACAGAGACCTACGAATAATCACTCGACTAGCCTAAGACAACTCGGTTGAGGGGTCAGAGGGAGCGCGTAGGAGTTGACTCTCTAGTGCTCCTTCGCGGCAACACATCCTTTCGACGCACGCTTAGGCATGGGTGCGCTCTCACTAGCAAGGCACAAGAGGAGACAAAGAAGTAGAATTCCAAGAAATAGAGGAAGACAAAGACAAGGACCGTACCGAGAGAAATGCAGATATGCAAAGAAGGTCTATGCAAAAGAAATACCGGCTACTTCTCCTTCGTCACAAAGAGCAGGCATGCACCCACAACCGGCTCGTCTAAAAACCATAGCGAAATGCCATTTTATCGACCCTACTAAAATGAAATCGAAGGACGCCCGTCATAATTAACTCATCATTAATGAGAGCCGAAGCGTCGATCATATTGGAGCATGCGGAATCGCTACTGTGAGTGGAGGTTCGATCTTGAATAGTGTTAAAACTTAATGCGATTAGATGTGAAAACCTCGAACTTAATTGAACAACATTAAAAATTAATGCGTATTGATATGAATATCCACATTCATGTCCCATCGCTTAAACGCCATCGAATGCACCCGTAAAGCCGTGGAGTGTGGCAAGTTTTGATTGAGGACACGTGGAATAAAATTGACTGAGAAGATCTTTGTTTGGCCGCCGTTGTGCTGAAATTCAATTCGAAAAGATTAGGGTGAATTTGATAATAAATTCACGTCACAATCCCCCTCCGTATACCGGCACTTAACTTCGGATCCGAAAAATATTAGGTGGGAATTATTTGGTTTTCGCGTCACAAAATTGGCCGACGCTTTGTGCTATTTTTGGAATGCGAATTTGGTTTGAATTATGGTTTATCGCCGTTTCAAGTCCGACGGGCTCGACTTAAGAACAATTTTGTTTGATCCCATCTTATAAAATTTGTGTTGGTTTTCTTTTATAATACACATATTTATAATAAATCATGGGAATACCACACTAGTAAACATGTGGAAAAGTTATATAAATTATTGAGAACAATCATTTTTTATGTAAAAATATCCAAATGTGCTTTTGGGTGAAATAAGAATTCCGAGTATTTGGTTCATATTGTTTTAAAGGAAGGAGTGAAGTTAGAGCTCTAAAAGATGCAAGCTATTACAAATGACCTATTCCTAAGAAAATTCTAAGGTTCTTAGAAGATTTTTTAGACTTACATGATCGAAGATGGTGAATTAGATAATTTTCATAAAACACAATCATTTAGCTATTTGAGACAGGATATTAACTTTTGATGATGAGGATTTTTTTTAAGAGCTTTATTTCTTTCTTTGAACTAAGAAAATATTCTCCCCCAAAATGAAAATATGTGTTCTTGAGGGATAATTTCTAAAAATTATGAAAAATGAAATTAAACTTTTGTATTCTCAAATTTAGTCATACAATTTCGAAATCCCAAAGAATTCTTTGAAAACTTCTTCCTAAGCAAGAGGAAATTGTACTATCTTTTGACTTGCATATTGAGGATGATTATTCTTTCAAACACAAGACAAGAAATAGTTTCAAGGCTTAATATTTACAATACAACCGAGCAACCAGTCATTGAAGGCCTAGAAGTAAATAGCATACATCATACTTTTTTATTGATCCTACATTTATCATATGGAGAATATTTTTAGCCCAAATCGTTAAACATTTTTTCTCTATAAGGATCAAATACATCAAAAGTGGCATTTACATATCATATCATTTATTATAAAGGCACATGATCATAATATACTTAATTTTGGTCACAAGAAACTCTAAGTTATCCATTTATTGCTATGTCACTTGATTGGCTTCATTGGCATTTTTGTATTACGTGATTCAATAAGATTTTTAGTAGATTGAATAGGTAGATGAGTGCCAATAAGCTTCCGGGACTTTGAGCATTTTTTTTTTTTTAGTTTTCAATTTTCAGCCAGTTTTTCTGTTGTTGGTTTGGAAAACTTTTGTGTGTTGTTTTAGTTTCTAGATCAGATTTCAGTTCTCATAGTAATATTCTAAGACATTTACAAAGGTTCACCAAGGTCAATGGATGAGGACAACCGACTCGTTGTTCTTGACTTTTCACCAGAAAGGGCCATAATCCCTGGGAGTTTGTTAATTCTATACCAATAGGTGTCATATTTCATGATTGACTTGATGGGCTATGTAATATGTTCACCTTTTCTTGTTGCAAAGGTTTTCCCATATTATCAAAAAATAAAAAAAAATAAAAAAATGTAAAGAGGGTATAATCTTGCAAAAATCAAAGGGTAAAAACAATAAAATGGCCAAAAAAGTAAAAGAAAATGAACCCCACCAAAAGAAAGGCCAAGGAAAGTGTGTGCAAGTCTAAAATGCCACTACTTTTTTCTTCTGTAATAAATAAAATTGTGTGCAACTTGTATCCTATGCCACAATTTATGAATAGTCAAACAATTTAAGCTTGGCTATTTCATCTTTCAATTTCATGTTTTAGAGATAGAGAATAAAATATGACCAACCGTTTAATCTTGCGTATAAGTAGATAGGTAGAGTAAATAAAAGGAGCTCAATAGCTTTAATCCGAGCCTCGGATGTAATAAGCTTAGAATTAGATAGATTTCACATGTAAAAGAAAAGAAAGTGTGATAAGGGTTTGCCGCCTAAGTGCACCCTAATAAAGAAGAAAATGGTAGAGTAAAGTAGGTAGGGTAGGTAGATGATGTTGCATAATTGTACACAAGATGGACAATGACTCTAAATGTGTTAATATTTACTTTCATCACAAAGTGCAAAGGTAGACACTATACCGGGAGAATAAATTCAAGCAAAGAAAAGTCACATAATCTCCCTTCTCATCTTCCCCTAAAGATTTCTACCAATCCTCCCTATACCAAGGTATTTTGTACTCAGAGGGGCCTGGGCATTTCCTTGACTTTTGGAGGGACCGGACCTCGGCCCAATAATTGGAAAAGCCCGAGTACTTGAAGCCATTCTTCATAACATTCACTCATTTCTAAACATCTTTTCCTAAGTAAAAATCCCATTTTACTTAGGAAAGTTATGCATTATTTCATAAAACCTCAAAATCACATTTTATTCCAAGTCTAAGTGATGAAGTGATTATAATGCAATTCTTGCTTAAATCTTCACTTTCTAGTTATATTAATGTATTTTGAGTTTACATTGTCCCCTTGTCATATTAACATTGATTTTTTTATGTATTAAATCCTTACAAAATAACCTTCTGCTATTATATAACTCCTTTTTATATAATATCCCCAAAAACCCATTAATAAATTTTAGCCAAAGTTATTTATTCCCACATGTTTAAATAAAAAACCCACTTTATGCCCCCTTTGGCTAAATATATCGTAATATTAAATTCTACCCCCTATGGTAATTAGATTAATCCGATTTAATTATCATATAAATAAAAGTATATTGAAAAAAATAATTAAAACACATTTTATTACGTGTTTTAATACAAAAATAATTCTTTCCCCCGTGTATTTTAATCCCTCGACTCCCTTTCCCAAGGTTAAAACTATAACCCTTTTGTAAAAATCCCCAATACCTCCCTTAACCTCTAACTCATAACCATTTCCCGATCACTTTCTTGCATTTTTATAAACAAATTGATTAATCTCACGATTAATTAACTCCGCCAATTAGATTCCCCCGATGAGGTTAATTAACGTTTAATTGCATCGGGCCCCATATTAAATCCCCGTCACTTCCACGTCCCCATCACCATTCAATCAACCCATCCGAGATCAAAGGTTATTAATGATATCGCTAGCTATCCACGTCCTGAACAATAACGCGGTGATGGCCCAAATAGCTTTTCGAAACAAGGCCAAGGCACACACGCGACCTATTCTATGGAATCACTCGCCCCCCATTTCAAAACCACTTTTCCCCAAAAGCATAAGGAGCAAGAAACCGCTTACCGCTTGCCTCCCATGACTCATCTTCTATACCTCGCCGACGCTGTCCATTAAATAAAAACAAATAAAACCCATCACCCTTTGGACTTTGTGAATAAAAAATTTTTTCCCGTGTCATTTTCATTATTCCGTAAATCCACTAAAGTCTCATGTAGAGAATTTCAAAACAAACTCACAGCGCCATCAACCGTATTTTGCCGAAGACAATTGCATACCAAAGAATCCGCAGTTCGTACACCATAACGACTGCGAATCACCGTTCATCTCCCAAAACAGGTATTTACCCCAATTCCCGTTAAAACTCGTGAAATCCTCGCTTTTGTTTTAAATTCGAGACGAAACATTTAAACAGAGAGGTTCAATTTGATCTTGTTCAATCCCCAAAATTTTAAATTGCATTCCCAAAACTTGTAATTGTGTTTGTTCTTCACAAAAACCTGAAATTCATTTCTGAATCCACAAAAACCTGAAATGGAGGTTAGACTTAGATAGATTTCTACATGTAAAAGAAAAGAAAGTGTGATAAGGGTTTGCCAGTCTAAGTGCACCCTAATAAAGAAGAAAAAATGGTAGAGTAAAGTAGGTAGGGTAGGTAGATGATGTTGCAGAATTGCATGTGATGGACAATGACTCTAATGTGTTAATATTTACTTTCATCACAAAGTGCAAAGGCAGACATTTAAGAGGGGGAACTAATACAACGTTAAAAAATAAAACTTGAGCACACATCTACAAATTACCTCCTTACCTACTGTCACACCATCATTAACTATTTTCGGAGAACCATGCTTGCTCTCCAAGACAACATTTTCCCCTTCGCCCCAAGGGTGACTCCAACAAGATCAGCAAGTTTGTTCACACCGCCTGCAAGACAAATTGACAATGCTTTCAGTAAGTGTGCAATTGAATGCTAGACCATATGCCAAAACAACCCTGCATGAAAAATTAAAATAACACATTAAAATTGAATATAAGTGGACAAGGAAAGATCCACCGTAGTGAAGTTTCACGTGCAGGTGACCTTCCTTTAAACATCATTTTTTCTCTGACCTGCAATTATTTTGTCACTGAGCCATCCTTGTTGAAGTACAACTCCTTTTCCATAGCTCTTGTATTAACTACCTTCTCTCTATCGTGTAATATTAGATTCCCTCTTCTGCTTGAGCGATTAAAGGAAATGGGTGAAAACACTGAAAGAGAAGACAATTGTCTGCCATAATTATCAAACATTGCACCCAACGTCTTCCCCTTTCCATTGTTAACCAATGAGGTAGATGTGGAAATTGTTGTCATACTGCCCAAAGCAGAGGCCATCTTCTCTTATCCTAAATATAGAATTACAAGATCTTCATATTAGTATGAACCTTAAAAAACATGACTCCCATTGCTAAAAACCACTTTTAAGTTGTTACAGGCAAACTAAACAACTATCACAACTTTTGGCAACTTCTGGAGCATTAAGAGAGAAACAACCAAAGAGAAATACAACCACAATCCTAATTTTAATGATATCGGACTATATATTTGCATTAACATAATAGAAAGAAATCACGACTATATTAAGGCCAGCACAAAACAATCTTTAACCAGTGTCTCTCGCGGCCTTCATGTTGCCATGCTAGAGGTTGCATATTTTTAATTTAAATTCTTGACCTCTCGTGTCCATCTATGAATGCATCCAATGGGATATCTACATAAAATTCTCCTTTATATCCCCAAAAACAAATTCCCTACTACAAGAGCACCAGTATTGATGGATCACCCCACACCATCCCACCCACTAGAAACGGTGAAAAAGGAAACCCGAGAAAACTTCTGAAATATCTCAAGATGACTATATGGGTGGTTCTTATGAATCAACCAACCATTGAGAACATGCTCATCAATCCAAACCATGAGTATTATGTGACAATATTCAAGCAGGCACTGAATCGGATTTCTGAAGCTATGTTAGAGAAACCCTAAACTCTCACTGAAAATAGGTGAAATGTGGCACCACTTAGAGATTGACATGTGCCAATTGGTACAAGTGGTAGACAATTGGCATGCTCAAACAACAAGGTGATGTAGGAATGACATGAGGGAGAAAATATCAGAAAAGCCCCAAATCTAGAGAACTAAAGCTCATCACCAACCTGAGATTGACAACTTTACATGATGTAACCTATGAAATCGTAAATGGAGAAATCATAGTAACAATAAAGTAACCTATGTAACAGTAAAGTCGGATTCATCCTGGGAGTGGTAATGGGAGAAATCATAGTGAACAACAGGAAACATGCAGAGTTTCTTACAATCAAATAGATGAAAAAACACATACAAAAAACCTAGATAATAATAATGAACAAGCTTAATATTGAATTATGAACTATAAAGGAACTTACAAAATGTGACATTACGAACCTGGTCAAGCGCACAAGAAAAAATATCCTGGACATGACCCTAGTTGACAAGTTGTATTGCTCATGATGCAAGAGGATTTGTACCTGCACTGCCAAGTCAATCAAAATCCATCATTATCTATACAATAAATACGAGTAATTGATGTAGTATTTTTTACTCTAAGATGCATTCTTATGATAATGTTAGAACATATGTTGAAAATGTCAAAATATACCTAAATAAGCTCCTCTTCATTTCAAGAACAATTTATTAGAGTCGCATGAACTTGGAACAAGCCTCCCACAATCTGAAAGAGTAGCAACTAAGTCAACAGTGAATTTTTTGTTGCTACGCTGGATCCAGGGAGGTTTGCTCCAAGATTAAATTGCTCCAATAAATTATTCTCTACTAAACAGGGCCAACCATGTGAAGGTGAGAGCTCTTATGGCCCCTTTCCCCCCCCCTCACATCACTCTCAATTCCCCAATACCCAATCTATATTTCATTTTTTACTTTCATGAGCATAAAAAAAAATATTCAATAACTAATAAAAAAACAATTCAACAAAAAGTATGCAAGGAAACATTGAAATTAATGCTAGACATAAAAATAGTATGATAAATGAGTCTTTTATATAACGCAAAAAATGTTCCAAGTATGGTAACGTTTGTCTTATAATAATACAATATTTTACATTATCAAATTTTCTTTTTCTTTTTCTTCTTCCTATTTCTAAAGCTCCTAATTACATCATCAATATCATCGTCCTCTGCTCCTGTTTCGTGCCTTTCGACCCGCACTGCTGACCTAGTTGCGTAGTCACGATGTATGGTCTCATCCAGTGACGGGGCATCGCCTACAAAAAAAGATAATATTAAATTTTAATTGTCAGTTTTTAAATATCATTGAACTAGTTCGGTAATATTAATAAAAAAATTTGCAATGAGATTATTTACCTGGTGCACCAGTTTATCGCGCGACCTAGTTACGTAGTGCGATGTACGGGTGTCATCCGATGACAGACATCGCATAAAGAAACAGATAATATTAAATTTTAATTGTCAGTTTTTAAATATCATTGAACTAGTTCGGTAATATTAATAAAAAAAATTGCAATGAGATTATTTACCTGGTGCACCAGTTGTCGCCGCTGACCTAATTGTGTAGTCACGATGTCTGGTCTCATCCAGTGACGGGGCATCGCCTACAAAAACAGATAATATTAAATTTTAATTGTCAGTTTTTAAATATCATTGAACTAGTTCGGTAATATTAATAAAAAAAATTGCAATGAGATTATTTACCTGGTGCACCAGTTGTCACCGTTGGGACTGTTGCCCTGTCTTCCTCTTTGGTGGTAAGATCCTCAAGGGAAACATTCTCTATCATTTAAACAAAAAACGTTATAAGGACAACCATCAAGGTATAATTAGAAAAAAATATAAGTGGAAATTAATTACCGTCACGGCCCTCACTGATAGTAGCATTGTCGGCCTGGTCCCCACTACAATGATCAGGTTGCACGTGAGGATCATCTACATCTGGCTCTAAAACTGGGTTATTTGCCTCGTCGGTAGTGCTGCTCCCCTGATTTAAACAAAGTTGTTATACATTAAATTTATGGACGAAAACAAACATATTGAAAGGTTAATGTTTTACCTTATCAGGCATTCTGGATCTTGGGACCTGCCCCAAGCTTCTGCGACGTTCAACTACGGCTTGATAGCCGAAATGGAAAGCGATATTTTTATCTTTCTCTGTAGTTTCTGTTCCGAAGTCATCACCCTACATTACATATGATTGTGTATTTTTAATCATATTTGATAGGATTACAAAAACATTGGAAGGCGATACAATTAATTATAAGATGTTTAGCTACTTAATTACAATTCTTGCGGCTAATTTCAAGTAGCCGCCCTGGCCTAGCTTGTGATGGCCCTTTTTTTCAATCCTAGCCTTGGTTGCCTTTGAGGTGTCAGGCAACCTAGCATAAAAATATTGAAGTCAGATATGACGTAGCACACTTTTATTTTAGACATAGAGAAAATTAAAGTTATTGAATTAAAGTTGTAATTTACCTTGCGGGTCCAGTGGCCATTTTTTCTTCTTTCTTTGCCCTTTTCTCTTTTCCGTCATGGATGAGTGCTCTCCACTCACTCTCTGGAACTTTGAGAGGACACTCATATCTAGGTTTAAATTACAATTGCGTCCTATAGGTGTCCCTGGTATATTTCAAATATTTGCCGGCTGCCCGAGCCACCGCTGTTCTGTCAAATGTGTCGACCCCAAAAAGGGCTTCTAGATAATCTAGAAGTTCTTTTTTCAGGTTGGAATTTTGGGAATTCCACCCTGTGCGTATGGTTGGGCCAAAAATTACCAATGCATGGCTCTCCAAAAACCTGCAGAACTCATTGTTTCCTACACAGAAAAAAAAGATATTATCATTAATTTAAAAATAAAAATCATGATAAATATGTTTTAGATAAAGTACATGAAATAGTTAAAATATTAAAATTTACCTGGGAGTTGTACATGATTTATAGGGACACCTTCATCGTTCACCAACAAAGTGCCATTAATGGTCCCTGTGGAGCTGACATGTGTAGCTCTAGGAAACACAATAATGTAGTTGGCCATATCAGCCTCATCATTGCCAACGCGTTCAGCGGTTGGCTAGGTGTCTGCTTGGGCAGGGTGTGTTTCTTGGCTGGCACCTAAAGGAGCAGAAGGTGTACAAGAGGGTTGTTGGGAAATCTCTTGCCCTTATGTCCCACTACCACCAACACCGAGTTCAGCAAGTGCCAAAAAACGCTATATACAAAATAACTTTTTGTTAGTTTAGTCAATGTAAAAATTGAAAATCAAACTATCACAATTCATCTCATGCAGAACAAAAAAAATATCCTTTTGACTTTTTATTATTACCTGATATCTTTCTAGCTGGCTCATAAGATGTTTTATCCTCTCTTCTGTTTCAGGTGTTTGAGGCGCGTCTATCAAAGTATTAAATTCCGACCTTGCATCTCGTGCCTTTTTCGCAACAAGAACACTGGAGATAGGGATGAAGAAAGCTCTTCCTCAAAGAGGGAATCATCAGGCGTACCATGGCTAGGTGTCTGCATATTTGAACAAAATTAATATTATTTCAATTATGTAAATAAATAAAATACCTGAAGATAGAGCAATGCTGGCACTTTACATGTTCTTCCGCTGGCCTCTTTCCGCGATCATCCCGTCTCGGGGTTGTTCCTGCACTGCTCTGATCAGTCTGCCACATTGCAATAAAATTATAAATGTAAAAACTTGAAAACAATATCTAATTTGAAAACACAAAATGAAAACTGAAATAATTTCTAATAAGACACCGGAAGACAGAGTTAGAGTTTCAAATATGCCTTGCATTGAATTCAGTCCTGGAAACATGTCATTGCACATTAAGGCACCCAAATAAGAGACGAGTTGACAATGAAGACCTTATTGAATATATTGTTGGAGCAACTTCTATTAAACTTGTTGTGAATACCTTGAGGATATTTTTCGAGCAACATTGTTGAAGCTGATGGTATAGCATTGTTGGAGACGATCTTGAAGGGCCTTGAAGTGAAGCTTTTGGAGCAACTATTGAAAAATCCTTAGAGCAATTAAGTAATGCACTTTCTATCTTTCATCACCTTTTTCCTTTCAATATCCTTTAAACAATTTTGTTGATATTTAATGTTTGAAATCACGTTATAATTCCTTGATTATATGTGTTTGGGGACTTTCCCTTTGAAATTACCCAAAAATACCCTGGCAATTTTATCTTCAGGATGCATGTCTGACCCTATTGTTCAATATTTTGATTGATAGTAATAAACATAGAGAGTTAGGGGGCTCTTGACTTGGTTTGGTTGGGCCATTAGATCCCTAACATCTACTAGGGAGAACCCCTCTTGAGTTGGAGGAGAGCTAGCCTGAAGTGAAAAGAGGTTGGTGAGGTGACAATGGGGCTGTTGAATTACACATGGTATCACACTTTAGCTTTAGGACAATATCTTGAGAAGTGCGAGATTTTGCTATATCAATTCTCAAATTGTTTACAACACTATTGTTAAGAACTAATAAGAAGTGATGTTGAGGGGTTTTTGGGTATAAGAAACAATACCATTTAAAAACTAGGGTTCTCAGTCCTTGGCATTCCTTCACCTGGGCCTAGGGGCACACTTGAATAATTTCACACTAAACCATGCAAACTTAAAAGTAACTTAACAGATCCATAAAGTAATAATAATCATAATTCCTAATTTCCTATTGTACGATATGATGCAAATTATTCAAACATGAAGCAATGAAGACATGAAATGTCTGAATTTCAAGATTGATGAACCAATACAATAAGTTAGAAACTACAACTTTGATTCAATACTTTGTGTCCTAACTCCAGGAAGGAATCTAGTTTGTAGTATAGAACATGCATTGTGTATTATCAATTCTTAATTGACAACAAATAAAGGTCATCTACCTCATCAATTCCTTCCCATTTTGTGTTTTTATGTTATATTCCTTATAAAAGTGTCAAATTTCTCTCAAAGTAAGCAACCACTGAATAAAATAAAAAATAGTTGAGATATGATTGAGAAATGGTCATTTATTTATTGAAAGTATCTTCACAATTTCTTTGGTTTTTTTTCATCTCAAGAAACAAGAAATGACCTAAGAAACTATCGTGATGTAATATAAGAAACAACATGGTGCAATGGCCATTTTCAAAGCCAAATGATGTCCATTGAGGACATGGCCTTTATTTGGTTCCTATTTCATAGGAGTTTCGGGTAGAAATGGAACTTTGTTGTACCATTTCCAGTAGTAAAAGGGGAAAACCTTCTTTTTCCATGGGAAATAATTTACCTTTCCTTTTTCAAGATAATCTAAATCACAAAAAATATGAACTATACTGCACACATTCTTGGATAATGTGAAAGTGGAAAAGGAATACCTTACACAAGTGATGCACACATGTACATTTGAACACTAATAGATTTTTGTAGTTGAAATGCAATGCTTGTTTTCATTTAAATGTAGGGTTTTTAAAGCAGGGAGAAATAATCGCTGCCAAATTAATAAGCGTTTCTTTGGGAAAAATTTAAATCTTGTATTGGGTGATGAAGATAATAGAGGGTATTGAATCTTGATTCTTGACATCTAGAGAGAACCCTACAGCCTAAAACAATCTAATGGAATTGACCAAAAAAACCCAAATAGAGTCAACCCTACTATAGGAGGAAGGGCCTGTAGTAAGAACTTACCATTTTGTAAGAGCTGAGGGCGAATGCTGTTCTGCAAGAGCTGAGGGAAAATGCAGGGCAAATGTTGTTCTACAAGAGCTAAGGGCGAATGCTGTTCTGCAAGACCTCAGGGCGAATGCTGAGGGAGAATGCTGTTTTGCAAGAGCTCAGGGCGAATGCTGAGGGCGAATGCTGTTCTGCAAGAGATGAGGGCGAATGCTAAGGGCGAATGTTGTTCTGCAAGAGCGGAGGGAGAATGCGCATGTGATATCAGATGTTAATGTAGCACACATGTACATTTGAACACTAATAGATTTTTGTAGTTGAAATGCAATACTTGTTTTCATTTAAATGTAGGGTTTTTAAAGAAGGGAGAAATAATGGCTGCCAAATTAATAACCGTTTATTTGGGAAAAATTTAAATATTGTATTAGGTGATGAAGATAATAGAGGGTATTGAATCTTGATTCTTGACATCTAGAGAGAATCTTACAGCCTAACACAATCCAATGGAATTGACCAAAAAAACCCAAATAGAGTCAACCCTACTATAGGAGGAAGGGCCTGTAGTAAGAACTTACCATTTTGCAAGAGCTAAGGGCGAATTTTGTTCTACAAGAGCTGAGGGCGAACGCTGAGGGCGAATTCTGAGGGAAAATGTTGTTCTGCAAGAGCTGAGGGCGAATGCTGTTCTGCAAAAGAAGAGGGCGAATGCGCGCGTGATATCAGACGTTAATGTAGCTATTGCGACGGATACGAAACAATAAAATCATTTTTATGTAGCGCGCATATAAGTTTCGTATTTTTATGTAGTGCACATATAAGTGTTGTTATACTGACGGCGGAAAAAGCATCGCTATTGCGATGAGTGCCTCCAAACGTCGCAATACCGACACTTAGAAAAGTGTCGCACTTGTGACGTTTGGCAGTCGTCGCAATAGCGACGCTTTGGGCCATAGTGTCGCAATTGCGACGTCTTCCTCTAAACGTCGCAACTGCGACACTTTTTTATAAACGTCGGTATAGCGACGGTTTCGGGCGGGATGGAAAATATTTGAGGAAATTTCCGACATTTGGTCAAAAGCGTCGGAACCAAGTGTCGGAATTTCCGCCAAATGTAGTAGTGATAGCTGCATTTGTCCCACCAAAAACCCATGTTGTGTTTAGCTTGAAAAACAAGAGACCAGGTTTTGGAGGGGGGCCAAACTAGATCATGAGTCGTTGGATGTGTGATAGGGAGCGGAGATGGGGGGAATATGGCTAAGGTAATGGAGGATTTAGTGGGAGTAATCGTGGTAACAATCCCTTTTACTTTATGATGGCGGAGCTAAAAGTGGGGCTTGCAGTATCAAAAAAGAGTGGAATGGTTAACACTGAAAAGAGCGCGACAAAGGCTGTGGGTGGGCTTTGATGACGTGGCAAGGAGGTGGGGCCACCTGAAAATCATAATCGGGATATTTTTGTTATGAGAAATGTGGGGTAAAGGTTGCGATGAGTGGAAGGTGGCATGGCATGACGGAGGTGGGGCCACTCGCAAATCGCAATCCAGAACTTTTTGTTATGAGAAGTAGGGGGGTAAATCTTGCAATGTGTGATGTGTGATGTGCAATGAGTGGAAAAATACATGGCATGATGGAGGTGGGGCCACCCACAAATCGCAATCAGGAACTTTTTGTTATAAGAA
Organism: Pinus albicaulis; assembly: GCA_034641835.2. Taxonomy (NCBI): domain Eukaryota; kingdom Viridiplantae; phylum Streptophyta; class Pinopsida; order Pinales; family Pinaceae; genus Pinus; species Pinus albicaulis. The sequence goes on along the minus strand of CM076575.1, from coordinate 1,011,733,248 downwards.
GCGGGGGGTAAAGGTTGCGAAGTGTGATGTGCAATGAGTGGAAGGTGACGTGGCATGACGGAGGTGGGGCCACCCGCAAATCGCAATAGGGAAATTTTTGTTATGAGAAGCAGGGGGTAAAGGTTGTGATGTACGATGTGCAATTTTTGATGAGTGAAAGGTGATGTGGCATGACAGAGGTGGGGCCACTCGCAAGATCGCAATCAGGAGATTTTTTTTATGAGAAATAGAGGTAAAGGTTGTGATTTGCAATTTGCGATATCAAAAATTGCAAAGTCAAAGATTATCGTGGGTCAAAATTCATATTGAAAATCGCAATCAGGAGTCAGGGATGAGGACGGGTAATAATAATGAAACAATGTGAAGTATGATGTGCGATGAGAGGAGAGGTGATGTGGCAGAGAGGGTAGGTCTTATTTACATCGAAATCGATGAAATTCTGCAGGTGAAGTTAAAAAAAGTGTAAGTTCTGCATGCAGTTGGCGATGCAAAAAGGTAAGTGGTAAGTGCTCTTTCCTCTTTTGACTGCGAGGTGACTGCCCAACTTGTGCTTGAATTTCTTGGCCTTCACTGTAGCCATTCCTGCCCTTCATTTTCTTAACTGTCCATGTTGCCTTATCCGTTCATAAAAACCACAAGCCAACATTGGCTCCATTGGGGACAATGCACTCATTCAACTCTGTCAAGACCTCACAGACCACTTGCTTATGTTCTTATTAATATTCCTGAGATCATCGTTAAAAACATGTTCAATCAATTTTAATAAAAAACAAAACAATAATTCATGCAAAAATAACAAACGACATATATAGAATTTGAGGATATTTACACTAGGCTGTCGTAGCCCGCTATCAGTGATGGAAGTAAGGTTTGAGAAACTATCCATTGAGAGGAATCTAAAGTACGTCTCCCTCCAAGTTTTCTAGCGCAAAGGTATTGTTTCCTTTGACCTCTGCCACCCTGAATGGACCAAATCATAGGTGGTCAAACTTCGCATGTTTCCCTTTGCCTGACCACCTGACATCCCATCGCAACACCAAATCCCCTGTTGGATTTCCTTGTCTTTAGCTTTTTGGTCAAATAAGCCTTTCATATTTTCCTGGTACTCTGCTAGTTTTATGTTTACCTGTTCCTGTGTTTCATTTAGTTTGACCAATTGGTTCATTCTTCTGATAAGGTCGTTTGTCTCTTCCTTGTTCTCTTGTAAGAATCGGGCCACGGGTAATGCGAGATGAATAGGGAAGATTTCTCCTCTTCCGTACACCAGATCATAAGGGGACTTCCGTATGGATATTTTAGTGGTGATGTGATTTTCCCAGAGTACAAACTTGAGCTGGGAATCCCAGTTATTTTGGTTTTTGTTGATGTTATTTTTCAATATCCTCACCAGTGTCTTGTTAGATGACTCCGCCAGCTTGTTCCCCTGTGGGTAATATGTAGTGGAGTGCCCCAGACTGATATTATAATGCTGACAGAACTTCACAAACCTATCCAACTTAAAATCCTGGGCATTATTTTTTATCATTTTAGCAGGGCATCCAAACCTAGCTATTATGTTTTCCTCCAAGAACTTGATCACCACCAAATATCTGGCATTCCTTGCAAGCACAACCTCAACCCATTTAGTGAATTAATCCATGGCGATGAGGATCCATCAATGTTTGTTGCTAGAATATGGGTGGATATCACCTATGAAGTCGATTACCCATTGTTTGAACGGATCTTCAAGATGAACTAGGATCAATGGGAGAGGTGTGAAGCTTTTCTTTTCAGTGAATGTCTGACACTTTTCGCAAGCTCGGACGTGAGCATGTACATCACCAAATATTTTGGGCCAAAAGAAGCTTGCTCTCAGGATATTATGAGCAGTGGATCGCCAGCTGTAATGCCCACTACATATTCCTTCGTGGAACTCTGTCATCACTTCGTTAACCTCTTGCTCTGTTAAACATAGTAGTAAAATCCCAGCGGGGTCCCTCCAATACAGTCGCCTATTTTCCACAGTATACGTTTGAGATATTAACCTTAAAGTGCAATACTTGGTCTCGTCATATTTAGGGGGACACCTCAGGGTTAAAATGTACTCCATTGTATCTTTATACCATAAGGATAGAAGGTACTTTACATGTGTGTTTTGTGTGGAAGATTCTATTCCTTGATGCACACCTGTATCCTCTTGTGCTTCTCCTCCTGTCATAGACATATTTATCCCTAGATCTTGGCAGTTGGATTCAGACAAAATTTTTTCTAGCCCTTGGCCTTTTATGAGATTGGTAGGCTTTATCTCCATCTTGTACTCCTGAATCTTAGCTATCCATCTTCCACTTTTCACTTCACTGTCACAATACACCAGAATATCATTCACTGTTGTAGTGGGTACATAAGCTGTTATGACAGATTGTAACACGTACAAATGAAATGCCTTAAGTGAATTTACAAGAGAGTATGCTTTCTTTTCCAGGATGTTATATTTTTAGTTCGGCATCTCAGAGGACTTGGCTAAAGAACACAATAGGTTTTTCATTCCCTTCATCATTTTTTTGTAGCAGCACCACAGCTATTGTGTGAGGGGAGGTGAAATAAAAAATCATGAATGGCTTTCCATAATCTATACCCGCCAGCACTAGAGCTTCTGCAAAGGCCTACTTGATCCTGTTGAAAGAATCCCTGGATTGAGGAGTCCATTTCACTTCACTATTCTTCTTCAGCATTTCGGTGATGTTTCAAACGATCTCGACATAATTTGGTATGAACCTTCTGAGAAAATTTATTCTTCCCATGAATACCTGTACTTCCTTTTTGTTTCTTGGTATGGAAATTCCGTTTATCACCTCCACCCACTTTAGGTCAATATTTACCCCTTCTTTGGTTACTATATGCCCTAATAGCTTCCCTTCTTCGAGGGAAAAAATGGATTTTTGGGGGTTAAGGGACAGACCATACCTTCGACATTTGTCAAAGGTTCATCAAATATGGTCTATATGCTCAGCATCGCTCTTCGAGAAGACGGAGATGTTGTCCAGATAAATCACCACAAAATTATCCCAGTCTCCTATGAAAGTGATGTCCATTACATGATGGAATGTGGCGTAGGTGTTGATCATGCCGAAATACATTCAGGCGTACATGAAGGTTCCCCAAGGCGTAGTGAACGTCATCTTATTTTTGTCTTCGGGGAGCATCGCCACCTGTTATATCCTGAGAAACCATCCATCATGGACATGTGGGAGATCCCAATACCTTTTGCAAGATGTGGTCCATCTTTGGGAGGGGATAATTATCTTTGAGTGAGGCTCTGTTCAAATTTCAGAAGTCCACGCAAAGCCTAATTTCACCATTTTTCTTCCTCACAGGAACCAGGTTTGCCCACCGATTCCGAGTACCTCAGAGGGATAATGATCTTTTCCTGCAACAACTTCTTTATTTCCTTTTCAATAGCCAGGAGAAGAAGAGGATTTATCTGCGTCAACTTCTGTTAATGAGGCTTAACATCTTCTTTGAGGGTTACCTTATTTTGTATGATGTCAATATCAAAAGTCTTCAAGTCTTGGTATGACCAATCGAAGACATCTTTGTAAAATTGAAAGAGCTTCGGGTATTGTCCTCAATATTCTTCAGGGACTCCTTTCGATAGCTTAACCACCTTTGGATCTTCCTGTGTCCTGATATTCAAATCCGTGACTAGCTCATTAGGGGACGTTTTGCTAGGGTTCACCGGGATGTCGTTTTTATAAAATAGCATCTCTAATGGCACAAGACCCCTGGGAATGACATTTACCTTTAATTGTAAGACGTGATGGCCGGATAGTGTCTCCTCCCATCTTATTTTCGGCTCTTCACTGTCATCTTCGATCACTGAGTCGATTACCAAATTCGAGAATTTAGCCACCATCTCCATAAAATGCTTGACTTTCTCTTCGTCCTCAAAGACCTGCCAATGTGCACATTGTCTAGAATGCAGGGGCGATATCACACTTCCACCTTGTATCTTAGAAACAGATTGGAGGAGGGAGGAAATTGCTAGCAGCCATAGCTAGTGAGTCAGTCGTTATGTTCTTATCCCTCGGCATGAATTGAATTTTAAAAGCTAAGAAGAACTTCTCAACTAGATCCCATACCTCGTTCCTATAAGCTCTAAGGCACGGGTGTTTATCTTGGCATTGGCTCCTGACTTGCCTCACTACTATCTCTGAATCTCTAAACACCTGGAGATTCTATATGTTCATGTTCTGTGCTACTTGTAATCCTAATAACAGGGCTTCATACTCCGTGATGTTGTCTGTGGCTTCAAATTCTAGCTTGAACGAGAGAGGCACTAAGCATCCTTCTGGCGATATCAGGAGTGCCCTGGCTCTGTTCCCTTCTTGTGAATAAGCCCCATCAAAATGCAAGGTCTAAATCTTGTTCTCCACTCTGTTTATAGGATCCCCCTGTGTTAGGGGACAAACCTTCATTTCTTATAGGAAATTTTCGTCCTCCTTGAGCATAACACGGGAAAATTCACCCTCTTTTCCATACAACAGAGAATTGGTCAAACCATTAACTTTGGTAACCATCTTTACAAACCTGGACTCATGGTATAATATTATTTCTTCCCCACTGAACACTGGGATAATGGCATAGGTGAGGTTGAGTTTCATTGACCCTCCAATCTTGGAACCCCAGGATCTAGACAGAAACATTCCAAACCGAGCTGAGATATTAGCTACAACAATATCGATTACCACACTTTTGGCCAGAATCTGGGCTAAGTTCACTAGCAGGTCTTTTATCATACCCAAGCACTTCACCTTTTTGGATTCAAAATAATACGTCTTTATAAGGCCTTGCAATCTGTAATCCCAATTGTTCCATGACAGACAAAGGAAACAGGTTATTTGAAGCCCCAAAATCTAGCATGAAATTGTGCAATAGTAAGTCATGTATCACTAGACTCACATAGAATGGGGGAGTGGCTGAGTCCTGCTCTTCTACATGAGGTCCAAAAACCACCATGGTTCATTCTTCTTGGAGATTGAGGCTGTCAGCCAGATGGCTTACACCATCGGCCTACATGAATTGGGACACTTGAGCTTTGTATGAAGGTTGTTTCAGGAGCTCGATCAGGGGAATCAGGATATTGACCTTCTCTAGTTATTTTTGGAGATTAAAGTGTGTGGGCCCTTTTTCTGTAATGAATTCTTTGAACTTTTCTTTAGGAGGGTTGGGCAGTTTCAAGGATATAGATGATGACCTCTCATTTTTGGGAGGATCAAATTCTTGCTTTATGGAAGTGGATGCAGTGGCCTTATGAGGGGTTGACTCTTCTAATGGCTTTTTCCATTTACTCACAAGACTAGGAGGGGTTTTTTATCTTCATATCGACTCTTCGTTTTGTTCTTGTACTCCAGTTCTCTTCTTGGAGGACTTGAGTTCATATTTCTTGTGGAGTTGAGGCTGCATGAAATCCACGAACTATCTGCAGTAATTGTCAATATCTTGATCCTCTAGAGGGACTTCCTTATCTTCTTTCTCCCCTTGTAGGATGAGTTGACCCTCCTCATCATCATAGTAAGTGAGGAATTGATTCTCTTGGTTTTTTGTGACTTCCTCAGCCTGTCCCTGCTGTTGTGGTTCCTATGTTTTGGCCAGATTGGCAAGACCAAAAGACAAGACAACATCAAACCACTTTTGGATCCTAGGATCTAGCCCTCCTAGATCTAGAGAGCGATCTCTCTATAAATGCAAAGAATGATATATCTTTGAAGCTTAAGTTGAGGTATTAGGCTAGGTATGAAGCACAGGGTTTTTTTGATTTGGTTGGTTTGTTTGGTTGGAGATCATTAACTGAGAAGGTTATGTGGAATGAAAAAGGAACAAATTATTAGGATGTTTCAACATGGGAAGATAAGTCAAAGAAAGTGCCAATCCATTGGGCTATGGAGTCATGAAAGTGGATTACTTGCAAAACAACCATCCAAGGGTTTCCATAGGGAAAGTTATCTATAACAAAGGATCTTTATAGATAGATGGTGGGATGGAACATTAAGAGTGGGTGAAAGAAAGAAACCAAAGTGCAGTCTACGATCAGGTAAGGACTTTGAACCTATCCTGCTTTTGACATACTTCAAAGGAAACACTCAATAAAGGCACAAAGGGTAGCTTAAGATCAGGTCAGATGTTATTTAAATCCAGGCCTGCTTTCAACATACTCTAAAGGAAAACAATCCTGCAGTCCTCATAACCACTTTTAGAAAGTAGAAAACATTTAAGGTTAAACACAGAGCAGGGTCTATAGATCGGAGAAAGACTTTTAGCCTTCTCTTCTTTGACACCAACTCAAAGGGATATTAGAAAGGCTAGCTGTTGGAAAATGACCCCAGTGGACAGGGCTAACTCTAAATCCCCAGTATCCCAATTCTTTCAGTTGAAACCAAACAAGAACATCTAATAACAAACTCTAAATTCATACATCAGTAAGCATGGGCAAACCAACATCTTTGACTAGTTAAATTATGTTGAATTTGTTCTTAGATACACAATCAGAGGAAAACATAAAGATAAAGTTTTGACAGTGAGATTTAGGGTACTTCCAAAAGTATATCCTAATCTATGCTTGCTATTATTTATCTGAGAATAATGGACAATATGATAAAACATGAAAGGAAACAATTATAGTGAGGAAAACATCACCAATAATATAGACTAGGATCCTGTGAATCTGCTTGTTCAATCGATGTGGAAAACCAGTCACATACTTTGAGCTCAATGGCTCTTTATATTACAGACTTCTCCTCCCAGCCTACTATTTACAAACTACCCAACTACTTCCCCCAATAACAGTTCTAACAGTCGATAAAATCCCTATCAACCAACAACAACCTTTACAATGCATTATTCAGGAGTTCTTATAGGAGAATGAGTAGTAGTAGTAGTAGATGTAAATTTAATTGATTCATTAAGACGGAGTGGAGGAAGTATTCGATGCCCACTCTACATAATGGCTCTGCATTTAACATGTTTGGTACCCTTTAGGCTGGTCTAGAGGTCTTTGTCAGGTTGACAGCAACTCCAAGTGTGTTCTTTGAAGTACTCTAGCTGCATGGTACTCTGTTTTGCCTTCTGAAAGAATTAAGGTGGCTAGAAGGTCTGCAAGGTCTCCCATACTTCCATAACTACTGTCCTGATAGTCTTGAGGACTTCTGTCAGTGCAATAATTTTTCTAGTGCTCAATGGAGAATGGAGGATGGGCGTGTAATTTGTCCTTCTTGGGAAAAATGCTCTGCTGATATTAAATCATAGATATGGCTTGTTTCATGTGCTTTAGGCTTCATTAAGCCTTTTAATCATCTGTATGGCCTTCACTTCATATTTATCCTTTCTGCACATTGGATTATAATCATTAATCTTCAGTAATGGGCTTTAATCCTTTAATTTCCTTCACTGATACTCTTTTCTGCTTCTGATCTGTAAATATGCAGGCTTTAATGGCGCTAGTGGGTTTTTGATAGGGTTTCACACTGATCTTTTAATGAAACACCCGTTTAAAACCTCCCCAGGTGTCTTCCCTACACTTTTTGGCTCTGAAAAATGGCATTTGCGTCTTGTATTTCCTTGTCTTTGACTATGAGACAGAGAGTGATTTTCACCATTTGTAACCTGAAAAAACCCAATAAGCTAGTTATAAAATCCTTAGGGAATGGGATAGGATGTTGTGGAGGCTCGAGAGAGTGGTGGCATGATGAAGGAAATAACGGATGCAATGAAGAAAGGACAGAAAAATCATGGTGGAATGTGAAAAATGAATTTGATGAAGGTCTGGGGTGTCGGGCATTTTGGACCGTCTGATTAGATCAGGCTACAGTAATAAACGGTCAAGATTTGTTGGTAGAACCGTTTGGGGGACCAGATGAAATGGGGGATGAAATTATATGCGGACTGTTGGATTAAGTCAATCGACGGTGGAGATTGGTTGACGGGGTCCTTTAGAAGGTTAGATGATTGGAAACTGGATGGATGTGAGGTTATATTAGAGTCGTCAGATCATATTAACCAACGATCACGATTAAAAGGGAGATTATGCTATGGAGAGCGGTAAGCAGAAAAATGGTAGTGGTTATCGTGCAACTCTGAAGTGGTTTGAAAGGTTTCCAAAAAAAATGTGATATGCCTCGCCGCCTAACACGCATCCCTTCTAAAACCACTTTTATCGTGTAATTTTGAAACATTAAACCTCAGGTGCAAAAATTACACGATATGCATTTTTAGCCATCGGATGAAGGGCGGGAGATCTGACAGTGGGAATGAGAGCGTGATGTGGAAAGATGCCTGAGTGGTAAGGTGGGAAGAGTCAACGACGGTTTAAATGCTGACCGTTGGATCTACGGATCGGACGGTGGAGATTTAAAAGAGAAAGCGGAGGGAAAAGGGGAAAGTGAATGAGCATGGAGAAGGAGAGCCATCAGATCGATAAGAATGAATGGCTAGGATTTAATCGCATCGGAGAAAAGGTAGGGAGCCAAGACTCCGAGGTTTTTTTATTTTTCGATTTGTGATTTAGCACGGACCATCGGATCAGAGGGGAGATCAACAGTCGAGCTTTGATTGGAGGAGAAATGACAGAGGGCACATGAGTGGCGCACGATTGAATCTGGACCATTGGTTCTTGTGGATTCAATGGTCCAGATTAAATCGGTGGAGTGATGATGTTGGGCTTAGGAGTGGGGTGCGATGGTGTCTCAGCTGTCAGATCTGTATGGATGGACAGTCGGGATTAGATCGGGAATCACAAATCGGAGGAGACAAAGGGATGTCACTTAAGACCTTTGCAATTGATGATCATGCGAGGGCTGTCGGATTATAGGGGAGATCAACAGTCCATACACAATTGGAGAGGTAATGAAAAGAGGCGATGGGTGCGATGTGATTTAGCACTGGCCGTTAGATCTAGAAAGATCGACGGTGGAGATTGCAGCGGAGGTTGACGGAGCAAAGGCTCATCGTATCGGAAGATTTGGAAGAACAAAGGAAAAGGTGGTAAATAAAGCTCCGATTGCGATTGCGTGACGGGGCTTAGCGCCTGGTCCTGGGCGCCGAGTTATATGGAGAAAGGGCTACAGAGTATAAGCCCTCGGGGGCTTAAACCTGTCATAATGTTGTAGAAATTTGAATAATTGATATATTATTCACCGAGATTCTCTTGATCACACACTATTTTAGCTTCATGCATAATACAAAACCTCTTCTACCATTGATCATTACATGCGGAAATAAAATCAATTGCATGCACACATTAAAACCACAAACAATAACATAAATGAACACAGTATTTAATGGGAAAGCTTAAATCTGAAAACCCCAACTATCTATATATTATATGTCATGGAGATCATGTAACAATCATAGTACAAAGCTCCTCACAAGCTCTCATGCACCACCTCCAATTGCTACACACTATCAAGCTAGATCTAGCAAAACACATGCTCCAATATTTTGCCACTTGATAGCCAGCCTCTATTGCGTTTTCAATGCTATGGGATGGCTTCATTAAATAGATAAACCACCTGGCTTGTACTGCGCAATCCTCATGGGCTTCTCCACCTATCTGTGTGTTGCAAATAGCAACATTATAGTCACAACTGATAGTTAACTTGCTCTTTCACCTATTTCTGCACTGGTCTCCACTGAAACTGTCCATGCACTGAAGTTAACTGATGCATTCTTTAGTTGATTAATGAGTTTATAATTAGTGAATTAATTAATAATTAATTCACACCTCTCACTAATTGTATCAATTAGTTAAACTGAATACAAATAGCTCAACTATGTTTAGATTAGTTAAACTGAATACAACTCCACTAACTTCCTCAATCAACTCCACCAAAATCTGTCACATGAGTTCTAACTGAAGTATCATGCAATAGCTCCACTTAACCCTTAGGAATAGCGTAATTCCTTCTGTCAGCTCCTGTGCCACATCTGTGCACTTAACTGAAGTGCTCCAAGAGAATAAGATAATGTTTAGAGTCCAAATATTATTAAGAGCTAATAATATTCGACATATCTATTTTTAGACTTGCAATCTAAAAATAGATTCCGCCCAATATGTCTAAAAATAGAAGTCCATCTATTTTTCCAACTTGACCAACCATCCAAAAATAGCATCCTGCAACTCATAGAACATGATCCATATGTTTAAAAATAGACATAGTCTAAAAATAGACTTTGCACCAAAAATAGCCTGCGGGCCCACTTAGTGAAGGTGACTCCTTTCCACTAAGCTCATCATATTGTTGCAATCTCAACACTCCCTCTCAACAAGATAAGGATTATCTGCAACCCCTATCCTGCCCCTGTGGTATTCGAATTTTCTCCTGGTGAGTTCCTTCATCAAGATATCAACATCCTGATCCTCCGTGGGAATGTATGAAAGTAACATGATCTTCCATTGTAGACAATCTCTGATATGATGATACCAGATGTCAATGTTGGAACCAAACAACCCAAACAGGATCTTCCTCATCCATATAGCCTCGCATGCAGCCAAACTTTTTGCCATATACTCGGCCTCTGCTGAACTGAGTGCCACGGATCTCTGCTTCCTGCTGTACCAAGAAACTACTGTCGACCCGATACTGAAAATCCCTCCAGATGTGCTCTTTCTATCCATTGGGCTCCCTGTGCAATCTGCATCTATGAAGCCACATAGCCTCACCTCATCTGACTGTTTGTACCATAATCCATATCCCGATGTGCCTCTGAGTTATGTGCCTCTGAGATATCTCACTACATGCTTGCCTGCCTTCCAGAAGAGCTTGGTTGGCTTAACCATAGCTTATGAAAGCTGGTTAACAGCATAGCATATTTCGGGTCATGTATTGACTAGATACATAAGTGACCCCACCAATTGTCTATAAACAGTGGCATCCACTACCTCCGCCGAAGTAGCATCCTCCTTCCTCCATCCACCAGGAAGAGGAGTATCAACAGGCTTGCAGCCATGCATGTCGAACTTCTCCAATATCTCCCGGGCATACTTACCCTGAGAAACAAACAGTCCACCATTATGCTGCCAAATTTCCAATCCCAGGAAATAATGAAGGAGGCCCAAGTCCTTCATCTCAAACTCCTTTGTAAGATCAGCCTTTCATGAGTGTATCAACAGTTCATCACCTGTCAAAATCAAACCATCTACATAAAGTAAAATGATCAGCAACTTACCCTCCACCAAAATCTGGTATAGGTTAGGATCCACCTCTCTCTTGGAGAATCCAAGTTCGGTGAAATAACTGTCTATCCGTGTGTACCAAGCACGAGGTGCTTGTTTCAACCCATACAACGCTCTCTTGAGCCTGCACACATGCGACTTGCTGCTGAAGATCTCGAAACCTTCGGGCTTCTCTATGTACACCTCCTTCTCAATGACTCTATTGAGGAATGCAGTCTTCACATCCATCTGATGAATGTGCCACCCCATCTGCGCTGAGAGAGCAAGAATCGTCCATATGGAAGAATAACTTGCGACAGGTGCAAAGGTCTCCTCATAATCGATCCCCTCAATTTGTGAAAAGCCTCAGGCAACAAATCTTTCCTTGTAATTCTCAACACTCCCGTCAGCTTCCTGCTTCACTTTGTAGATCGATCTCGAACCCACCACTGATTTCCCTTCCGGCCTCGGGACAATCTCCCATGCAATGTTTCTGACAATCGAATCATACTCTTCCAGCATGGCATCTACGCATGCGGGGTCCTCCACAGCTTCCTCAAAAGAAGATGGCATGTATCGATATCTGCGTCGGTGGCCCCATCTCTATACACTTGCTTGTGATGTAGGTGCTCGTACAACCTTCATCTTGAGCCGGTCGCTCGACACGTAGTGCGCTTCCACCCTCTAATGGTTGGCGCTGCATGAGTGGTCTCTTCCACTCCATGAACCTCCTCTTGTGGCTAATCCACATCCTGAGGCTCATCCTTAGGAACTAATAGCTCCTCATATGCATGCAAGTGTGGCTCCCTCTCAAACGAACACTTCATGGCTTTCTCCTAATGAAATTTGATATCCCGTCGCACAACAGTCTTGCGACTGTCTGGAAAATACACATGATAGTTGTGGGGTGTATCAGTGTACCCCACAAATATCCCAACCTCTGTGGTTGGCTCTAGCTTCTTCCTAGAATCCTTTTTCACATGAATGTAAACAGGTGAACCAAAAATCGTCAAATGGGAAATATCAGGCTTCTTACCAGAAAACGCCTCCTCGAGTGTACTCATGCCAAGTACCCTGTGAGGACAATGGTTTTGCACATAAACTGTAGTATTGCATGCCTCAGCCCACAAGTGTATGGGAAGGCCCTGATCATGCAACATCGCCCGTGCAACACCCACGATCGTTTTTTTATTTCTCTCAGCGACCCCGTTCTACTGTGGGTTATGAGGTGCTATGAGCTCTCTTCGAATTCCTTCTGCGCTGCAAAATTCCTTTAATTTTCCAGAGATGAATTCACCACCATTATCGCTCCTCAGAGCCTTCACTTGCTTCCCCGATTATTTCTCCACCAGCGCCTTGAACTCACAGAACTTTGAGTATCTCTCGCTCTTCTTCTACATGAAGAAGATCCAGAACTTACGAGAAAAATCATCAACAAATATCACATAATACCTGTGCTTTGTTGTCGAAGCTGTTGAGAAAGGTCCACACACGTCTATGTGAATTCTCTCAAGGATCGTCGTGGCGCAACTATCCTTCTCGTGAAAGGTGGCTTTCACAAATTTTCCCAGTGTCCCTTTCAACGGTACGGTCTGCGCAGGGGTACCCTTGGGAAGCCCACTAAATGTCTTTACTTGGAAATTATATTCAAGCTCCCATGGTGAAGGTGGCCCTACAATCTTCGGATTCTCCCCGTACTTCATCATCTCGGCTCACCACTCCTTGCCTTGCTTGCACGTACTGTGACCATCTACACTGCCAAATTGATAAGGTTCCTAGCTTGAACCCCTATACTCCAAGTCTCACCAGTTCCTGCCCCTACGCCAGAAAAGCCTTTCCATCGCTAAAGGCAACATTCATATCCCTTGTCTTCTAACATCGCCACGAAGATAAGGTGTCTTTAGCTACGGAACATACATCACTTCCTTCAATACGAAGGGTTACTAGACTCCCTCTCGAAAATATAGTGCCAATATTTAGGTGCTTACCCTTGTCTACCATCATCGCCCATCTCGATGTGCACTCCAAGATATTTCTCATCCAGATCAGTAAACAAATCTCGATCTCCTGTCATGTGAAAAGACGCACCACTGTCAAGAAACCACACTTATCCCATCATACTTGATACCAAGCATGCGATCAGCGAAAAATTCAGCTCAAATTGTGAGGCTAAGGCCTCTCCAGCTGCAGTCCTAGCAGGCTGTTTATTTTTCTTATTCTGTGGACAATTAGTGGCATAATGTCTGTGTTGGTGACAATGAAAGAACTTCACCTTGGACATGTCCTGCTTCTTGCCTTTCGCACCGGAATGAGAAGCTTTCTTGCTCTTCCCATTCTTTTATTTGGTAGCCAAAGTAAAATTCTCTTCATCAGAGTTCTTTGATGAAGATCCATCCCTGGTACTCCACCTTATCTCCTCTTGCACAAGATCCGACCAAAGTCGCTCCCATCCTGGCAATTTCTCCCGACCATTGACAGAGTCCTGATAGGAATGCCAACTCTTCAGAAGCCCAAGGAGAGCCAAGCTCACCAAGTCCTCATCATCAACAGTAACCCCCACACTTCCCAGCTCATCCCTGCATTGGATGAACTTCGTGATGTACTTGGGCATACTATCGCCTTTCTCCATTTTTATGTTCCCGAGTTTGTCCTTGAGCGCCAACTTCCTCTGGTCACTCTTGCTTTGGAATAAATCTGTCAAATCTTTCCACATCATGAATGGAGAATCTTTCACATGAAGGCTAGATACTATGTGATCCTTCACACCTTCCAACAGAATCCTTCAACACTTTGCTGTCTTCTTTTGCCATGCGTCAAGTACAACAGCATCACTAGAAGTAGGTTTTGGAGCTTCTGCATCTATGAACTCCTTCAACCCATTATCATCCAGCACCGCCTCCATCTTGTCCTTCCATGAAATATAATTTGAGCTGCCCTAAAGGGCATAATCCAATCGCAATCCGTTGAAAGACATCTCAACTTCGACACCAAGAAAACACTGCTACAAATTCGAATTCCACCAGCACAAAACTCAACCGCTTCAATGTTTTGAAATTGCTCCAATGATCAATATTGCTCTGATACCATGTAGAAATTTGAATAACTGATATATTATTCACCGATATTCTCCTGATCACACACTATTTTATCTTCATGCATAATACAAAATCTCTTCTACCATTGATCATTACATGCGGAAATAAAATCAATTGCATGCACACATTAAAACCACAAACAATCACACATATGAACACAGTATTTAATGGGAAAGCTTAAAGCTGAAAACCCCAACTATCTGTATATTATATTTCATGGAGATCATGTAAAAATCATAGTACAAAGCTCCTCACAAGCTCTCATGCACCACCTCCAATTGCTACACACTGTCAAGCTAGATCTAGCAAAACACATGCTCCAATCTTTTGCCACTTGATAGCCAGCCTCTATTGTGTTTTCAATGCTATGGGATGGCTTCATTAAATAGATAAACCAATTGGCTTGTACTGCGCAATCCTCATGGGCTTCTCCACCTATTTGTTTGTTGCAAATAGCAACAGTATAGTCACAACTGATAGTTAACCTGCTCTTTCACCTATCTCTGCACTGGTCTCCACTGAAACTGTCCATGCACTGAAGTTAACATATGCATTCTTTAGTTGATTAATGAGTTTATAATTAGTGAATTAATTAATAATTAATTCACACCACTCTCACTAATTATATCAATTAGTTAAACTAAATACAAATAGCTCAACTATGTTTAGATTAGTTAAACTGAATACAACTCCACTAACTTCCTCAATCAACTCCACCAAACTATGTCACATGAGTTCTAGCCGAAGTATTCATGCAATAGCTCCACATAACCCTCGAGAATAGCGTAATTCCTTCTGTCAGCTCCTGTGCCACATCTGTGCACTTAATTGAAGTGCTCCAAGAGAATAAGATAATGTTTAGAGTCTAAATATTATTAAGAGCTGTGTATTCGACATAACACATTTTAGGTAGCGATCTAAAAGTATGTTCCGTAATATGTCTAAAAATAGAAGTCCATCTATTTTTCCAACTTGAACAACCAACCACAAATAACATCCTGAAACTCATAGAACATGATCCATATGTCTAAAAATAAACATAGTCTAAAAATAGACTTTGCACCAAAAATAGCCTGTGGGCCCACTTAGTGAAGGCGAATCCTTTCCACTAAGCTCATCATCTTGTTGCAATCTCAAAAAATGTAAAAAGGGTGTTTTTTGGCCCAAAATTAGTGTTTTTAAGGCCAAATGGGGGGTTCTTGTAGAGGAAAAAGCAGATTTTAAAACCAAATAAAGGGAACTCTGAGGTTTAAAAAGGGGACTTTGATGATTTGGAGAGTTAATGAAGGGATTTTGTGAGAATTTTGTGAGGGGAAAAAGGATGAAAAATGGGATTTTTTGGGAATGAAACAGGGCAAATGGAGGCCTTTTTGAAGCATTCGTTTTCACAAAAGAGCAGGGCTTTTTCAATGGAAATAGCAGTGAAGATCTCTTAAAAGGAAAAAGACACATAGAGGCTTCAAGAATGATAGATTTTCAAAGAAAATGTCTCTCTTGAAGGCTCAGAAACATATTTAGCCACCTGTTTTCTTGTCAAAAATTTATAGGTGGCTAAAAATGGCTCCACATGGGGATGGCATCTTCTCGAAGGTGTCAAGAATCTCAGAAAATAATATTTCAAAGTAGGCCAGATGCCTGGTACTTGACACATCTTTTTCTTTTCTTGGATCAGCTGCCACAATCATGAAGACATTATATCAGCAAAAAACATTCCTTCAAAAAAATACCTACCCATCCTACAGTCCTAATATTTTCTTCAAGGTGCATTTGGACTTGCAGACCTTTTACATAATCAATTTTTACAAACAGGAAAATAAACCTATCTACTTCTACCCTTATTTCTCCGTGAGACTAGATTAAACAGTTGGACTCATAGCTTCTCTACCTAAACTACTATCTGCTAGGATTAAATTGTCTATCAAATTTCTTTCTCTACATTCTAAAATAGAAATTGAAACACAATCAAACCAAGATTATAATGTCTGGCTTGCTGTGGGTCCATGGCATAAAGACAAGCTACTCATGAACTGAAACTTTGCAGAAATTAAAAACAACTGACTAAATGCTCACAGACTGAGCTTTATTGAGATTTACTACCTACACTACCCTAACTTGAAATATTTACATGTATAGCTGATAAAATCTCTTTTCCAATACATCCAGTCAATCAGATGATACCATGACTGGTCCTTTCTGCTCATATCTTTGAGCATGCTGGATAGGCAGGGCCACTCCCATTCTCTCTGTTCTTTAGCAGCAACTTTTAAAATGTTTCTTGTTGTCTGCAACAAGCTACTCAAAATGACCTTTGATACTTCTTCAAATGTCTACAAGAAATGAGAATAAGGATCTTGAAATGATACATGGTTACAAGTATTTGGCAAGCAGGTTTCAACCAGGATAGATTCCTCTTCCACTGGACCAAAAATAAGATTTCTTTGAGAAAGAAAATCTTGCTCATCTTCATCACTCTCTGCACTGGAGGACTCATCATATATTGTAGCTTTTTCCTCTTGTAGCTCTGAGATATTCTGATCTGATGGGCTGAGCTCTGTGAAAAGACTAACATATTCTTGAGCAGGGGCTTCTTCGATTACCACAACCCTTTCAGGAGAAGGTTCTTCAATTTCATCTGGCTCAAGAACTTCTTCATTGTCTTCCTCCTCATCCTTTGAGATGAAAGGCTGTTGATTACCAATCACATGAAAACCATTACTGATGAGTTGTAATGAAGTGAAGCAAAGATCCAGAGATCCTTCACCCTCTTCTGCATTTTTACAGCTTTCTTCATCAGTATCATAAATAGCTTGCATGGGCTCATTACTTTCTTGGAGTTGATGGAACTGATATTCCCCCCACAAATCTACTAATGATGGCCCTGCAGGATCAACTTCTGTTTGGAGAACCTCATCATCAGACATATCAAACTTAGGAAAATCATTAAAGTAAGTAATGCTACCAATCAGACATACTGGATTATCAGCAAACCTTCCTTCATTCTGATTTACATGGGGGGTTTCCAAATCTGTACAACAAAACTTAGTACATGAATGGACAAGAGTGTCTATTCTACAAAACATTTCAGAGGCTGGCTGTCTATTGATGATCTTATCTATTTCTTCTTCTGTAAAAGGGGAAGATGTTCTTATGTTTCTTTGAGCAGAAGTGCAGCAGCTCTCTATTTCCTGTGAAGACAGAATTTGAGGCTGGATGCCATCTTGAGCCTCGACTACAAGGGATGATGAATCAGCATTTGTGCTTGCAGGTATATCTTGAGGAATGTCCTTTACTTCTTGACTTATTTCTTCCTCAACTGATTCATCTAGGTTCTTGTGATAATCAGGATGCATATGAAATTCTTGAATGGCTCTTAACAGGTCTTTAGGATGCATGTTAACCGGATCCTCATCAATGTCTAATAGGTATTGTATGAAGTTCTGAGATTGATCACAGCAATCCCATGATAAGGATGGAGAGTTTTATTTGTCTCTCATAAAATACTTGGTGCATGTCTTTCAAAGAAAACAAACTCCTAGGTTCTAACCATTCATACCAGTCCCTTGCCTTATCTTCTAATGTTGCCATGAAAATTTTTATAAGACAGTCCTCATTCCATTCAAATTTAAACCTCCACACATGTATATGAAACTTGATGAGATGTAACAAGGGGTCATCAACATTTTCACCCTGAAAGGTAGGTAGGTTTTTCAACCAATTTACTTCAGGAATTTTGTGTGGGGATCCAAGGGTATGATCCCTACTCATTGGGGCATATCTTCGCTGTATATGTGGAAGCATGTTTGTAAATAAAAAAATAGGTCACTGTATCTTCTCAACTAGTTCAGAGTCTTTTGCCAGTGGAGTCATTTGGTCTTTTGGGAGTTGTAGAGTGTGGAGTCACCAGGTGGATGAATGTGAATGTTTGAAGCGGGCTGCTATCCACCATCAGCAATTAAATACCAATCTAACCAGAGATTTTGGGTCTTCTGAGGTTCTAAGGATATCTAAGATGAAACACTCAGAAATTCCCTAGCGGAGTCTCCATTATGTTGTGGTTCCTATGTTTTGGCAAGATTAGCAAGACCAAAAGACAAGAGAACATCAAACCACTTTGGGATCCTAGGATCTAGCCCTCTTGGATCCAGAGAGGGATCTCTCTATAAATTCAAAGAATGATATATCTTTGAAGCTCAAGGTGAGGTATTAGGCTAGGTATGAAGCATAAGGGTTTTTTGATTTGGTTGGTTTTTTTTGTTGGAGATCATTAACTGAGAAGGTTATGTGGAATGGAAAAGGAACAAAGTAGTAGGATGTTTCAACATGGGAAGATAAGTCAAAGAAAGTGCCAATCCATTGGGCTATGGAGTCATGAAAGGGGATTACTTGCAAAACAACCATCCAAGGGTTTCCATAGGGCAAGTCATCTATACCAAAGGATCTTTTTAGATAGATGGTGGGATGGAACATTAAGAGTGGGTGAAAGAAACAAACCAAAGTGCAGTCTAAGATTAGGTAAGGACTTTGAACCTATCCTGCTTTTGACATACTTCAAAGGAAACTCTAAATAAAGGCACAAAGGGTAGCTTAAGATCAGGTCAGATGTCATTTAAATCTAGGCCTACTTTCAGCATACTCTAAAGGAAAACAATCCAGTAGTCCTCATAACCACTTTCAGAAAGTAGAAAACATTTAAGGTTAAACATAGAGCAGGGTTTATAGATCGGAGAAAGACTTTTAACCTTCTCTTCTTTGACACCAACTCAAAGGGATCTTGGAAAGGATAGCTATTGGAAAAGGACCCTAGTGGACAAGGCTAACTCTAAATCCCTAGTATCCCAATTCTTTCAGCTGAAACCAAACAAGAACGTCTAAGAAACACACTCTAAATTCATACATCAGTAAGCATGGGAAAACCAACATCTTTGACTGGTTAAATTATGTTGTATTTTTTCTTAGATACACAATCAGAGGAAAACATAAAGATAAAGTTTTGAAAGTGAGATTTAGGGTACTTCCAGTAGTATATCCTAATCTATGGTTGATGTTCTTTATCTGAGAATAATGGACAGTATGATAAAACATGAAAGGAAACAATTAGAGTGAGGAAAACATCACCAATAATATAGACTAGGATCCTGTGAATCTGCTTGTTTAATCGATGTGCAAAACCAGTAACATACTTTGAGCTCAATGGCTCTTTATAGTCTAGAATTCTCCTCCCAGTCTACTATTTACAAACTACTCAGCTACTTCCCCCAATAACAGTTCTAATAGTCGATAAAATCCCTATCAACGAACAACAACCTTTACAATGCATTCTTCAAGAGTTCTTATAGGAGAATGAGTAGTAGTAGTAGTAGATGTAAATTTAATTGATTCATTAAGATGGAGTGGAGGAAGTATTCGATGCCCACTCTGCACAATGGATCTGCATTTAACATGTTTGGTACCCTTTAGGCTAGTCTAGGGGTCTTTTTCAGGTTGACAGCAACTCCAGGTGTGTTCTTTGAAGTACTCTAGCTGCATCGTACTTTTTTTTGCCTTCTGAAAGAATTAAGGTGGCTAGAAGGTCTGCAAGGTCTCCCATACTTCCATAACTACTATCCTGATAGTCTTGAGGACTTCTGTCAGTGCAATAACTGTTCTAGTGCTCTATGGAGAACGGAGGATGGGCGTGTAATTTTTCCTTCTTGGGAAAAACGCTCTATTGATATTAAATCACAGATATGGCTTGTTTCATGTGCTTTAGGCTTCATTAAGCCTTTTAATCATATTTATGGTCTTCACTGCATCTTTATCCTTTCTTCACATTGGATTATAATAATTAATCTTCAGTAATGGGCTTTAATCCTATAATTTTCTTCACTGATACTCTTTTCTACTTCTGATCTGTAAATATGCAGGCTTTAATGGCGTTGGAGGGTTTGTGAGAGGGTTTCACACTGATATTTTAATGAAACACCTGTTTAAAACCTCCTCAGGTGTCTTCCCTGCACTATTCGGCTCTGAAAAATGGCATTTGCGCCCTATATTTCCTTGTCTGTGACTGTGAGACAAAGAGTGATTTTCACCATCTATAACCTACAAAAACCCAGTAAGCCAGTTATAAAATCCTTAGGGAATGGGAGAGGATGCTGTGGAGGCTCGTGAGAGTAGTGGCACGATGAAGGAAATAATGGATGCAATGAAGAAAAGGCAGAAAAATCATGGTAGAATGTGAAAAATGAATCTGATGAAGGTCTGGGGCATCGGGAATTTTGGACCATCCGATTAGATCAGACTACGATAATCAACAGTCAAGATTCGTTGGTAGAACTGTTTGGGGGACTAGATGAAATGGGGGTTGAAATTATATGTGAACCATTGGATTAAGTCAATCGACGGTGGAGATCGGTTGATGGGGTCCTTTAGAAGGTTAGATGATTGGAAACTGGATGGATGTGAGGTTATATTAAAGCGGTCAGATTAGATTAACCAATGGTCATGATTAAAAGGGAGATTATGCTATGGAGAGCGGTAAGCAGAAAACCAGCAGTGGTTATTGCGCAACTCTGAAGTGGTTTTGAAAATTTTCCAAAAAAAATGCAATATGCATTTTCAGCTGTCGGATGAAGGGCAGGGAGATCTGACGATGGGAATGAGAGCGTGATGTGGAAAGATGCATGAGCAGTAAGGTGGGAAGAGTCAACGGTGGTTTAAATGCTAACCGTTGTATCTATGGATCGGATGATGGAGATTTAAAAGAGAAAGCAAAGGGAAAAGGGGCAAGTGAATGAGCGGGGAGAAGGAGAGCCGTCAGATCGATAGGAATGAATGGCTAGGATTTAATCGCATCGGAGAAAAGGTAGGGGGACAAGACTCCAAGGTTTTTTGATTTTTCAATTTGCAATTTAGCAAGGACCGTCAGATCAGAGGGGAGATCAACGATCGAGCTTTGATCGGAGGGGAAATTACGAAGGGCACATGAGCAGAGCGCAATTGAATCTGGGTCATTGGTTCTTGTGGATTCAATGCTCCAGATTAAATCGACGAAGTGATGATGTTGGGCTCAGGAGTGGGGTGCAATGGTGTCTCAGCCATCGGATCTATATGGATGGATGGTCGGGATTATATCAGGGATCGGAAATCAGAGGAGATAAAAGGATGGCACTCAAGACCTTTGCGATTGACGATCATGCGAGGGTCGTCGGATTAGAGGGGAGATCAACGGTCCATACACAATTAGAGAGGTAATGAAAAGAGACGATTGGTGCGATGCGATTTATCACTGGCCGTCAGATCTCGAAAGATCGACGGTGGAGATTGCAGCGGAGGTCGAAGGAGCAAAGGCTCATCACATCGTAAGATTTGGAAGAACAAAGGAAAATGTGGTAAAGAAAGCTCTGATTGTGATTGCACGATGGGTCTTATCGCCTGGTCCTGGGCACCGGGTTATATGGAGAAAGGGCTACAAAGTATAAGCCCTTAGGGGCTTAAACTTGTCATAATGTAAAAGGGGTGTTTTTTGGCCCAAAATTAGTGTTTTTAAGGCCAAATGGGGGGTTCCGGTAGAGGAAAAAGCAGATTTTTAAACCAAATAAAGGGAACTATGAGGTTTAAAAAGGGGACTTTGATGATTTGGAGAGTTAATGAATGGATTTTGTGAGAATTTTGTGAGGGGAAAAGGATGACAAATGGGATTTTGTGCGATGAAATAGGGTAAATGGAGGCCTTTTTGAAGCATTCTTTTTCACAAAACAACAGGGCCTTTTCAATGGAAACAACAATGAAGGTCTCTTCAAAGGCAAAAGACACATAGAGGCTTCAAGAATGATAGATTTTCAAAGAAAATGTCTCTCTGGAAGGCTCACAAACATATTTAGCCACCTATTTGCTTGTCAAAAATTTATAGGTGGCTAACACCTCCACTTCTCCCTCCAAGTATAGAGGAGGTTGGATGTGGTCTTGTTGTTCCTTCCTCTCCCACTGCAACTGCTGCAAAGGGGGCTTTAAATATTGAGGATTAAACCCCCATTTAGGAATCATTTGATTTCGATGAGGAGGGGAATTATTGGCCTCCAATTCAAGCTTAATCAACTTATTTGAAAGGCTCTTGATTAGCTTATTCATTTCTTCAATTTTATACTATTTTGATTCCTTTTCTTGATTGGAAGTAGAAGCCTCCTCCCCGTTCTTTATTTTGGCTTCATGTTATATATTCCCCTTGAATTTATTAATAGAAGTGATTTTTTCTTCTACCTCCAATGCATCATTCTGGATTTGATCCAGAGACGTGGACTTTCTTTCTCTTAGGGTGAACCCAAGATCTGGTTCGAAAGCTCCTACGAAGACCACCTTAGTAGTTGCTTGGTGAGGCTTTATTTCAGCAGGAAGATTATTATAGAGCTTATTGAACCTCTTGATGAATTCTGTTACATCCTCATTGTGTCTCTTATTTATAGCATTGAACTCGGTGAGAACGTATCCATGGTCCCTCTTTATCCCCATTTCAATGTGAAGAAATTATCCATTTCTTCCCAAGTGTGGACTGTGTTATCGGCTAGAGACTTGAACCACTTCCGAGCTTCTCCATCCAAGGATTGGATGAAAATCCATATTTAATATTCCCAATTAGCCATGAGCTAGTTGGAATATTAAATTTTGTTTTGCTGAATTGATTAATGAATAAGAGGACAAAGGAGGTCCATAATTTTCCTTAATAATTAATAAATCAATGGCAAATGTGAAAGAGATAAATCTTGGCAGCTTAATTAAGCAACCCTTGGTGTGAAAAGGGGTTGGATCACTTTGACTAGGTCAACCTTGACCAAATCAACAACGTTGTCATGGAGGAGTGGTCATCAATGAAAGACAACACAATTTTAGATGGAGATGCTTTATGTGGAAGTAGTTTCATTATTGGATGGGGCTTACGGTTTGCAAGATCATATCTTATTTAAGGAAGAGGATGTAAGCCATATTCATTATGTATGGGTTTATTATATTTCAGAATATATGGTCTATTTAGACATATATCTTTCTCTTGCTATTTAGCTGAGATAGAGTGTTGTTTAGCACAGGGTTTTCCTTATCAATAATCCCACCTCTTCCATTGAGAAGCTCTTGGAGGAGTCTTGTACTACATTGTCCACTATCAGGCTTAAATCCAAGATTCATATTTCATTTATAGTGTAGATCCTATTGAGGGTTTGTTTGCTTTGCAGGCTGCAACAAGTGGAGACTAGATCTCTAGATCTAGGCCATTTCATTACTCATTTTCAGTGGAGGGTTCCTTTCCATTGGTGTTTCGGGAAATAACTCCCTAGAGGTTTGTTGGGTCAAAACCTCCACAGATCAGGGCATGCTATTCAAGAAGGACTCACACAACCACACTTGTATGCTAAAAACTAGATAACATCGATAGTAGAACTCACTCGTAATCCTACGTTTGATGTAGATCCCGCGGGGTCCAAACCCCCAACAACCCTTCTTCCTCTTCAACCTGAAAACCAAGAAAGAACGTGCACATAAATCTATTTGTACAACATATATTTATCCTAAATGTCAGTGAAATCCATGTGAAACATCATATAAACAATAATAAATGCTTAAATAATAATATTTTCACATATGCAAGCATATATTAACATGTGAATTCAAGAACAAGATGGTTCTTCTTCATTATGAACAGCATGTACAGTAATAAAAAGTGGAGAGATCACCTGAATCCTTCCATGATCTTCGAACAGACCGTCGTATGGATCCGTCCCGCCCTTGCCTCGCTAGGATACTTTCAAGACTTGTGCACACGAGATGACATATAAACTGATGAACATCTCCAGGAAACAAGGGTTTCCTGTAAAATTCTGGGAAAGTGCAAGAGGCACAGGAAATAAGACTTGAATTGGGATTCCAACAGAGTATAATATCTATAATTTCTCTCTCCCTTAAGCCATGGACATGAGGGGCTTTTATACTCCCTCAAAGTAGTTTCAATCAGTTGGAAACAGTTGGCCACGTGCTGGGGTGGTTGAACTAATGGAGTAACCATCAACCCAGCCAGAAAATAGGAAATTTTTATATATTTCTTAATGATTTTAATGGAATACGTGGAAAAGTGTGTATGGAATCGCGTATACACAAGGAAAAGTCTGGGCATACCCGCGTATGGGATTTTTAACACTGTTTTTTATGAATTTTGTTCAAGTTTGTGGGAATGGGTGCCCAAGGCCAAAGAGACAATCATGAATCAGATGAGGGTGAAAAATGATGCTATAACATATTCCCCCTAATATATGAGGTCAGAAGGGGTACTAATGGCCGAAATGTATTATGCACATAGAAAGAACTTCGCAAGGACAAGAGAGGACTTCACTAGACTTCAGCCTGCCAAAAAACAATGAAAGAAAATAGAGAGTCAACTCATGCTGAGCCGGGCATACCCATGCTCAGTCAAAAATATATCATATAGAAAGTACATGATAAATCCAGAATGTATACAAGTATAGCTGAACTGAAAGTACATAATGAATCATCTGAGCAAGGCCCGGAAGTACAAGTCGGAATCAATGTCCAAATATCACATATAGAAAGTTGATCAATGATGCTGAAACTGGATGTCTGATCATAAAAGTGACTAAATCTCCAAGTACCAAATCATAAGGGGTGGAACACATGGTACAATCACGCAACTCAGGAGCCAACATATAAGATGCTACTATACTGACACTGCAACATATAAGGGTGGATGGCATCACTGGCAGAAACTGAATGGACTATCAAAAGTGAATCGAAAGATGTTGATGCAACCCGAGGTCTTCACCGATCTCGACGACACAATTCTACACAATGGGAATAAATGAGATGAATTCGACCATGTGAGAAATTGTTGGATTACCAGTCAATAATGTAAACCGTTAACCAACGCAAGACAACCCACCAATAATGAAAATGAGTGTAAAGCTGCCCCAGTACAATCTAACAAGTGCGAATGAATGAGTTGAAGTCGAACACTTGGAAGAATCTACCAATCAGGAGGCAATGATGAATCCCCACTGTCGATAGCAAAGAGTCTGCCACTGATGACTACAAACCCTAAGGTACTGACAAAAAGACTCTAGATCTTATTCCCAGAGCAATGAGTCGGAGTCGATGGGAAAAGATCCGCTGGAAGGAAGGCATTAAGGCATCCCACGTCAGTCCAACGCGATTGTAACCCGCAGGCCAAAATTTGGAAGGAATCGGACGAAGCAGAGTGACGGAACCAAACCGAAGTACGTTTCCGACATGCACAAGATGAAGCTAGCGCACGGAAGAAACCCTATGAACCAACCAATAATGAAAGCTGACATAGAGGCGAGATATCCACCGATAGGGTCAAATGGAAATCAAGGTACTGCACGAATCCCAAGTGTGATAATGTATGCTAATGTCGAACACAGGGGAAACCACTCAGTCAAAGACCCATAATGATGACCAAATGCTGAGCACAAGGTCACCTATCAATGATGTAAATAGGGCCAGGGTGCGGCTCTAGGTTTACTCTCAGATAAATGTGTCGTAGTCGATGAGAGACAAACCCACCAGCAAGAAGTCAATGGGGACCTTCTCAAACCAGCACGAACAGAAGACCAAAACATTTGATGTGATAGAACAAGATACTGACAAGACCGGGAAGGTCGACTGAATAATGAGTCAAGAGACACCGCATAATGGCCGACTCTGGTTAGACTTCCCTTGAACAAAAGCACGACTCGTGATGACCATGGCAGTAAAAAGTGACACTGTATAAGTCTGTTATGCAGGAGGCAAAAACAAACTCTCCATATGATTGGAAGAGATAACCAACCGGGGGAGAACTGACTAGTGAAACAAGGCAAAGGCTGAACCTAGGTAAAAACTAAAACCATCCCAAATGAAGGAAATATATAAGTGTATGTGCTTTGTTCAAGGGCGACAAACTGACACTGCACTGCCATCAAATTATGAAGTTACATCCCGTTCCCGCTCTTTTTGTTATATGTGATTTTTTTGTCTTTTTCATATAATAAGCCTAAAAAAGAATAAAAGAATGCTATAGTACAATGGATAGAACGAGTATCAAGAAATAGATGCACTAGTTCCTGGGATAGGAACAATCCTATGCTCAATGCAAGGTGGCGGAAACTGGTAAGCGATACTCAAAGGAATGTTCCATCCATGGGTAAAAGGGTGTCAAGTCGTGATAGCTAAATGCATGCAATGGTTAACTTGTACAGACAGTCAAGGTCAAAATTTGGCTTAAACATCGAGTCCAAAATGAAGCCGGCTAAAGGCCAGGATAAACAAGTAGCCAATATGCAATGCAATAATACAACTTAACAACACCAGGGAACCTCTAGGGTAATGGCTAGAAAAATGATAGTGAAGAAGAAGAAGAATGAAGCTTCAACACATAAGTCATGGTGGGACTAAAGAGGACTCCCGAGCCTACATAAAATGTAGCATGGGCAACAAGTGATAGCGAGGAACTAACTAGGAAGCCCATGTAAAGGAAGGCTCTACCACCAAGTCATGATTAAATAATCGCCGAGTGAAATGGGTGAAATACTCATGACCTGATGGGATCGACCTTATGGAAAGTGATCAGAATGGAGGCTAGTATGCAAAATGCAATAGAAAGTGGATTCCCTAACCTATATGCCAGTGAAGATCATATACCTGCCATGATGGGTCAGTAGTCATGGATCAAAAACCGGAAAAAATCTCTAGTTCATCAAAATGTACCTGAAAATATACCAATCTGGGCACTTCCAAGAATCTGGGTTATGTAGCTTAAGATAGATTGAAAAAATAAGCATAACAATTTTTTGCGAAAATTTTCAATTTTTGGGCATAAATACACAAGTTACCTCACATTTGGTTCATTTTTACTTGCTAAATTGGGAAAAAGAGCTCTGGAGAAAAAGCCTCTTTCTTCAAAACAGGAGCAATCGACCGTCAAACTTCGCCGAATTTGTTAGGTAAGCTCTTAATCCATCCTTGTTATCAATTTTGTTCGTTCATAAGTTTAAAATTTGGAAATTTCACCATAGAATTATTAGTTAAAAATTACGGTTCTGTGCATACGCGGGTTTATATTGACCAAGCCGCGTATATATGCGACTGTGTATAGAGAAAGTCGCGTATGCGCAACCCGAAATGAAAAAACGTGATTCTAATGGACAAATTATTGAATTTTTTCCGGATGAATATATCATGGAGAGAATGTGAGCACAGTGCCATTGATAATGAATTAATGCAAGATCAATTATCGCTCAATATTCTCCGAAATTTTGGATTGCTCAAATTTTTCAAAATGCCAAATATGAAGAGTAATGTCCGGTTGCTCGAAATGCTTGTGAATTATTGGGAACTGGAAGAAGATTGTTTCATAATAGATCAAATGCCCATACGTATCGAGGTGGAAGATATCTATTTTATTACTGGACTCTCCCGGAGGGGGGAGCCAGTAGATTTACATGGCAAACCTTTGGGAGGGCTCACCGTGGAAGATTACGTCCACGTCTACTGCGTAGAGGGTTCCAAGAAAGTTGGGACTCAAATTGCTATAAAATATTTAAGAGACTTGCACATGAAAATATTCCTATTTACCATTGGCAGGGTAGTAGGATCTGCTTCCTTACACCAGGCATCCAGGACTCAAATGAGTATAGTTGTGGAATGCTTGACTCATATATATGATTGGTGCACAACTCTACTAATGAACATGAAGCAAAAATTGACTTCCATCTGAAAAACAAAGACAAAACATTTCGGATATGGTACAATCTTGATGACATTCTTATTTGAGAAGATTCCTGGGCTGAGACCCAAAGTGATCTCTTATATCAGCAGCCCAAGAGACCCAAGACTTGCCCGATGGGCTGACTTGATGAAGAGACTGGGGGGAAGTGAAGTTCCCCGAACCACCTGGGATGACGAGTTCTTCCAATGGTGGGGAGAACAAATCATCACTATGGAGGACTATCCCTATGCTAGGATGGATTTCCGTGGTGATCCAGACCTCGTCCTTCAACCTGGCACAGCATGGGGTACAGTCGGTAAGATTGCAATTTTTTAATTATATGTTTTTTTTGGATTTTTTCAATATGTATGAAAAAATGAAACATGTTTTTGATTGGATTCAAAGTGACTTACAATATCGTAATGATCATGATACAGATATTTGACCAGTCCGTCTTGATGGTTACCCACGACATAAGCGCCGCCGAGGCGAGGCAGAGACAGTAGACTCAGACAGAACCCTCCATGCTGTACAAAGGAACTTGGAGGGTTTAACCCGCCAAGTGCCTATGGCTGCAGTGGAAGATCTACCCGAGGCCATCCAGAGATAGGTAGTAGGAGTACCTCGTGATTGGGTGCAGTTATTCCACCGAGTCATGAATGCGATCGTGTTCTATAGGAACACAACTTCTGGGCAGGGACCACAGGAGTAGATAGATATGATTTACCGAATGACTATATATTTTTTGATATTTGAACATGATCGAGCATAAGCCCTAATTTTGTACGACTTATGGATCCAAAATTTTGTATAATTTTTTTAACACTCTGATGATATATACAGCGATTTATGATGTGATGTGACCAATGTATGATGTTTTTGATGATTAAATTTTAATGTATTGAATGATTAATATGCCAATCAATTGCTTGATTAGCTAATGAGTCTGCCATCCAATTGTCAACTCGAGGAATATGAATGAAAGTTAAAAATTGAAATGACCTTTGTAACAAACATACCCTCAAGAACAACCCGAGTAAAAATGGATCTCGAACCCGATAAGTATTGTTCAACTGCGACACCACTAGCTGAGAGTCCAAGAAAACCACTAACGAATCAACACCCAAAGATATTGCCTCCGAGAGTAGATAAATAACTGCAGTGTATTCTGCTATATTATTGGAAGCAGGACCAATGCAGACTCCTCTTGACACTAACAGCTGACCAGATGGATGATGAAGCACCCAAGCTGCGGAAGCCAAGTTCCGGGTGTGTCTACTGGCACCATTGGCGAAACCAAAATGACTCATGACATTCGACACAACCTGCCAAAGTAGATCAAAAAACATCACCATCCCATCAAAGATCGAAAAAATAGATATGTACAAAGCAAAAATACTATATACAAAAAGAAAAATGCCAGGCCGAAGCCTAGACATAATACTTTTTCAAATAGAGCCCATTTCTGGGCTCCGGCAACTCATTCCCTTCAAAATCAACCAATGTATATGCTCCTTTTTTAAGAAATTTTTTAACGATAAGGGGCCATACCACATCGATTTAAACTTTCCTGCCCCCAGGGCATCTTTCTCTTGGGCATAGACCAAAACAAGGTCGCCTTCCGAGAAAACCCTGGGTTTGACCGCCTTATCATACTAAACTTTAACTCGGTTTTTATGCGCTTCATTCATCGTGGCGGCATCCCGACGCTGCTCATCGAGATGTTCCAGATGAAGGAGACGTTCTTCAAGACTAGAAGTGTCAGGAAGAAGTTCAACAGCTAACTTAAGAGAAGAAATATCACATTCAATGGGAAATACAGATTCCAACCCGTAAACTAGCTAAAACGGAGTAAATCCAGTTGCAGTTTTTACTGACGTCCTGTATGCCCAAAGTGCAAGATATAGCATGATATGCCAATTGGATCAAGATTTATTGATTTTCCTTTGAAGAATTGTCTTCAAGTATTTATTCACGGCTTCCACTTGCCCATTGGCCTCAGGATAATACGGAGATGAATGCTCCTGCCGGAAACCTAATTTTAGAGCCAACTCAACCATCATGCTATTCTGAAAATGACTGCCATAATCAATGAAAATCTCTCTAGGAATACCAAAATGAGAAATAACCTGGTTGAACAAAAAAAGAGCTGCAGTCTAACCATCATTCCCAAAAGTAGGCATAGCCTCGACCCACTTCGTAAAGTAGTCTACTGCTACAATAATATACTTATGACCTTTAGCCGAAGGCGGGTTACAAGTAGTATAATCAATGTCCCACTTTGTAAAGGGACCGACAGTAATGACTGGAAAAAGCGGAGCTGGATGAGCGTGCATTTTTCGAGTATAAACTTGACACGGATGACACTTTTTGACTGACTCCACACAATCTTTGAAAATCGAAGGCCAAAAGTACCCAGCACGCAAGATCTTTTGGGCTGTAGCAAGCCCAGATAAATGACCACCACAAGCTCCACTGTAGCAATCATTCAGCACAGCCTCAGCTTCTTCGAGAGTTAAGCAACGTCTCAGGATTGAATCAACCCCTCGACGGTATAAAGCATCACCAATGATCAAGTAATTTTTAGCCAAGTGACGCAACTTACGGTGCTCATCTTTCGAAAAAGTAGAGGGAAACTTCACAGTCTGAAGATACACAATGATATCTCCATACCAAGGATCCTATGGAGAGATAAGAAACAAATGTTCATCCGGGAAGGATTCATCATAGACTATCTCTTCTCCATAGGGCAACTCGGAGATTAATTCCGCGAAAACTAATGATTTCTTGGACTTGGCAGACATAAACTCAAGATCAAATTCCTGCAAAATCACAATCCATCTATTATATTTTCCCCCAATCACTCGCCTACTGAGAACAAATTGAAATGGATTGGCTGCTGCCAAAACATAAGTTTTTTATAGAAGAATGTAATGTCTGAGTTGCTGCACAACATGAACAGCTGCTAAAGCCAGTTTTTCTATCGAAGTATACTGGAGTTCAGGTCCTACCAAGCCTCGACTAATATAGTATATAACATGCTCTACAAGAGCATCATCTTCCTGAACCAAAACCATACCAATGGTAGATTTTGCTACTGCAAGATACAAAAGGAAATCCCTGCTATAATCAGGTGGACTCAATAAAGGAGCAGAGGTCAATGCTTTTTTCAAAGCATCGAATGAGCGTTGAGCGAAGTCATCCCAAAAGAATGGAACTCCCTTCTTCAACAATCTCATAAATCCTTTGGTAACTTCAGCATAATTTACGATAAATCTCCGAAGAAAATTAGCTTTTCCTTGTAGACTTTGAAGTTGACGAATAGACAACGGGGGAGGCAACCGAAGTATTGCCTCAGCCTTGAAGGGATCTACCCTAATCCCTTCCCGAGACACAATGAATCCCAATAACCGACCGGATGTAACCGTGAAAACACACTTGTTCGGATTCAACCTAATCT
This sequence comes from Pinus albicaulis, assembly GCA_034641835.2. NCBI lineage: Eukaryota > Viridiplantae > Streptophyta > Pinopsida > Pinales > Pinaceae > Pinus > Pinus albicaulis. The sequence continues at coordinate 1,011,701,764 of CM076575.1, read as the reverse complement.
TGTAGAAACGACATCGTTCAAATACTTGACGGAGGTGAGCAGGATGATCCATTCTCTTTCGAGAATGAGCAGCGAAATCATCTAGATATGCCTCGATAATATGTTTGATGTCATGGAAGGCATATGACATGGCCCGCTGAAAGGTAGCCCCAGAATTTTTAAGACCAAAATGCATCTTCTTGTAAGCAAACGTACCCCAGGGACAAATAAAGGCAGTCTTATGCTGATCTTCAGGACGGATAGTAATTTGATTATATCCAGAGAAACCATCCATGAAGGAGAAAATCTCATTACCAGCACACTCATCGATAATCTAATCTATAAATGGTGTGGGGTAATTATCTTTCGGACATGCTTTATTAAGGTCTCTGAAATCAATGCAAACTCGAATTGTTCCTTGTTTTTTATCTACGGGAATAGGGTTTGAAACCCATTCAGTCAAAGGAACAGGGAAAATGAATCCTGCCTTGAGAAGCTTCTCTACCTCAGCTTTGATAGCCGCAGCCTTCCTAGGATTGACCGGACGAAGTTTTTGCCTCACAGGCTTAGCATTTTCGTAAGTCCTGATCTCATGTTGAACAATATATGGATCTATACCAGGCATTTCCTCATAAGACCAAGCGAATACATCCCTAAACTCTTTAAAGAGATTAGTGTAAATCTGAATCTCTTCAGGGGAACATTCAGCTCCGATGAAGACATTATCTATAACATTGGGATCCCTGGAAATGTTCACCGGGATAGTTGGAGAAATCACAACCATGTTCCCTTCAGCATATACCTGTGTTGGTGCTAAAGGGTTCAGGACTGGGCGAATAGGACCAGCAAACACAGAACTTGGAAAACTTGATTCAACTTCGCTCAAATCAGGTAAAAAGTAAGACCGATGATGCAAATCATCCCACAGTCTATCTATACCAGTCATAGCTTCCAGGATGGCCTCTTCAGATGGAAGAGTGGTATCAAGGAAATCCTGGGCAGAAGAAGAACTAAGTTTCCAAGCCGGAGCCACATCGCCATCCAATTCCTCCGGAGAAAGAGGAGATGGAATGGACTCTGCAGAGTCAACAATAGATTGATAAGAAATCTCAGCTGCAGACATTGGAAATGCCATTCCACCCACTTGACCTTCCGCTAATGTGGCTGTAGGGGAAGGTAAGGTCCAAGGGTCCGAAAAATAATGAGTTCTGAAGAACTCTCTTCGAAGAGGAGCCCTGGAGGATGAAATTGCATTTATATGAACCGTAGGAGGTGGAATATCAAAAGTACCCATCAAAGAAGAATACATTCCAACTCCTAAATTCTCAACAGGCGACTTAGCATTATCCACTTTTGGAATCGTTGAGTCAGTAGATGCATTCGGGTCTACAGGAGAATAGTCCAGTTGATCCACTGTAACAATCCTCCCTTCGTGAGGGAAACAAATAATCCAAAGTAATGAGGATGCAATAGCATCCATCTCGTAAATCCAGTTTCGCCCCAACAGAAGGTTGTAGTATAAGCTTGCATCAACTATCTCAACCTCTATATTTACAGTTTTGCCCCCAACATAGATGGGCAAAGCTGGGACAATACCATGCGGTCTGTGAGAATGACCATCAAACACAGTCAGAAGAGTAGCAGATGGAACAGCTGTGGAAGATCCAATTCCCTTCCAGCATGCGAAAGACATCACACATGTGGAAGCACCCTCATCAACGACCGTTCGAAAAATATTGAATTTTCGATACGACGATTTGATATGAAAAGCCATATTATGGGGGAGTATATTTTTAAAATTAGTCATATCGAATGTAATCATAAGAGATTTCTTTGGATCGACAGCCCCAATAGCAGTGAGCAGAGCACTGCGCTAAGCCGGACAAGACTGGAGCACCTCAAGAGCTGACATGGCACAAGGACTCTGCGCCAGATCTTCCACATTAGAGTAGTTTTGGGCAGCCCTTGCATTTGGATTAATCGTCGTACACTTATTAGATGCTTTGGGCATCCGAGGTATAGGCTCAACAGTAGGTTTCGTGATGTGAAGTGGCTCAGTAGCATCGGGAGCACCCTTGGCTTTCGAAGACTCAACTTTGCCATAATCACGGGATCTCGTGGCGATATCTGCGTGAGCACTCATCATGTATATGTTTGACGGAGTTTCCCCTTCCTGGGTGCCCCCAGAGGAAGCCCCAGTATTTTGATTTGTGCCAACAACTAGCTGTTTCCCTTGGGGAAAAGGGTTTGTCAACACAGCCTCGGAACTGGAAGAACCCTGCTGAGCTAACAAGCGCTGCACATCCTATATTTTAGGGCAAAGGTGAGTAAGATGGTCTCCAACACATAACTTGCATGGAAACTTCACTTTATTTTTATCCTTTGGACCCTCACCAACATGCTCGTTGGATTTATTTGCAATACCCTTCCCATTCTTGCCCTTTTTCTTATTACGTCCCTTCTTCTTCCCTTTGGATTGTTGATTTTATTTAGGGTTAGAAGTCTGAATGGCATTTACCGACAAATATTGAGAAGGTGATGACTCAGCGGGCACAGCCTGACCAGAAGAAGCAGATTGTATAGACAACTGCTGCAATTGACTAAGGAGGTTAGCTGCACCACTATTGATCGACCCAATAAGTCCATCACCATGAGGACCGGGTTTAGTCTTGGATAAATATAATTTTGAGAGAAGAGCATTAGGCAAATATTTATGAAGGACTCCAGACTGAGAATATATCAATTCAAGCTACTGGGCCCTAAAAATGGCCTGCTCCTCGGAAAATACCCCGGACAGGGATACATCCCTAGAAATATCTGACTGCAGAGATTTCAAAAACCATTCCAAAAGGAATTCTCCTAGAATATGAGCTTTAATAAGCCTCTTCCTTCTCTGCCATTCCTGAATATGGTCAGAAATGTGGGTTGCGTCGTCCTACTTAAAATTAGCTAGGAGTTAGGTCCCGGCATCATAATGAATAGGAAACTGGAAATGATTTAGAAATGTCATAGCCATATCTCCAAATGTAGCAAAACTGCCCCCAGTTAACTCAATATACCACTTGGTAGCGTTTCCAGTTAAGGTGCATTGAAACAACTCAACCTAATCGAATCATCGATCAGGGAGTTAGAAGAACACCATAAATGGAAGGTGGTGATATGGTCAGTCGGGTCCTCTCCATTCTTGCCTTCAAACTTTGGAATGTCTGAAGGTAGTTTGGTGGGAACCGGAGGCCACCCCGAACTATATCGGATCAGATCATTCGTCAATTTTGACAGATCTGGCAAGTTTAATGTTGCCAGAAAAGGTAAACGAGGCGGAGCCTGAGGATTCCATCCTTGATGGGATGAATTCCATACATTCTGAAAAGAGTACCCTGGATTTGATGAGGCACCAGGTTGCCAAAAATAACTCGTAGAAAATGTTGGGCCAAAGGACCCAACATTTGGAGAAGGACCCCCTCCCAACATAAAGTTACCAAATACCGGACCAATTCCCCCCCCCCGAAGGGATGAATGAAGAGGAAAGCCCCTGATAGGGGTTCCAAGCATTAGAAAGAGGGGAAAAAGTATGATAAGCACTCGACGAAGGGAAATAAACATTCCCTTGTTGACCAGCGTAACACTGATTCCCTGCCCCTACTGCTGTGAATACAGGGTTCCAACCTGTAAAGGTAGTCAAACTCTGACCTCCAGACCAAGGGTTAGAACTTTGAGTCTGAGAAGTAAAAGGAGAAGACCCTAAAGAAGGATTCAAACTAGGAATATGCCTAGTTCCGAAGGGGAACCCTTGAAAATAAGCTGACCCACTAGCCATGGAAGACATGGGTGTAGATGCAGCTGCAGCAGTGGAAAAGGAAAAAGGAGGAATCCCACTAGTGGGCATTCCAAAACAAAAGGGACTAGATTGAGAAGCATGTGCTTGGGTGAAACCAGAGCCAAACACAGTAGTACTAGAATCAATCGAAGATATAGCAATAGTGCCTCCTCCTTCAACTGAAGCAGGAGTCTGAATGCCTGCAGCACTCACAGCAGAAGCCGCGTTCCCAGTCGTGGCCATTGAAAGGTATGAATAAAATGGAGGATCTTATGGTCTTGTAGACTCAGGTCCGATGTAGTAAAAAACAAATGGATAATCAGGAGGAAGAGGAGATGGAAGTGACTGAGGAGACTCAGGTACTTCCTCTACTTCTATTCCTAACTCTCCCGGAAACAAGACTCTCGAGGTGAGCGGAACGCTCCTCTCGGAACCAACACCAGAACCAACTACAGGACCTTCAATCCCTTGTGGAGGATCAATCTCCACTGCGTCAGATGCCATAGGGTGATATTCACCTGCTATATTACTCCTACGCCTTCTTGAAGAAGGCTCTGCACTCTCGGGAGATAACCCCCGGATTCTCCTCGATCGACGAGGCGCTTGATCAACCACTTTAACAAATTTTAATTAGACTCAAAAAAGTATAAAGCTAAGCAAGCTAGGAGCAAAGAGAACTCACTACAAAAAATCCCTAAGATACAGCCAAGCAAGCAGCCTTCAGGTATTTCCACTCCGAGTGATTAGGACCTGACACCAAAATACGAGAAAGCGAAAAATAGGACCTCCTGAAAGTAGTCTAGGATAATTACGGCCCAGGCCTACTAGCAAAGGTAACAGAAACAGTTACACCGACCTCCTAACAACAGCCTTTGCCGACACAAGTACCCAAGCTTCGCAAGGGCAACCCCCAGAAGTACTACTGGAAGTGATATGACGTCTGCCTTAGGTACCACAGGTATTCCCCCCCGCAGTCACTTGTGTGGAACCTAGGAATGGAAACTATGGGCACCAATCCGTATCAGAAGCCGGGCGGAATGGTCTTGAAGCAAGATCCAGCAAATTAGAGAGGGGGTATCTCTCTTCTCGGCCTTCACTTCCCCTCGCGCTTGACTCTCTGGAGGAGAGCTTTCCTAGTCCACCTAACGGAGTTGGATTTCGCTCAATTAATAAACTTCTATGTTTTAGTTTGAGCAGCCTTGGAGATTTAACTCTCCACTCACCTAATCCAAGTCCCTACAACCTAGCTAGTTGGTGTATGACACTTAATAAAAAACTTGCTAGTTGTTTTTAAATTATAGTGCTTATTTTAATTGGTTGTTATATTAGGTCAAGGGGATATGGAAATAAAACTCGTGGTGTTTTATGACGCAGAAAATAAATTAATGAAAACCAAACTACATGCAAATGCAGTAATTGACTTTCGATGAAAAGAAATTTCTACATGGGTTCTACGAGACTATATATATTTTTTTCTTTTCAAATATCAAACTCACACTCGTAAAACCTATGAAAAATACTACAAATGCTTAAGTGCACCTAATGAAAATAACTAAGAGCATGCAAATTCTAAGATACAAAATCTAACAAAGCAAAGAGAAATTTCCAAAGAATCCTTCAGTTTTATCACTTTTCGGTTGTCCACAAAACTAGTTCCCAAAATCAGAAACTCTCAGTATAAAGACACCAAAATATGCTTGAAACAAGAGGAAGAAACCAATGACAATTCCCTTCCCAAATCAAGTCAGAAACCAAAGGAAAGAAATCTCAACGAAGCTTCAAAAGATGTAACAAAATGAAAACAAAAATGCAAAACAAAAGCAAATGACAAAACAAAATGTTTTTTGAGCTTTTGAATTTTATAAAAAGAAGAGCTCGAAGAGACCAAGAAAACTATCCAATTACTAAGCCAAACAACTCTGGATTTCAAGAAAAACTTCAAAAACGCTCCAAATCTTATAGTGCCACTTAGTAGCAAGATTTATATGAGCAAAAGAAGACAAGAAACTCAGTAACTCAGCCTAGAAGAATAGCACAACCTTGCAGCAAACAAAAACTTCAAAGAACCAAGAAAGACTCTTCAAAAATTGCAACAAGACCTAGTCAAATGAAATCAAGAAAACCAACCAGAAGCAGGAAAAAATCCAAGTGCAAAGCAAAACATAAAATGAGGAAAGAGTGTACAAGCAGAAGCTCTCTGTTATGATTAAGCAGAACAACCAAGAATCTCTAGAAACAGATCTTGGTACTCGAACCAGAAATGCAAGCACTAAAAAACAAGATTTGCCTAATAATCCAGTCTTCAACCAAACAAGAGAGAAAAATACTAATCACCACTATGAACACAATCCAGAGACTATAAAGACACTGTAGGAATAGGTCTCCATAGGCAGACAAGACTAAAAAGTCAAGAAATCAAAAATTTCAAAAATTTCCCAGGCATACGCTACTTATCAGCTTTTCAACAAGCATGCATACGCGCCTGTGTCAAAGGAAACCTACCTATACGCGACTTACTTTAACAAAAACTGTGTGTATACGCGACTGTGTGAAGAAAAACTCATGTATGAGAAAGCAAATAATGAAAAATAAAAAATATCCAGCCTGGATAAAGAACCAGGTCTTCAGTCTGACTGAGAAAAGGTTAACTGGACTAGAAATAATAATTAAAACTGTTGGAAACCTTTCAAACAGCTGAAACCACCCAATAGGGGAATCACAAGAATGCGATCCCCAGTGGAGTCACCAGTTCTGTTTTGGGAAATAACTCCCTAGAGGTTTGTCGGGTCAAAACCTCCACAGATCAGAGCATGTTATTCAAGAAGGACTCACACAACCACACTTGTATGCTAAAAACTAGATAACATCGATAGTAGAACTCACCCGTAATCCTACATTTGATGTAGATCCCGCGGGGTCCAAACCCCCAACAACCCTTCTTCCTCTTCAACCTGAAAACCAAGAAAGAACGTGCACAGAAATCTAGTTGTACAGCATATATTTATCCTAAATGTCAGTGAAATCTATGTGAAACATCATATAAACAATAATAAATGCTTAAATAATAATCTTTTCACATATGCAAGCAGATATTAACACGTGAATTCAGGAACAAGATGGTTCTTCTTCATTATGAACAGCATGTACAGTGATAAAAAGTGGAGAGATCACCTGAATCCTTCCACGATCTTCGAACAAAACATCGTCTGGATCTGTCCCACCCTTGCCTCTCTAGGACACTTTCAAGACTTGTGCACACGAGATGACATATAAACTGATGAACATCTCCAGGAAATAAGGGTTTCCTGTAAAAATCTGGGAAAGTGCAGGAGGCATGAGAAATCAGACTTGAATTGGGATTCCAACAGAGTATAATATCTATAATTCCTCTCTCCCTTAGGCCATGGACATGAGGGGCTTTTATACTCCCTCAAAGTAGTTTCAATCAGTTGGAAACAGTTGGCCACGTGCTGGGGTGGTTGAACTACTGGAGTAACCGTCAACCCAGCCCAAAAATAGGGAATTTTTATATATTTTTTAATGATTTTAATGGCATACGCGGAAAAGTGTGTATGGACTCGCGTATACATGCAGAAAATTCTGGGCATACCCGCGTATGGGATTTTTAACACTCTTTTTTATGAATTTTGTTCAAGTCTTTGGGAATGGGTGCCCAAGGCCAAAGAGACAATCATGAATCACATGAGGGTGAAAAATGATGCTATAAAAATTGGGAGGATAGTATTGAAGGCCTTTGTGCTGATTTTCAGATCTTGGCATTAGGCCAACTAGTTATTCATCCCTATAGTGCATTTTACTTCCAGAATTTTGTTATTTCTGTAGGAGTTGCAGGGTGGTTTGGCACACCATTTGGAGAGTTGATTTTCTAGTGAAGGGGATCTACCTTTCACTTAGAGGATCTATTGGAGGAGGCTATTGTATTGATCATATCAGATCAACCACACTTTCTAGATCTATATTTTGCAGTAGATGTGTAGCCTTAGAGCTTAGATATACATCTTGTACTTGGTGTTTTGCTGAAAACCCTTAAGGGGTTCTTCAAAGGAGGTTGTATAGTGCTCAGATCTGAAATAGTTCTATCTTTTGAAGAAAATATCATCCCTAGATATGATGTATAATAATTTTCTGTAGCAGAGCTAATAAAACAACGTTGTAAGGGTCTTCCAGCTTTTATATATAATTGCAGCACCTCATATTGAGTGATTTTGTCCATTAGAGGCTTGTACTTTCTTTATATGTATCTTATGGCCCATTTCTTAAGCATTTTTGGTGTTGTTATAACATATGAAAGGTCTCCATATTGGCCTCTTGCTTTTAAATGATGATTTAAACTATTGTTCCAACATTTTTCACTATATTCCTACTTTTCCCATTTGGGAATATTATAGTGATATCGAAGCATAATCTTGGCATAGCCTGTGCATCTTGAAAAGCCAATATGTCATCTGAAGAAGGAGAGCCTCTTACTGATAGAGAGAAGAAGTATCACAAAAGAAGCCACTAGAAGTTTGATTATACAAATGACAAAGAAGACAAGGGTAAAACCCCTTTATCTGGAGGTGAAGATGAAGAGAATGAGTTCCCTAAGATCCTTCTTAGAGCGATGCAAGACATTGCTATAGAGATAAAAGAAATGAGGATGGATAGATACAAGGAATCCCCTAAAGGATTTCATCATGGTGAAGGCTCTGGCATGTCTCATCACTGGAGTGATCAAACAGTGCAACAACCACAAGTTTCCCAACGCTCTGCAATGCCTACATTTTTGGCTATGGGAAATGAAGGGCTTCAAGAGAAATAATCCCTTGAAGACTATTTTATGGAGTATGAGTCTCAAACTCAAGGATTCAAGGACAACTTGAGTTTTTAGGAGTTTTGTCAAATCAAAGACAATAGAAGACCAATGCATCATAATAAAAGTGGTGGATTCATTTAGAATTATTATCGACACCACACTGTGGGCAGGTTTTTCTTACCAAATTTTGATGGGTCATCCAAGTGCACTGCCAAATCATGGGTAGAGAAACTTGACATCTACTTCCAGTCAAACAAGGTTCCAGAAATGGAGGCCATTAAGATTGCAACACTGCACCTTGAGGGTGAAGCACATGAATGGTGGTTCCATGGCTTGTTTACATTGGGTCATGCCAATGTGACTACATATTCAGCCTTCACTAGAAGGCTGGTGGAAAGATTTGATAGAAGATATCTTGAAGCACCATTCATGGGGCTTGCAAAACTAAAACAATCAGGTAATCCAAAAACTTACATTTCTGAATTCTTAAAACTTTCTGTTATGGTTCCTGATTTATCTACAACAAGAAGGGTGTATATGTTCATTGATGGGTTAAATGAACCTCTTCATGGGTTGTTTAAGTCTACCAAGCCCACTAACCTACAAGATGCCATTTAAAGGGATAGAGACCTTCAATATTCCTTGCCAAAATAAAAGGAAACATTTTAGCATAAGCCCCCTTTTCCATCAAAGGGAAAAGAAGAGAAGGCTCTTCCTTCAAAGGCAAGTCAATATAAAAAAACTCTTGATGATGATGTACGAAAAGATTTGAGGAGGAGGAAAATTTACTTCACATGTCAAGAATCTTGGGCACCCAAACATAGATGTGCAACAGGAAAGGCACACTACATAGAGGTATTCTGAAATGATGAGGAGGAAGAAGAAGATGAACCAAAAAGAGGTCACAGTGCTGACATTGTAGGAGATGAACCAACACCATCAGGAGATGTGAATGGAGCATTTTCTCCCATTAGAGGGGCTCTTGCATCATTGAGAGGAGTACCTAAGTACTTGACCTTAAGAGTTCAAGGTTCCATATTGAATCGAAGGGTTTCTGCTTTGGTTGATAGTGGGGCTACCCACAATTTTATTGATGCCCAACTAGTGCAAAGGAGGGCAATACCCACTGATGCTTTTGAGGGATTTTCTGTTTTGGTCCTAGGAGATAGAACTATGCAATGTATGCATTATGTTACATAATTATCAGTCACCATGGGAACATATACATTGACTGATCTGACACCAATGTGATATTGGGTGTTCAATGGTTGATTACTTTGGGGAAAGTCACCAATGATTGGGAGACTTTGCAGACGGAATGGGTGGATAGAAAGAGTGGCAAAACTCAAATAATCAAAGGCGTGCGCACATATCCCTCACATACAACTCCCACACAGAAATTAGAGATGGATTTGCGCAGTGGAAGCAAGGGCCTTATAGTCCCATCTATTATGCTTATGAGATTGCTACATGTGACACTATTATTTAGTGGAAAACCACCTGGGAGGCCACCTAATTCAGATTTGGTGAGAGTTGGCTCGCAACATGATGCTCCTTTTAGGTTCCCATGATTTGTTAGATTAGTGAGATCAAATTCACAGGGTAACATCAGACCAGTCTTTGGAGTCCTAGGACCTGGCCTTCCTGGACTCAGAGAGGGCTCTCACTATTTATGCAAAGGATGTGAACTTGTTTGCTTCTAGGGTTTTGATTTTAGGCTAGTTGTTAAGTGTAGGGTTTGTTATTTGGTTTTCGTCGGGTAAGATGATCAAGTAGAATAGATGGAATGAGGAAATATTCAATTCATTGGGCTATGGAGTCTATAAAATTCATGGAGAGTTCAACAATGGATCAAGGAGCATCACAGGGAAAATCTAGCATTGGTCAATGGATTTTCAAGGTTTATGGGAAATGAGGTGAACATTAAGTTTGTGCAAAGTAGGACAAATGGAAATTAATAATCCTTTACCATGTACTTAAAAAAAAGAAGGGACTTAGATACATAAGCACAAAGAAGAAATCAATAGACAGGGAAAAACAATAACTCTTTGATTCAACTTAAGCAAATAAGCATTCAATACAAGCATTCCAATGAAATAAAGAAGACGAGAAACTCATTTAACTTCTAGTGATTTCACCTTCAAGGTTATAAAACATTCAAGATACACATATAACTTTAATAAAAGAAGAGGGGACACCTAAACATCATTTATCATAGTTATGAAGATCTCCAAAACAATTTTTCAAGCATGGACAAAGGGTATGATTGAAACATAGCCTCCTTGGCAGACCTAATTAATGGTACTTTAGAGAGAGACCTCAAGAAAAATGTTTAGTGACATCAAACAAGCAGGGATAGCCATAAATCATCTTTTATATCTACTATATTAAACCATTCATGAAATAAACAAGCTTATGGGGCCTAGAGAGAAATGAAGAATTCTCTAGAAAGACCTAGCAGAAGAAAACATAGAGGCAATGAAGAACAAATAGAGCTAAGGTTCCTTTGAAGAACATTTCTTAGTCTAAATCCTTTATTCTATTGCAACATAGAAATATGGAAACATAATGAAACATGAGAAAAAAATAACTAAAATATAAAAATTTCACCATTAACCAAGCTTAAGGATCCTGCAAGCAAGTCTCCTCCATCAACAAGCAAAACAAGCCATTCACAAGCTCCACAACACAAAATTTCTCTTCAACCTCCAAAAGACTATGTATTGCTCCAAAGAGTCACAAAATTACAACATTTGCAATGAAGCCCTCATGCTCTATTTATCAAGCAAAGGAGGGCAAAAACCCTAGATAGGGTTGTAAAATGTCGAAATCACTCATAAATGTCATAAATGCCCACGAGACCATGCAAGGCCCAAGGCACAAAATATCCCATGAAATAAATGCCAAAATAACTTATAGCACCTCATTCTAGAGTGAATTGCCTCAAAAAACATTAAAATATCATTTTACAATAAATGAGTGTGTTTTGTTGAGTTTTGGCCAAAAACACACAGTGCTGTCTATAAGCACAGCGCCTTGACAGGAAGAAAATAGGCCCACTTGCAGCCAAGCTTTGGTGACCTTCCTAATGTCGGATTTTGCTCTGTGATGGCCTGTTGGAAATAATTCTGAGTCTATTTTCCAAATATACCATTGGGTTTCACATTGAGATCCTATAACCTGTCCAAAAGGAAAATTTTCCAACACTGCTATGAGCACAGTGCCAAGCCTGAAAATGAGGCAAAATGGTAGAAAAAGAGGTGTTTTTTGACCTTTTTAGGGGTCAAAAATGCTCCAAATGCTCTGAAACTTGGTGAGAATAGTGTACTAGGCATGAAAAATCCAAAAATGTATAGTTATTCCTTTGAGGATTCCTGAGGAAAAAGCGTAGCGCCAATGGTGCTGCGCTTATAGGCCTCCAAATTCACAAAAACCAAAAATTTGTCCAAATTTCTTAAAAATTGGTGGATGTCTCACTCATGGAGTTTGAGAGACCTCTAGAGAAGCTTGTGCCAAAATTCCAAGTCTAACTTGGCATTTTTCTTCTTTTAGTGTCTGGATCTTAGTTTGGGCCTTCTTGAGTTCAGCCCTTGCAACTTGGTTTCTCCGGGCATAATGTTTAGTCATCCTCCTTTGGAGATCAAGATCCTGATTTACCTTTTTCAACTTAGCCTCCAAGTGTTTGTTGGCCCTTTCCAACCAAGGCTCTCGATCCTATGCTATCTCCATGGCCAACAACTCATCTAGAGGGTGTTGCTCTGCTAGGCCTGATTCTTGTTCCCTTTGCTTTGCTAGTGCCTTCTTCAACCCCATGGTTCTAGGCCTCCTCCTATATTGTCCTTCATCATCCTCACTCTCTTCATAAGTGCCCATGAACTCTTCTAGTTTCACCTGCTCCCTTTGGGCTTCTTTCCAGGCCTTAATGTCTCTAGCTTCATAGATTGCAATTTGTGCTCCTAGCTACCTGTTCTCCAAGTCAAGGGCATAATTTACACTTTTGGCCCTTTTCAGATTGGTTTGGAGGTCTTCAATGAGTGCATTTTTGTTTTGGACAAGCAATTTTGAGATCCTAGCTTCACCCTCCTCATCACTATGTAATATTTCAAAATGGAAATAGTAGAAATACAAGACATAATAACGTAAAACACAAAAAATATGATCACAACATAAGAGGGATCAATATACAACCATCATTTTATTAATATATCAGCAACAATGTACAAAAATGTCATGAGGGACAAGCCACCCAAGCAAGAAGAACAAGCCTCCAATGAGTATAACAATTAGAACTTGAGTTTCTGCAACTGTATAGAATGCCAAAGAGAAGTGACAACGCTGTATATATTAGTGTAGTTGCTTCTGTAAGCATACATAAATGAAATATGGCTGATAGAAACAAAATAAATTCCCAGAAAAGAAGATGTGGGCTCTAGTACATGATTTCTAGCCAACCTGAAAAAGATTGCTAGAAATACCAAGAAATATACAATGTGACAAATAACCATGGGTTTAATATTCCATAGCAAACTGGATCTGATATGGGATGAGGCTATGACAGATATGAAATGATTATGTACTCCTCCAATAGTATTTCTAAATAGAAGGTTGATCCCTCTACTCAGAAATAGACCCTCCTGATGAGCTGAATGAACCCTCCTAGCAACTGCCTCTAAAAATAACGCAGATCTGGACTGAAACTGCACTGTGAGGGATGGTAGATGGTTGGCCTAATGCAAAATATGTGAAAATATACCTAGCAGCCCTCCTTGCTGATTCTCTAATGGATAGGCTACTCTCCAATGAAAAACAAGCCCAGAAATGGCTCTCTGTGATCCTCCTTTGCTGCACCTTGCAAGACAACCCAGATCTAAATAGAAACTCCACTATAGCTAAAGGAGGTAGATTGGCCAGAATGCTGGAATGAGAAAATACAGCCCAAAGAACCTCTCCTTCCCTGAGGATGAGGTAGGGATTCCCGATCAGGAACACCCTTGTGTTAAACAACACAACAACCTTGCTAAACAACAAAAGGAAGAAAATTTTAAACATACCAATATCAATAATAACCTAAAAAATAACCTCATATGGCTTCCATCCTCTTCCTTATATATATTATGAGCTTCCTTGCCCTTGGCCCCACTCAATTAGGTCATTTCCTTCATGAAATCAATCTCCCTCCAAAACTGCATTATTCCTCAATTAATCTCCACTCCTCCATAACAGTGTTGTTGACTTGGTCAAAGTTGAATGAATCAACATGATCCAACCCATGTTCACACTTGTAGGAGCTTTATTTAGCTACTAAAAATGTCTCCTTTCACACTTGAAGTGTTTTTATTGCTTCTTAGGAGACTTATGAGCGTCCCCACCCACTTATTCACCTACCTAGTGATAAAACAAACTATAATATTCCATTTAGCTGAAGGATAAATTTTTGGAATATTACAGTCCTCCCCTCCAAAATGTTTCTTGTCCTAAAGAAAATGTATAGGGAGAGAAAAAATACCTCCCCTCCTGCTCTTGTGGCTTCCTCATCAATAGTACCCACCACTTCTCAAGATGATCTGTAATAAATCTGCCCTCCAATGGTTCCTCCCAAGTATGGAAAACCCAATGGTTCACATCATGAAAAGGTGGAAGGTGTAAGTGGAAAAATTATTGCTATCCAATGGCCTCCTCAAGGTAGAACCTCATTCCTAATGAGATACTCCCATACCCATGCCATCATCCAAATGAAATGAGCCATCCTAGGTAGCTCATCAAAGAAACCCTCAACCCCCAGTTTGTGAAATGTATTGGGGCTGCATGGAGAGATGAGATTTTTCTACCCAAGTTGTTTCTCTCTCCATTATGGTAAGCATGGGGCTGTTGCTGATCTTGGGCTGAAATTTCATGGCCTCCAAAAATGGCCCATGTTACCCCACCAAACAAAACATCCATGAAGTGCCTCCTCCAAGAACTCAAGTTCTCCAAATGGCTCCTCCTCCCACATGAAGAAAAGAGATGTAGTGTGGCAATCATGGTTTGCCCATTGTTTATCCTAAAACATGAAACATGTAAATTAGGGATAATCACACTCCCAATGGGCACCTTCAACTCTTGTGCCACTCTACCAACAAAGCTTCCCATAAACATAAGAACATCACCAATATATGGAAGCAAAAACCAATGAAAACAATTTTCCACATGACAACCGAGAGGTGGATCATAGTTCCACATATGGAACCAGCACAGTGCATTGCCTGCCTGCCTAAAAAAAAAGAATAACAAGTGTCTTTTCAGCCACTTCTTTTCTACCACAATCATCCTACAAGATATGATCATGTAGGTACAATGTGGTGTCAACGGTGCACACCAAGAATCCTGTGTCTTCCCCCACAAACCACCAATAGAATATCCAACCTCAATGTTGCAATTGGCCTCAAGTACATCATAATATAGTATACAATAAGGAATAATCCTCCTTGGTACAACATGCTTCTCATACAAAGTAAAGGAGTACAAATCAGAATGCATAAATGTACCTTCTCTACTATGTACTCCAGTCATTGATCTGAAATGGCTCAACTGAAAGCTCTCCCTAACTCTCCATGAGTAGGGAAGTGGCTGTGATAACCTCTCCATCACCATCTAGGCTATGCATCTCTCCATATGATGATATGTATCCTGCCGGATGCCCTCCCAAGTGAACTCCTCCATCAAAGAATGAAATGCATCAAAGTGCATGGAAAGAAATTCCACATGTGTTGCATGTAGTAGCTTCTTCTTAACCTCAAAAAATCTAGTCAAGAAGAATTTTCCATAGGAATAGATGACCTCATCAACCACCATGTATCTATCATCTCTCTCCGGGTCATCAAGAATCATGCAAGCACCAAGATCCTTGGAGTACTCTACCAAAAGCTGAGACCTCCAATATGGATCAACCCTCCTAAGAGACAACGATGTAGATTTGAAATGTGAAGCTCCCCACATGATGTTATCTTCTCCTTTGACATCCCCCATGCCAAATTCATCCTCCAAAGTGCTTCCATGCCGATCATGTAGCTTCTCATGCTCAAGTAGAAGTGGTGGCCTTTGGAAGTTGGCCTCCCATGAGAAGCTACCACCCAAAAAGAACCTCTTGATCTTGGCCAATGTAAGCATGAGTGGCTTCCATCCACTCCAATACATGGAGGATTCCATCCACAAAGGAAGTACCCTGTGTTTCTCCAAATCCATGGAGAAACTCCCTTGCACCATGGTGGTTCTATCCTTCATCATTGCAGCAACTTCTGTCAGCGCAGAATATGTAGTGAGAATGGGTAATGCTAAAAATGGGAGAATGTATCCCTCCTCCTCGAGTCTATCCCAGACTCTCTGAGTTGTAATAGACCCCTTCAAAGTATCCACCCCTCCAAGATCTAAGAGTGGTGCAACCCCACGTGAATCATCTCTCATCATCTCCTAATCTAGTGGTCTCCTTGGTGGAATGCCTCCATGTAGTGAGACATCAATGTCAAGAGTAGACTGCACATATGGATGGAAAAATTTGTCCCTGCCCTCACTGTGCAAATCATTCTACCTCTTCTGTGCATCAACCTTCTGAAATAGATAGGGGTGTGTGCTCCTCATCATGTAATGTTGGTCATCCTCCCTACCTTCTCCTTCCATCTATAAGGTTTCAAAATCATGCTATTCAATGATTGTGCCTCATCCTCCACATATGAACTCCTCAGGAACTTCTTGCAATGATACAAGAATTCCTCTTGTGGGAGAAAGTGCTCCATATACCTCTACATGAGGTGCTAGATATTCTCTAGATATGATAGCGTTGTTTTCCCCATGTTATTGCCTAAATGTACCTCAGGCTGAAGGAAGGAAAAATTCAGGGTAACATCATACCACACTCAGTCTGGTAGCTAGCCCTACCAGAACATGAGAGGGCTCTCTCCGGGTCAATCTCAGAAAAAATTTATCTATAGGGCTTGAGATGACTGAAATGAGTTATAATTTTAGGCTAGGTATATTAATTAAGGAGTTTGAAACGATTTTTAGGGGTTTTTTGTTGAAAAAAGGGAAAGGCAATTTTGGGCTTGGGGATGAGGCCAAATTCTTGCAGAGTTCAGGTTGGGGCAGGGTAGGCAATGGCTTTGATGTTTGAGATTCAATGAATGGATATAAAATACTGCTGAGGAGCTGAAAAGGGCAAGAAGGTGCAAGGATCCTCTTCAAATTGACGAAAACATATAAAACTAAATAAAATATTAAGGCAGAGCACCAGCAAACTAAAGAATTCTACCTTCGTTACTCATTTGTTTAATTCAGAAGCAAAGAGAAGGGAAATGGCGTACATAAACATCAATGAAATTACAGATACATGGAGAAAAACATCATCAAAACTCATAGCCACAAGGATCCCAACAAGTGCTGCAAAACTCTGGTCTTTCCTTTGCCAAAAATCCGAAATGAATATACAATGAGGTGCTAAACTATTCCCAAAAGTCCAACCATGAAAATGACTCAGAAAATACATAATATAGACCATCCTAACCCCTTCCCATGCCTCTAGGGGTCGATCTCATCCTTCTAGGAGCTATTTCAACCAATTCTAAACATGGAACTGAAATCTAGGCAATCAAACAACTTGCTTCTATATGCTAGGAAACTGATCCATTCACTTAATTTTCACTTTTTAGTGAATGAATCCTCTAGAACAAGTAAATGTGAGCCAAAATTACATCATAGCCATAAAACTACATCAAGATAGATCAATAATTACATCACAAAGTGAAACTAGTCAAACTGGCCAAATTTCTGCGCTGAAAAGTAAAAATTGGACCAAAATCCTCTATGCGCCACGCCAGAAAACTCAATGCACCACGCCACTTTGAGCCTATTTTTGGGAATTTTCTGAAGTCCAAATTGATCTCATGATATCTCGTTGGAAATCCCTTTCCGTCTGCTATCCAACCCAAGTGGAATTTTTTAATTTAGAGTTCATTTGCCCCTCCAAAATTGCAATCTCCCAAGACTGGTTCCTGCTGGTGCAAAAGGTGGCAGAAAGGCCATTTTTGGTGTTTTTTTGACCCTTAAGACCATCCATAACTTTATGAAATATCTCATCCATTCCTTAGCATGCATAATTTACCATAAAAAATCCAAAAATGTAAAATTTTCCTCCAGAAGATCTCTCAAACGTAAGTGCGCGTCGAGTGGCGCGACGCGTCGGGCAGAAAAACCTGTTTTGCAACCAAAATTTCAAAAATGACAAAATTTACTCCAAATTTTCTGAAATTTGGAGTGAATGTCTCCCATCATGTCCCATGCTCAGCCAAGGAAGCTTCGGCCAATATTTGGAGTGGATCATGCCTTTTTCACCGTTTCAGTGCTCTTCTCAACCTCGCCTTCAGGATCTTCATCCTAGCTCTGCAAACGTGTGTGCGGGCCTAATAGTGGTTCTTCATATGTGTGAGCATGTATTTGTCTATTGGCCTTTGCCAAGAGCTTCTCCAGATGAATTTTGACTCTCGTAAGGCAAGTCTGCCGCTCAAATGGTGTCATGTCACCAGGTCTCTTTCGGGCCATTTCACGGTCTTCACGGATTTGCCGCAACTCTATGAGTGTTTGTTGATCCTCCAATTGTTTATTCTGCTGCTCCAAGTAATTTATAACCCACTGAGCTCTCTGCAATTTCTCGATCAGTGTGTCGATCTCAGCTTTCTGCTCCTAGATGATTTATTTAAGCTTTGAGCTGGGAGAGCTCGAATCAACATCGATCAATATAAAATTAGTATCTTGGCCTCCTGAGGGGCCCTCATCCTGCATAGGCTTCTTGCCTTTGTCCTATACCTGTGTTGATGTAGAAGGTGAGACCCCTTCCACACCATGTGGAGATATTACTCGCGTTGCTGTCGAAGGTAACGATACCCCTTCCACCCCGGGTGGAGATAATACTCGTCGTGCTGCTGCAAATAAGGCTCTGGTACCTCTCTAATAGGTAAAACACACTGGAACACTGATAGGCTCTATCTCAGGAACCTAAAACTGATGTGGAGGCTCACCTGCATCATGAACAATCTCTGGAGGAGGCTGAGGGGCTGTAAAGAAGTCACGGGAAACGAACTCCTCCCATGCAATGCCCTGCAATCCAAGCTGATGTACCACAATCATCTTGATGAGCGCATAATGATAAATGCTGTTATGTTGCTGCTCTGGAGTCTTCTTCTGCACAAGGGTAGTCATCCGTTATATGTTTCGGCACATGAAGTATGGAATATTCATCAGTCTCACTCTCGTGAAATGCATCAAAATTCTGATGTGGTATGCATAAAGGCGGGAGAATCTACCCTCGCAGCTGAAGTATCTAATGATGAGTTTCATTAATGGTGCATAGGACTCCTTCAAGAATCTGAAAGGAGACACCCTGCTGAGCTGCCTCATATAACCAGGCCTGCTGTAAGGTTCATAATATGCTCTATATAGCTGCTGTCTCTTATTCCACTCTTCACCTATGTTTGGTATCCCGGTTGCCTGAGAAATGGTTTCTGGTGTCAAGGTGAAGTTCGCTCCAGCAAGGTTTACATGACCATCACGCAAATGTAGGACAAATAAGAGAACCAACTCTTGATGATGCTAAATATGAGAAATCATCTCACAATACTGAAAACATGAATGTTGCTAAAAGCATGCCATTGCAAGCGGGTAGGCCTGCAATTAAGTCAAGGAAGTGGGCTCTTCTCTGACGTGCCTGCCAATTTTATGAGACCTCCTCGGTACATTTAGCTCTGTGGTTGAGTCACTGTATTTCTCATATCCTTGCTCATATGATGAATTTGTCTCTGACATGGTGCTTTGTAATGTGTATAACAAGTATATGCTAATAGATATGTGGTGAAAATAAGAGTTTGGTTTGTTCGAAAATGGTGAATTGGTGTTTGTCTTTCAATACCAAATGTGCCAAATATGTACCAAGTAGGAAATGAGGGACTATGGTAATTATAAACAAGGGGTGTAATGGACTGTCAAGTGAAATTTGAGTGGAAGGACAGTCACTTGACTGCTTGGGGGACTTCGGGATTTGGGGATTTTATAAGTGATATGGGAGTGGGAGATGTAGTAGGGTTTAGTGATAGGGAAAATGGGTACAAGGAATATGATTGTTTTGTGACAGAGGGAAGAGGAAAGGACTGTGATAACAGTATGACAGTGATGGGAACACAAATGAAAAATGGAGTGGGAGTGTTTAGCACCAATAGTCAAATTTCAATACTTCATTACAAACCCTGAGGGAGCAGATTTTGATATGGAAATAGGGTTTGTTTTTCACCAACCAAAAATCGAATGTCTTTTCCTCCAAACAACACCACACATGACTAAAATCAATGGGCAAGAGTTTCAACTTACTTGGAGCAGGAAAGATTTGAGTCGATTTAGTTTTTTGATGAAAATTTGATGAATTTAAGCCTGTCGGCTCTGTGCGCCATGCGCACACCCAGTGCGCCGCGTCAGCTCTGTGCGCCGTGCCAGAGAAAATTAACACAGTCAAAATGGGCTCAATGCGCCGCATCTTGTGGATGCTCCGCGCCTTCCTCCAATGCACTGCGCGCACTTCTAAACACAGTCTTGGCTTTCAAATTTACAGCTTCGCCCTCTCACCACTAAACTTCGACTTTCCTTGATGTCTTGGATGCAAATGGCATTAATACACATAGAAATATCTATATAAAGTCATGGCTTTGATTTTCTCTTTGTAGAGACCCACTTTGTAATGTTTCAAAATTGGCATTTCTTCACTTTTAATACAACTATGTTCTTCAAGTTTCCTTTTTGATTTTTTTTTGGCTTGCAATGATGGCTTTCTTGGTTGATTTTTTGCAGGGATGGTGGCATCGGATTTCGACAAAGGATGACCAGAGGCTGCATTTGAGGTACTTCATGGTGGAAAAATTTAAAAATACATATTTATTACAAACAGTTAATTTGACGATTTCTTCCTCAAAACAGAGTTTTGAAGAAGAAACATCCTTGAGCATAATTGATGATGAAAATCTTGGAATGAAAACTTATTGAAGACATCCTCATGGCCTGCGGGCATTATTTGACATTATGAAGACCAAACCCTAGACCTAGTGACTGAAAGGCTCTTTTTGACCAACATACCACCCATGACTGTAAATGACTGAAATCAACTTTAATGAATTTTGATAAATTTTGAGCAACCCAGCAAGTACAAACATGAGGGAAACTAGTGAAGAGACCCTTCCGTAAAATGATAGCAAGCCCCTAACAGAATGCAGATGAATGAGTGGAATGAGACACCTAAAAATGAAATGCAATAAGAGAAATGATCTCTGATGGAGGGATGTAAATACTGACTCTAACATTGGCTCCAATGGGGATGGTAGCTCCTGGGAGGTGCCAAGAATGGCAGATCTCTGGGAGAGTAGGCAGTGCCTTCGTCCATTGGGCTATGGAGTCCATTATTTTGACAAAGCAACTCAAGACTGTTGACTGAATTTATTTGACTGAAACTTTGACTGAAACTGACTCAACTTTTAAAACTGAAATGACTGAACCAAACCGACTAAACAGACTCAAACCAAAACTGAAATCCTTCTTAAAAATTATAGCCTTCACTTCGGGCCCCAAACTGAAGAAAATACCACAGTACACACTTGCAATGAAATTGAAATAAATGAGATGTACAATGACAATGTGATCAGCAGAAAGCATCTTAGAAATGGTACCGCTTGAGCAGCCGACCATTGACCAGCCCTCCTGGACAGTCTTCACCATTCATTTCCTTCAAAAGAAAGGCGTTCTGACCTCGATATGCTGCAATCTTGAATGGACCTTTCCAAATATTTTCAAACTTACCGTGTTTACCTTTGTCCTCATTCTTAGCATCCCACTTCAGCACCACTTCCTCCAATTGGAATTTATCCACCTTCGCTTTCCTGTCATAGATTTTCTTGATTCTCTCCTGCAACTTAAATGTGTTCTGGAAAACCTCTTCTCTTGTTTGCTGCAAATAAATCATCTGATTTATCCTTCTCTGCATATGGATTTCTTCACTGCCAGCTTCCTGAAGAAGCTTGACCACCGGAACAACAAGAGAGGTAGGAAACACTGTATCCACTCCATAAACTAACTCAAAGGGGGACATACCAATGGACTTCTTTTGACTCACCCGATCAGCCCATAGAGCATTGACAAGCCTCTTATGCCAACTCTTCTTATTTATGTCCAGCAAATTTTTAATGATGTTGACTAAAGATTTATTGGAAGATTCCGCCAAATCGTTGCCTTGCGGATGATAGGCGGTTGAATGTCCCAAAATGATTTTATACTTGGCACAAAACTCAATCATTTTTCTTGATTTAAAATCTGCTGCATTATCAGTGATCAATTTATTCGGGCAACCAAAACGAGACAAAATGTTGTTCTCAAGGAAAGAAATGATTACCGAATCGGTAGCTTGTCTGGTGGGAACTTCTTTGATCCATTTCGTGAAGTAATCAGTTGCTATTAGGATCCATATATGTTGTCCTGAAGAAGGAGGATGGATCTCCCCAATGAAATCCAAACCCCACTGCTAAAAAGGGGCACTTACCTCAATAGGTTTAAGCAGCAAAGGCTGTAATTTATGTCTTCCTTCGAAAATTTGGCACTCATGGTAGCCTTTGACTATTTTATACACATCAGCAAACAATTTCGGCCAATAGTACCCCGCTCTCAAAATCTTATTGGCTGTTGTTTTCCAAAGATGGTGACCCCTGCAGTCTCCTTTATGGAAATCCTCCATTACCTTCTTCGCTTCTTCCTCCACCAAACAATTTAACAAAACACCACCCAGATCTTTCCAATAAAGTGAAAAATTCAAAATACAAAATTTTGCAGCCTTCAGTTTCAAAGTTCTACCTTTGTTTCTAGTCATGCCGAGTGGTGATGACAAATTTTGAAGAACATACACGATATCTGAATACCATGGGGAAGCAACAAACATTTCTGATACCTGAAGTGGCGAATTCTCCTCATCCTCATCAGATATAGCAGCAATCAGATTTATGTCTAGCGCATGCAAATTGGATTCGGCCATAAGCTTCGCCAGCCCCTGTCCCTTGATAAGCTTCGTGGGCCTTATCTCCACATCATACTCCAGCAAAGCTGCAATCCACTTGCCTCGTCTTCCTTCCGGATCAGTTTGTACTAAAAAATCTTTCACGGCAGCATTAGGAACATAAGCCAAAATATGGGAATGCAAAATGTATACCCGGAAATCCTTTAATGCTTTTACAAGTGCCAGAGCTTGCTTCTCAATGATGTTTTACTTCAAGGCTGCGTCTCTTATAGTTCGACTAAAAAAAGCTATCGGCTTCTCATGCCCATCTCTTTTCTGCATTAACACAACTGCCATGGTACGCTCCGAAGCAAAGGAAAACAAAATAAAATCTTGGGTGTAATCCGGGCTGATTAACACCGGAGCTGAAGATAGTGCCAAATTCACTAAATTAAAGGACTTTACTGCCTCTTCAGTCCACTTCACTTGGCTGTCATTTTTCAGCATATTTGTTATTTCTCTTAAATGTTCAGCAAGGTTAGGGACAAAACGGCGTAAAAAGTTCATCTTACCATTAAAAGACTGAATCTCCTTCTTGTTCCTGGGAGGGTCAATTTGCTGAATTGCTTCAACACGTGCTGGATCAATACGAATGCCGTCTTTTGAAATAATGTGACTGAGTAATTTTCCCTCATCCATGGCAAACAAGCTCTTTTTAGGATTAAGCGAGACACCATATTTTCTGCACTTTTGAAAAACAACTTTCAAGTGATACTTATGCTCTTCATCTGAATTGGAAAAAACCGTCAAATCATCCAGGTATATAACAAGGAAAACATCTTTCTCATTCGCAAAATCCATGTCCATCGCCCGCTGAAAAGTCAGACCAGCATTTTTCAAACCGAATGGCATCTTGGCATAGTGGAAAGTTCCCCACAGAGTGGTGAACGCGGTTTTGTCTTGGTCGTCCTCATGGACAAAAAATTGGTTATATCCAGAATAACCATCGAGTAGTGACATGCGAGATGCTCCAACTACTCGCTGCAGTATATGATCCATCTTAGGCAATGGATAATTGTCCTTCAATGACACCTTGTTCAGATTTCAAAAATCAATGCACAACCGAATCTCACCTGTCTTTTTCCGCACTGGCACTAAATTGGAAATCCAATCAGAAAATCTGATGGGAACAATGATTCCTGCTTTGTACAATCTGTTTACCTCCTTCTCAATCGATGTCAGCAACTTCGGGTTGATTCTTCTTAGCTTCTGTCTGAAAGGCTTCTGATTAGGCTTGATTGGGATAGTGTGCTAAATTATATTGGTATCATACGTCTTTAAATCTGAGTAATCCCAAGCGAAAGCATCAGAAAACGAAGACAACAAACTCACATATTTTTCTTTTACCTCTGGTGGCAATGATTTGGATAACTTCACCATCTTGGGGTCTTCAGCTGTTCCAATATTTACATCTTCAACTCCTTTTTCAGTCGGCCGTAAGGTTGGTTTCTTGGCCACATCATCCTGATCGAAGAGCCCTTCTAAAGGTATCAAACCTTTAGGAATAACATTATCTTTCAGCTGCAACACTTCCATTTGATTCACTTTCACGTCAGCTTCATCATCATCATATTCTACATCAATTGAGGTATCTTTGAACTTCCCTTTATTTTGCGGAAAATCATTAATCTCATCACCATCTTGGAAAACTTGCCAACATCTTTGATTATCCGGGATGGTAGGACGGTGCTTCACATGGATTTCAAAATTATTACTTGAATTCATTGGGATCTTCAAATTACTTGCTGCCTTAGCAAGTGCATATGCAATTCCATTTTGAATGCGAGGAATACAAGTCAAAGTATAATCTGAAAACTTCTTCAAAATATCCAGAACAGCATTACGGCAAGCCCGCATTCGAGGATGCTTCGTTTGATATTCACCCTTTACTTTCTTAATCACTAATTCGGAGTCGCCATAGACTGCAATTCTCTTAGCGTTAAGCTTTCTCAGAATTTTTAGGCCAGCAATCAGAGCTTCGTACTCAGCCTCATTGTTTGAACAATCAAATGCTAATTTGTAAGAACATACCCGTACATTGCTCGGTACCTTGTTTGGAGCGGAAAAAGGACTGCGTACCCAAATACCAATTCCAACACCATCATTTCCCACTGCACCATCGAAATCCATGGTCCATAGACCCTCTTCATCATCTTCTAAGTGTTGAAATTGTGCTAGCTCTGTTTTTTCTGCTTGTTGTCCACTATCTTTAGATGATTGCTCAACTGCGCTTTCCGGTTTTTTCCTTTCTTTCTGCAAAACTTCTCTGAAATTATTAGTAATCTCTGGAATATCTTCTGCTTGAACTAACTGACTATATACATCATTGAAACTATCGGCACACATAAAAAAAGACTCTAAATCTGTATGTACATAATTAATCGGATGATTGACCGGTTTCTCCTTGGTTGTAATCATATACTTCATTTTTTGTTCCCGGTACAACTTTCTCATTTGACCAAACACGGGAATCATTGCAAAGGAGAAATATAATTGTAATGTCCCTTTCAATTTTTCTCCCCAAGATCTGGAAAGAAACATACCAAACCTGGGAGGAATGTCTACCACAACTACGTCCATCAAAACATTCTTTGTGGGAATCCGATCCAAACTAATAACCAAGTCTTTAATGAGCCCAATACATCTCACTTTGCTAGAATCAAATGAATAAAGATCATGGTACTTCCTAGTGATTTCTAAACCCAACTTCTCCATGATTGCCTTCGGCATAAGATTATGGGAAGCACCGGAATCGAACATGGCATTATGCAATACAAACTCATGCAATCGAAGACTGATATAAAAAGGAGGCACTTCGCTATCTGGAGACTCACCATCCAAAGCTGGTCCAAATATCAGTTCCGGTTGATCATATTCAATATTTACCATATCAGACATAGAATCGAAATTCAAAATTTTGGAAACTTGACCTTTATAACTGATGTTCTTCATTAGTTCAGTCAAGGGGATGGATACCTTTAATTTAGAAATCTCATTCTCCAAACTAAAGGCTGAATTTTTTTCGATCTCTTTTGCTGGAACATCTTTCTTTTCAGCCTTCTCCCTCGATGTAATTGGCTGATTTTCTTTTTCTGCTGATGATGACTTGGTGGCAGCGGGATCAACTATCTATTTTTCTTTCTTTTGTGCAACAGGTGAATCTTTTTTAGGTGCTGAAACTTCCTTTCTCTTTTGGATTGGATTGACAGGCACATCTCTGTTTCTAAGAGAATATTGCTTCTGCTGGGCTTACAAGGCATTCATATAACCTCTCTGATACTCATCCGACTCTTCCTCAAGAGCTGCGTCATTGGCCAATATAAAATCCTCATCTCTTTGTACAACTTAACTTTCTGCATAATCCTCATCTTCAGTGATATAAATGGGCAAATCATCAGGAGTAAAGAAATGATTTTCCTCCCCTACTACATCATCTTCATCATCTGAATCCTGACCAACAAAATTCTGCTGAAGAGGTGTCTTTACTTGCTGTTGGACTGCTGGTTCTTGTGCTTGCTGTTCTCGTTGTTTAATCCTGAATTGAGGCTGCTGCTGACCACGAAAGTTGGGATTTCAAATCATCGGTTCGATCTTATCAAGCGTGAACCTTTCAAACATTTTTTTCACTTTACAAAGTAGCTGATCTGATGTAGATGTAGAAGCTTCTTCCTTTATCACAACTTTCTTCTCTGCTTTCAATCTAGCTCGCTTGTCATTCAAATTTGCCTCAACACTCACCGCAATTTTCTGCATATCTTCTAAGGTGAGCGGATCTCTGTCTCGTAATGAATAGGCCATCTCCAGATCAAAAACATCTGGGAATTTTAACAAAGCTGACTTCTTAGAAGGCCTCAAATCATCAGGAATTGCATTATAAACCGCATTAAATATGATAATATAGTCTTGGAAGGACTCACCAGCATTGCGCTTGATCTTGGTATATTCAGAAGTGATTTGAAGTGGATCTTTCTTCATTTTCCACCGATCTAGAAACTATCTCTGAAGCTCTTCTAATGTATTAATACTTCTAGGCTGCAAAGCTCTGAACCACTTGCGTACCTCACCTCCAAAAGTTTGCACAAACAATCTCATGGTGACATTCTCTTCATCAATTTCATGTAGATCAAAGAAGTCTGTCATTCTATCAATATGCTGCTGAGCAGGCACACTTTGAGGAGTACCATCAAACAATGGGATTTTACTCTGATAATCAGCGGGCATGGGATCTAAGTTCTGGGGCAAGACAAGAGGTGCGAATCTAGCAGCCATTGCTCTTGGTGGATTTATGATCTGTCTCGGAGAAACGGGTGGAGTAGGAGCAGTAGATGTACGAGGTGTATGTGGTGGAGATGGAGGAGGAACTACTGCAGATTGCTGATCAGATATAGATGGTTGCGCGGGAATGGTAGGAATGAAAGAAGGCTCGGTGTGAACTTGTGAATCAGAAGTAACTGCTGATGGACCAAGAGTTTCAGAAGCAGATTCGATAAACTCAGGAATATTCGTTGCCACAATAGAGTTTTGGATGTTCAAGATGTAACTATCAATGGATATATTAGCTTGTTCAATCTCAAGATACTTGATAAACTCGGGATTTATGACAGTAGAACCAGTAGCACTTTCAGACTTAGTTTCAAACAATGACAGCTCGAATTGATCATCAAACTCAATATCTTTAAGGAACTCAAATACAGTCGGGCATGAATGAGATTTAAACAAAGGGATCACAAGACTTTCTCGACAGAGGATTCTGGAAATCAAATTGGGATTCTCATACACTGGAGGCGGATCAAGATCGGGATTAGCTCTAGTATGTCTTCTGAAAGACAGCGTGTTGATCTATTCAAAAATCAAAGGGACAAAACCGATCTATTTTAGCCTATCAAATTATAGACTCAATCACCCAAAAGTCCAGAACGATATAATTTACTTGGGTAATTCACAAGTCAAATGTCACGTTCACAAGCTAAACCGGAGATTGACTGAAGCAGTGTTTATCTACTTCCGCTAATGCAAACCAAAAGCGTTTCGAAAGCTACCTGGCGTAACTTCAGGCTCCGTCTGTAACCTATGAAACAAATAACACCAACAAGCAAACCATTTTCTTCCCAGTATGGTCACCACTGTTTTATTTCCTAAATCTACCTCAGGCTGAAGGAAGGCAGAATTTAGGTAACATCATACCACGCTCAGTCTGGTAGCTAGCCCTTCCGGAATAGGAGAGGGCTCTCTCTAGGTCAATCTCAGGAAAAATTTATCTATAGGGCTTGAGATGACTGAAATGAGTTATAATTTTAGGCTAGGTATATTAATTAAGGAGTTTGAAATGATTTTTAGGGGTTTTTTGTTGAAAAAAGGGAAAGGCAATTTTGGGCTTGGGGATGAGGCCAAATTATTGCAGAGTTCAAGTTGGGGCAGGGTAGGCAATGGATTTGATGTTTGAGATTCAATGAATGGATAGAAAAGGCTGTTGAGGAGCTGAAGAGGGAAAGAAGGTGCAAGGATCCTCTTCAAACTGACGAAAACATATAAAACTAAACAAAAGATTAAGGCAGAGCACCAGGAAACTAATGACTTCTACCTTAGTTACTCATTTGTTTAATTCAGAAGAAAAGAGAATGGAAATGGCGTACATAAACATCAATGAACTTACAGATACATGGAGAAAAACATCATAAAAAATCAGAGCCACAAGGATCCCAACAAGTGCTGCAAAACTTTGGTCTTTCCTTTGCCAAAAATCCTAAATGAATATACAATGAGGTGCCAAACTATTCCCAAAAGTCCAACCATGAAAATGACTCATAAAATACATAATATAGACCATCCTAACCCCTTCCCATGCCTCTAGGGGTTGAGCTCATCCTTCTAGGAGCTGTTTCAACCAATTCTAAACATGGAATTGAAATCTAGGCAATCAAACAACTTGCCTCTATATGCTAGGAAACTGATCCATTCACTTAATTTTCACTTTTTAGTGAATGAATCCTCTATAACAAGTAAATGTGAGCCAAAATTACATCATATCCATAAAACTACATCAAGATAGATCAATAATTACATCACAAAGTGAAACTAGTCAAACTGGCCGAATTTCTGAGCTAAAAAGTAAAAATTGGACCAAAATCCTCTATGCGCCGCGCCAGAAAACTCAATAAACTATGCCACTTTGAGAATATTTTTGGGGCACTTCCTAAATTCCAAATTGATCTCATGATAGTTCGTTGGAAATCCCTGTCTGTCTGCTATCCAACCCAAGTGGAATTTTTCAATTTAGAGTTCATTTTCCCCTCCAAAACTGCAACCTCCCAAGACTGGTTCCTGCTGGTGAAAAAGGTGGCAGAAAGGCCATTTTCGGTGTGTTTTTTACCCTTAAGACCATCCAAAACTTGATGAAATCTCTCAGCCATTCCTGAGCATGCATAATTTACCATAAAAAATCCAAAAATGTAAATTTTTCCTCCAGACGATCTCTCAAACGTAAGCGCGCGTCGAGTGGCGCGACGCGTCGGGCAGAAAAACCTATTTTGCAACCAAAATTTCAAAAATGAAAAAATTTGCTCCAAATTTGCTGAAATTTGGAGTGAATGTCTCCCATCATGTCCCATGCTCATCCAAGGAAGCTTCAGCCAATATTTGGAGTGGATCAAGCCTTTTTCGCCATTTTAGTGCTCTTCTCAACCTCGCCTTCAGGATCTTCATCCTAGCTCTGCAAACGTGTGTGCGGGCCCAATAGTGGTTCTTCATATGTCTAAGCATGTCTTTGTCCCTATTGGCCTTTGCCAAGAGCTTCTCCAGATGAATTTTGACTCTCGTAAGGCAAGTCTCCCGCTCAAATGGTGTCATGTCACCAGGTCTCTTTCGGGCCAATTCACGGTCTTCACGGATTTTCCGCTACTCTATGAGTGCCTGCTGATCCTCCAATTGTTTATTCTGCTGCTCCAAGTAATTTATAACCCACTGAGATCTCTGTAATTTCTCGGTCATTGTGTCGATCTCAGCTTTCTGCTCCTGGATGATTTCTTTAAGCTTTGAGCTGGGAGAGCTCGAATCAACATCGATCAATATAAAATCAGTATCTTGGCCTCTTGAGGGGCCCTCATCCTGCATAGGCTTCTTACCTCTGTCCTGTACCTGTGCTGATGTAGAAGGCGAGACACCTTCCACACCATGTGGAGATAGTACTCGCGTTGCTGTCGAAGGTAACGAGACCCCTTCCACCCCGGGTGGAGATAATACTCGTTGTGCTGCTGCAAATAAGGCTCTCGTACCTCTCTGATAGGTAACACACACTGGAACACTGATAGGCTCTGTCTCAGGAACCTAAAACTGATGTGAAGGCTCACCTGCATCATGAAAAATTTCTGGAGGAGGCTGAGGGGCTGTAAAGAAGTCACGGGAAATGAACTCCTCCCATGCAATTCCCTGCAATCCAAGCTGATGTACCACAATCATCTTGATGAGCGCATAATGATAAATGTTGTTATGTTGTTGCTCTAGAGTCTTCTTCTGCACAAGGGTAGTCATCCACTCTATGTTTTGGCACATGAAGTATGGAATATTCATCAGTCTCACTCTCGTGAAATGCATCAAAGGTCTGATGTGGTATGCATAAAGGAGGGAGAATCTACCCTCGCAACTGAAGTATCTAATGATGAGTTTCATTAATGCCGCATAGGACTCCTTCAAGAATCTGAAAGGAAACACCTTGCTGAGCTGCCTCATATAACCAGGCCTGATGTAAGGTTCATAATATGCTGTATCAAGCTGCTGTCTCTTATTCCACTCTTCACCTATGTTTGGTATCCCTGTTGCCTGAGAAATGGTTTCTGGTGTCAAGGTGAAGTTCACTCCAGCAAGGTTTACATGACCATCACGCAAATGTAGGACAAATAAGCGAACCAACTCTTGATGATGCTGAATCTGAGCAATCATCTCACAATACTGAAAACATGAATGTTGCTAAAAGCATGCCATTGCAAGCGGGTAGGCCTGCAATTGAGTCAAGGAAGTGGGCTCTTCTCTGACGTGCCTTCCACTTTTATGAGACCTCCTCCATACATTTAGCTCTGCGGTTGAGTCACTGTCTTGCTCATATCCTTGCTCATATGATGAATTTGTCTCTGACATGGTGCTTTGCAATGTGTATAACAAGTATATGCTGATAGATATGTGGTGAAAATAAGAGTTTGGTTTGTTTGAAAATGGTGAATTGGTGTTTGTCTTTCAATACCAAATGTGCCAAATATGTACCAAGTAGGAAATGAGGGACTGTGGTAATTATAAACAGGGGGTGTAATGGACTGTCAAGTGAAATTTGAGTGGAAGGACAGTCACTTGACTGCTTGGGGGACTTCGGGATTTGGGGATTTTATAAGTGATATGGGAGTGGGAGATGTAGTAGGGTTTAGTGATAGGGAAAATGGGTACAAGGAATATGATTGTTTTGGGACAGAGGGAAGAGTAAAGGACTATGATAACAGTATGACAGTGATGGGAACACGAATGAACAATGGAGTGGGAGTGTTTAGCACCAATAGTCAAATTTCAACACTTCATTACAAACCCTGAGGGAGCAGATTTTGATATGGAAATAGGGTTTGTTTTTCACCAACCAAAACTCAAATGTATTTGCCTCCAAACAACACCATACATGACTAAAATCAATGGGCAATAGTTTCAACTTACTTGGAGCAGGAAAGATTTGAGTCGATTTAGTTTTTTGATGAAAATTTGATGAATTTAAGCCTATCGGCTCTGTGCACCGTGCGCACACCCAGTGTGCCACGTCGGCTCTGTGCACCGTGCCAGAGAAAATTAACACAGTCAGAATGGGCTCAATGCACTACGTCTTGTGGATGCGTCGCACCTTCCTCCAATGCACCACGCGCACTTCTAAACACAGTCTTGGCTTTCCAATTTACAGCTTCTCCCTCTCACCACTAAACTTCAACTTTCCTTGATGTCTTGGATGCAAATGGCATTGATACACATAGAAATATCTATATAAAGTCATGGCTTTGATTTTCTCTTTGTAGAGACCCACTTTGTAATGTTTCAAAATTGGCATTTCTTCACTTTTAATACAACTCTGTTCTTCAAGTTTCCTTTTTGATTTTTTTTTGGCTTGCAATGATGGCTTTCTTGGTTGATTTTTTGTAGGGATGGTGGCATCATATTTTGGCAAAGGATGACCAGAGGCTGCATTTGAGGTACTTCATGGCGGAAAACTTTAAAAATACATATTTATTACAAACAGTTAATTTGACGATTTCTTCCTCAAAACAGAGTTTTGAAGAAGAAACATCCTTGAGCATTATTGATGATGAAAATCTTGGAATGAAAACTTATTGAAGACATCCTCATGGCCCATGGGCATTATTTGACATTCTGAAGACCAAACCCTAGACCTAGTGACTGAAAGAATCTTTTTGACCAACATACCACCCATGACTGTAAATGATTGAAATCAACTTTAATGACTTTTGATAAATTTTGAGCAACCCAGCAGGTACAAACATGAGGGAAACTAGTGAAGAGACCCTTCTGTCAAATCATAGCATGCCCCTAACAGAATGCAGATGAATGAGTGGAATGAGACACCCAAAAATGAAATGCAATAAGAGAAATTATCTCTGACGGAGGGATGTAAAGACCGAATCTAACACCCCAACCTTCTCATCTTCTTCAATATGAATGGGATTCACTTTCTCAATAAGAGGATCCTCTTTTGAAAAAGGGATCTTCATGCCCTCCTATCCAAGAATAGGAGATGGAGATATTGCCTCTAGAAAATTATTATGAAAGATGTGAGCCTCTTCAACAATTTTCTAAAATGGAGTTGAGTTTATAGGTCCTTTCAACCCATGCAAAAGTTTGGTTTGTTTAACTCCATCAAAGGTGTTTCAGAATGTTTCTCATCAAATCTTTCCACTATTTTCCTAGTGAACCTTGCATAAGAATAAGTATTTTCATTTCTTAATGAAAATGGCTCAAATATCCACCGAGCATAGGCCTTAGCTTCAAAATTCAGTGCTGCAACTTTGATGGCTTCCATCTCAGAAACTTGGTGTTGTTGCAAATAGATGTCTAGCTCCTCCAACCAAGCCCTAGCTGAACATTGAGGTGAACCATCAAAAGTAGATATAAAGAATCTACCCACATCATTCTAATTTCTACTCTCCACCTTGATCTTGAAAAAATCTTGGAGGGTGATATGATCTATGAAACTCTTAGTTTGAGATTCATATTCTTGCAGATAATCCCTAAGAGTCTCCTTCTTAGACATTTCTTCTTCTTTCATCTCCCTCATAGTAGATTTGGGCATATGACTGCACTGTGAATCATATTTTGTGGTTGCATGCTCACACTCATCATGTGAAAATATAGAGTTTTCATTAGATCCAAACTCCTTTGGATATTATCTCTCCCTCCTCATCTTCTTAAGATCTCCTTTAATGCTCTGCATAGTTTGAAAGAGAAGCTTTGAGAGATCCTCCTCTCTTCCTCAAAATAATGGAGTCTTATTTTTGTTTTTTTTTCTGTACATCTCTTCTTCTTCTTATTCTCTTGATAGCATAATGGCTGAGATCCATAGGTTGAGCCAAGATTATGCTCCGATACCATTGTAATATTCCAAAATGGAAATAGCAGCAATACAAGACATAGTAATGTAAAACACGGAAAATATGATCATAAAATAAGAGGGATGAATATGCAGCCATCATCTTATTAAGATATCAGAAACAATGTACAAAAATATCATGAGGGACAAGTCACTCAAGCAATAAGAACAAGACTCCAATGAGTAGAACAATTATCACATGAGTTGCTGCAACTGTATAGAATGCCGGAGAGCAGTGACAACGTTGTCTATATCAGTGTAGCTGCTACTGTAAACATACATAAATGAAATATGGCTGATAGAAACAAAATAAATGACCAGCAAAGAAGATGTGGGCCCTAGTACATGATTTCTAACCAACCCAGAAAATATTGCTAGAAATACCAATAAATATACAATGTGAAAAATAACCCAGGGGTTAATATGCCACTGAAAATTGGATCTGATATGGGATGAGGCTATGAAATATCTGAAATGATGATGTCCTTCTCCAATGGTATTTCTAAATAGAAGGTTGATCCCTCTACTCAGAAATAAACGCTCTTGATGAGCTCAATGAACCTTCCCAGCAGCTGCCTCTAAAAATAACGTAGATTTGGACTGAAACTATGCTATGAGAGATGTTATATGGTTGGCCTAATGCCAAAGATGTGAAAATATACCTAGGAGCCCTCCTTTCTGATCCTCCAATGGATAGGCTACCTCTCCAATGAAAAACAAGCCCAGAAATGGCTTTATGTGATCCTCCTTTGCTGCACCCTACAACACAACCCAACTCTAAACAGAAACTACGTTGTAGCTGAAGGAGGTAGCTTAGAAAGAATGTTAGAATGAGAAAATACAACCAAAATAAACTCTCCTTCCCTAAGGATGAGGTAGGGATTCACGATTAGGAACACCCTTGTGCTAAACAGCACAACAACCCTGCTAAACAACAAAAGGAAGAAAAGTCTAAATAAACCAATATCAATAATAATCTAAAACATAACCTCATATGGCTGCCATCCTCTTCCTTATATTTATTATAAGCTTCCTTGCCCTTGGCCCCACTCAATTAGGTCATTTCCTTCATGAAATCAATCTCCCTCCAAAACTGCATTATTCCTCAATTAATCTCCACTCCTCCATAACAGCGCTATTGACTTGGTCAAAGTTGACTAAATCAACATGATCCAACCCCTATTCACACTTGGAAGAGCTTTATTTAGCTACTGAAATGGTCTCCTTTCACACTTGAAGTGTTTTTATTTCTTCTTAGGAGACTTATGGGCCTCCCCACCCACTTATTCACCTACATAGTGATAAAACAAACTATAATATTCCATTTAGCTGAAGGCTAAATTTTTCGAATATCACACACTATCCACCTGAATGATTTCAAAATACCTCTCCACCTCATGATCTTCTTCTTATTGCTTTATTTTTTGTTTGCCTTTGTCTAGTGGCTAAGCTGAGGTGGATGGCATGGTCCCTTGCCTTTTGGAGGCAACAAACACAAGCCTTGGCCCTCTTTGATATGTGAATGAAAGAGGTGTGTGGTGGTCTTGTTGGTGTCTTTTTCATGGCTGTGATCCTTGATACTATCATCAAACTCTTAATTTTGTCCTTTATTGTAGTTGCTTGCCTTTTTACTGCTATGATCATCATTAGGACGATCACCCTCTGTACATTCCTCACCTTCATTTTTTTCATCACAAGGACTGCTTTCCTCTTTATCTTCTGCACTGTCATCATTCTCATTATCACTAAGGAGCTGACTGTTGTCATGACTGTCATGAGAGTTTTCATGGCCATCATGACTATTTTCTTCTTTGTTTTCCTTTTCATCATTGAGGCTTGCTTCATTTTGGTCACTACTGCCTTTAATTTCTACATTTTCCTCACTTTTTTCTTCTTCATATATGCTGTCTTTAACTTTTGCATTTTCCTCACTATCATAATCTTTATTAGTGTCATCCTCTTTCATATCTTCTTCATTTTCATCCTCTTCCTCTGTTTCCATGTCCTCTACCTCTTTGTCACTCTTTTTCTCACTACTTCCATCATGGCTTTTCTCACTGTTTTCATCTTGGCTTTGCTCACTGTTTTCATCTTCATCATATGCCTCTGTCTCTTTTTCACTTTCTATTTCTGCCCTTTCATCATTTCCTTCTTCTTCCTCTACATCATTATCTTCATCATAATTTTACTCTTCCTCATTTTCTTCCTCTTCCTCATCATTTTCTGTCTCTGCCTCATCATTTTTTGTCTCTGTCTCATCATCATTTTATTCCTCTTCCTCATCATTTTCCTCTTTCTCATCATCTGCCTCTACCTCAATTTGGACTGATTTATTGTCACTCTCACCCTCTTCATTTTGGTTTGACTCATTATCATTATCTCCCTCATTTTCACTTGATTCTTCATTTCCATTTCCTTCTTCACCTGATGCATCAAGAGAAGGGGAGGAAGAGAGGTTTTCTTGAGGTGAGGACACTTGTGTAGATGATGAGGAAAATTTTGGTGGATGAGAAGGTTGTGGGCTTGTGAAGACTTCATGGGCTCTAAATACCTCCCAAGGTATGTCGTTCTATTCCAAATGATGTAGAACCACCATCTTGATCAATGAGTGGTGGTGTTATCACCATAAAAGTTTTTTGGTTCTAAACTTTGATAGTTTACCTTGTTCCTAGTCATGGTCTTAGATAGGTGTTGAGTCATTTCATTTTTTAAGGGGTAAGTGATAGGGTTAGAGTCTCAAAAATGTAATTTTAATTTCCAAATAAATTTTGACAACCTCATTCCATGGTTTAAAGGTCCCACATTCTATTTAAAAGTCATATTTTAACTCTTTGAATTTTTTTCTAAAATTAGCCACGAAACCACACTTTCGTAGCACAATCAATGGAAAAAATTTGTCTTGCGCTATGAAAGTGCTGCTACTTTCGTAGCGCATTTCTTCGAAAATACACTAAGCATGCTACGAAAGCGCGGATTCATAGTGGGTCATGTCAAATCAGCAAATCATTCAAATTCCGTTAGTTTTTCATCATTAGGTGTCAGTTAGAGGTCATTTCCAAGACAAACAGCCACTCAAAATCATCATTGCATTTGTAGAGGTTTCAATTATGAAATATAAGTTCAAATTTGAAAGGGTTGGCTGGTTTCTTATTTCAGTTTGCATGCAAAACACTCCAACAGACCATTTTCAGGAGTAAAGCTTGTGCTAATCTCACACCAAAGCTTCTATTATCCATTATCAAATGAGGCTGACAAGCTAGGCTGACTGTTTTGAATTCAAGTGAGGCTGATAACCAGAGTTCACAGGAAAATTTCAGAAATTCAAAGACAAAAATGACTGACGAGAAGAAAAATCACAGATCAGGACATTGTTTAAGGACAAAGCCTGAAAGTATAGGAACCCTAGCTAAAGACAAATCAGTATTGGAAGCTTTCAAGAAGGCAGGGTGTTTGAAATTTTGTGAAAAGTTACAGGGAGGACACAGTTAGGTGACAAAGGAGTTTGCTTTACATTTTCCTGGCTCAAATACAAAAATTGGAATCTTAAACTTGTCAGTTACTCTTGAGATTATTGCCTTAGTAACAGAGATTCCTAGGGGGCAAGAGACATGGTTCAAAGGTTTCAGATTTAACATGGAGGCATGCAAAGTGTTTCTAAAGCCATAATTTGTAGAAATTGATTTAAACAAAGCAATTCCAAGGAGCTGCATCAAAGATTCATATGCCAATTTTCTATACAACATCTAGAGGTATTTTACCTGTGAGGGAAGGTATCATAAAGTATATTAATATCATTTTAAACTTCTGTTGCACTTTACTGGCATGATATCTTTATATTTGCCATTTTTTTGTATAGAAGTATAGCTAATATGGCAAACAAGGTTCAAATGA
The DNA here is from genome assembly GCA_034641835.2 of Pinus albicaulis. Lineage (NCBI taxonomy): Eukaryota > Viridiplantae > Streptophyta > Pinopsida > Pinales > Pinaceae > Pinus > Pinus albicaulis. The sequence goes on along the minus strand of CM076575.1, from coordinate 1,011,664,536 downwards.
AGTCTAAAGGGTGTGAAACCTCTTTATTCCACCATGGTTTAATTAAGTTGATGGTCTTACATGAACTCTGAAAGATCAATAGAGAATGGTCATCATTTTTAATTTTATGTGGTTTTGGAGTGGAAGCACAAACTACAAGCAATAATCCTAAAGGAAAAGAAACTCCACCTACAAAATCCAGCAAGCCTGTAGTGACAAGGTAAAAAATATTTGTTAAGCTAAAACCCAGGAAACAGGTGAAAGAGCCAGTAGGAAAAGCATCAGTGGTTATTGTTGAAACTCCTAAACCTGCAAAACAAAAGATAGCTGAAGTTAATGAGATTGCACAGGAATAGTCAGCTAATAAACAGGTTCAACAGAGATTGACTAGGAGTCAAACTGCGAAAGGAAAGGGTAAAGAAGTGATTTCAGGAGCAAGTGATAATCCAGGCTTAAAGGGAAACTTGGATCATATCTTACAAGCCATTGATATAGAAGAGTCCCCTTTGGTTCAAGATGATTTCATAAAAATTGATGAAGGAAAACAGAAAAAGATGAAGTCATCCAAGAAACTAGTATTCAATGATGAAGTTGCAGCATTTGTATTCAAGGCAAGGAAGCCTGTAACCAGATAGTCCAAAAAGATGCAAGAGCATGTTGAGTTGGAGAAAACAGAGGAAGCTTCCACTATTCATGAAGAAATTATAAACCTTTCATCACCTGTACCAGAACAGGTAAAAACAGAGTATTCCCCACTCAATTAGAAAAAATCATTTATGCAGAGATGGAGGAAAGTTTGAAATCAACCAATCTTGAAATTTCTAGGCTAAGGAAGAGAGCAAGAAATCATGCTGTTGAAAAGACAAATTTCAAGAGGATGAAAGCCCTCTGGGAAGTTGAAAGGGTTGTTAAACCTGAAATCATTAGCAGTGAAACACAATATTTCACTTAGATTGTACCAGCAATAAAAGAAGCTAGATTTGTGAGAG